>BSBK01009299.1:0-73166 GCA_027943335.1 Chamaecyparis obtusa
GGTAATCTCTGTGCAGTTTTTTCACTATTTTGTTGAAGAGAGCCATGTTGTTCATGTGTCTACGGTAGTCGTACCCGTCCTTCATTTCAAACACGAACATTGTTGAGTGTCCCATTTTGAGGAATCTAATAAGTTTTTCTCTTTCGAACATCATTGTGATATAAACCTGCGAAGAAATTTTAAGAAGTGTGAATTTTTTATGTTTTTTTTTTTTTTGTTTTTTTGTTTTTTTTATATATATTAACTCCGTGAATAAGTTGAGTATCAGTGAAAGAGTAGATTTCTTGATTATATCTTTTAATATTATCATGTGCTATACATTTATTTCTTTTCTTTAAATCTAAATAATCCAAAAAATGTCTACCTTAATATATGTAAAATGTCAATTAAAATATTTATTAACAAAATTTGAAATTACAATATACATAACCATAATTATCATATTATTTAAAGAATATTTTTATTTGACAAAATATAATATATAATACCATTCAAAATTTATAAATGTCCGAAATTATTTATTGTGAAGATCAAACTAATCAGCTTTCAAATATTTTAACAGTAAAACAAATAGGAAAAATAGCACAATCTAAATTTCTACGAAAGAAAAAAATAATTCCTGACAGCCTAAAAAACATAATTTGAAAAAGTTATATAAAATTCTTGTGATATATATGTTTAAACTCTGAATTAAGAATTTCATAAATTTGCATCAATAAAATAGAACACAAATTGTTATTTCAATAGAAAAAAAGAAAATATCTAATAATATTTAAATTTAGAATAAGTCAAAGGAACTCCTCCTACAAAAATAATTATTATGTAAAATTAAATTTGAACTGATTTTGTTCTTTTTCGTTTCAACTTACTATGACAGGAATCGGTTTGTTACATCGTTTAAAGAACTCATGTATGCGTGTTATTCTTCGTTCCCAATTTTCCACTCTACGCATTTGTAATCATTTTAGCGCTCATTCCCAAACTTCTCTCGAAAGCATTAGGGTTTGATAGCAAGGGGTTAGCTAATTCTCTCGGAAAAGCTGCGTAATTCTGACATAATTTTACTGCAATTCAGAGCTTTTCAGAACAAAAATGGCAATTGAGAGAGGATATTTCATTTCTCCGATGATTGCAGTGGCGATGCTCCTGGCGGCTGGAATCAGCGTTGCGGCAGTAACAGACGGTATGCCTTTTATTTCTTCGCTGATAAACACTTTATTTTTAACAAGAATAGGAACTAGCATAATCATTTTACCTGCCGGAGAATTCTTTCTTTCTTTACAGTTTCTTTGGTACTTCTAATGAAAAAAATTGATGCTCTCAATTTACTGCGAAAATCTTTATCTTTTCTTTGTGGATTTATGTTTGATTTTCTTTTGTAGAATAATATATTTGCCGGTTGAGACTTTGGTGGTGCGCCTCTTGCTCCAACTTTTCTTGACCTACACTTTCTTTCCTGCTTAAAGTGCTGAATATTTTTATGCTCTAAACACATTATTAAGAAAAATTTAAAAATGTGTTTGTCAGTTATATCTTCCCTGCTCTTTTCTTTAATATTTAGCTCCTGTGAATACTTTAATTTTCGCTCTGATTTTCTTTTGCAAAATTAAATCACCAGAGATTCCATCAGATCTAGATAGCAGAAAGTGTGTGATTAGAAAATATAAGTTATAGTAATCATCGTTTAATGTAGATCTCAAATATTCCTTTGTGTAGAAACTTATTTTAACTTCTGTGTTCGCAGGATCCAAACCCCTGCACTATTTGACACAGGCTATTACTCAGCCGCCAATTTCTGTCAACATGACAAGGATATCAGAAAGAATATGTCGGCCGTCTGATAGATTTCAACTCTTTTTTGCTGAGATGACGATAATTGAGCAAGCGGCTTTGAGCGAAGCATTCCTCTTCTTGTTCTTTTTCACGCAGCTCATTTTTCTAGATATGCTTTCCCTTCTTCTTGCGATCTTGTCCTTTTTGCTCTGGCTCACCTCTTTAGTTATTCTTTGCTTTCTTTTTCTTGTTCTCGCTCGCTTCTTGTCAAGGTTAAATTAACTTGGCAGTTGATATAGAAGCACTCTGGGAGTTGAAGCTTAAGATTTCTTTCCATTCGATAAATTATGATCGATGAGGCTTTTCGTGCTATTTTGAAATATTTCACTTCTTTAATTTTATGCAAAAATAGCCAGGGTCCGCTATAAATAAATCATTTTTACATGATTGGAGGAAGTTCAGGAAAATCTCATGGCAACAAGACACATCTCATGGCCAGGGATTTCTTTTCAATTGAAATTATTATTGTTTCTTCTGCAGTTAGCACAAAGCGAGAACTATTTTCTGAAACTTTCAAATGACTGGTATTTCTGCTTTTTGTAGCGAGTTTTATGTTATGAAAGAAAATATTGTTATCAGAACTTGTGATATCTGATGCCGGAAAGTAGACTAACTCTGCTAAAGAAGATTTATTGTACTGCATAAATATCTCTCTCAAGTATTTGACAATAATTTACTAAATTTTATCTAAGCCTGTGTATGGGAGTATGTCCTAGATATATATAAATATTTAACCGATCAAATGATAGAAAAATCAGTTTTAAACTCTAGAAAATGTGTATAAGATGTTAATTCATTTAACCAATCAAATGATAGAAAAATCATTTTTAAAAAATTATAAAGTTAAAAATATTGCATTTAAACTAGTAAGGATACAATATATGTAATAAGGATATAGTAGAATATTCAGGTTAGAATTATATTGATATGAAGTTTTCAAAATTTATATTGGTATAGTCTTTGTATAATATATATTCTAATGTTTTGATTATGTCTAAATGAGAAATTCTCTCTCTCCCCACTTCTTTCTCTCACATATATGTATGTGTATATGTTGAAGCAATCAAATATAGAAAAGAAAAACATGACTTTGCATGTGAGTTGATATCATTCAATAGATCAATTATTAGTAGTTTAAAATAAATATTGAACATCAATATTTATTTTCATCTAATATAAACAATTGATCAAACCATTTTTTACTAGCATATAAAAACTAATGCATTTGAGTATTACACATTTTCAATAAATAGATTTATTTAAGAAAAAAATATAAAATATAAATTTATACTACAAAACCTAGCTTCTAATTAGTGTATAAATGAATCAATTTTAAAAACATAAAAAAATGACCATTTGACTAAAAATATCTATGATTTCTTAATCTTTTTTAAAATATTATCAACACTTATAACTAATATGTTTTTGACGTAAGGTTTATTTCTACTACCATATGTTCTACTCACATGAGGATAGATGAAAAGGCGTATATGAGGAAAGAATCTTAACTTTGATCTTTATCACTTTTCTACTTTTTCCTTTCATCATTTAGTTTTTAATTCAGTAGTTTTATTCAGTAGCACCATGAGAGTCAGATCTGATGATTTTGTTTCCTTCATATCCTGAGTCCTGTACATTTTGGAACAATTCATTCCTTTCACAACTCCGCTACAAAATTTGGTTCTCTTATTTTATCAAAACAGATTTTTACCACTTATGAAGTACAAGAGTCAATCTAGAAAGTTTTAGAACCATTTTCTATCAAAGAAGGTTATAATTGTTTATGCTGCAATTAATACAAAATAAAAGATTTTTTTAAAGCTTTCAAAACATTACAATAGTTTTGCTTCTATATTCGATGGTTATTCTTAGAATGATTGTAGATTTTTAAAAAAAATTGAGATTAGTACTTTTTAATTACTGAAAGTTGAGCTGAAAAGTGAATATTGTGATTAGTATCTTTTGATTACTGAAAGTTCAGCTGAAAAGTGAATAATTGTGGGAAATGAAATTAAGTTTATCTTGATATTTCTCAATCTAATTAAATATTGATTATCATTCACTTTGTTTTTCACCTACTTCTCTTTAGTTTGGATGTAATAGTGATTTGATATTTAATACTTTTGAAAATAGAAGATGGTGAAGGGGAAGAGGTTTCAGAATCTTCATTTATTACTTCTTCTACTTTTTCTTTTGTAAAGTTGTTTTAAAATAATTTCATAGCTTTCTTAAAATTGAAGATTTCCATTTGTTGTAAAGAAACATTTTATTTTTAGATTGTGGAGGATTTTTCTTTATCTCTTTGTTTTTTTGGTTTAGTTCTAAGTTATACATGTAGACATTCAATGATTAAGGGTATTTCGGTAGATTATTTTTGTAGAAATCTTTATGATTAATACATTATCCTATCATTTTTTGTATTTCTTCATTTCAAGTTGTTAAATGCGTCTTCCCAATACTTTTTCCCCCTTCTTTATTTTTCAATTCCATCTTAAATCATCTACTCTCAATATACAAGTTGTCTAAATTCAAACCTTTCATTTTATTTTCTATTTTTACATCCCCACCAAATGGCCTTATATATAATGTATTTAAGGTTTTTGGTTTTCATATAAATCAATGAGAATATATTTCCATAGTTCATCATTAGTTATGATTTTTTTATGGATTCTACTGTATAGAATAAATTTTGCATCAACATTTCCTTCTACCAGACCCTTGTTTTCATGGCCTTTTGTTTTCATCCTCTTTGAAACTGCAATCTAATTATTTGTAATCCAAAATATTAATGCAAAAATTATTGTACACAATTGAATCAAAAAAGAAACATATGACTATAATATAAATGTTAAACACAATAATACAGGGGAACTGAGAAACAGGGGAGATACAGGGCAAAACAGAACATTCACATTTTAAACACAATAAAACGCACAAACATAGAATTTTTTATTCATTAGTCCAAACATTAAGATTGCATTGCCCTTAATTACCCCAGTTTATTACATTGCTCTTAATATCATGCAAATTATCCTAACTAATCGCTGACTGTAGGAAAACATGGGATAACCGATCGTATGCATGAAGGAGAAATAATCTTGCATGAGAACTATTTTATTGTGGATCTATTAAAACTAAGACAAAATAATCATGATTCAATCTAAATTTTAAAGAAGACAAAATAATCATTTACAACTGTTTTAATGTAGAGAAATTATTATCCACTAACCGAGAGAAATTATTATTATCCAACTAAAGTATGATTAAGAAATACAATTATAATCGTTCATTATACACCTCAATGTTTCTGTTATATAATTTATTTTAACTAATAATGTTTAATAAAGGATAGAAACCCTAGCGGCCTCTGACACTGGCTAGTCCTGAGGTGACTTTTTCAGTCATAATTTTCTGTCAGAATGGCAAACACGACGGAAACGAAAACTCTATCAACAACGGGTATAGTTTATACAGACTTCAGATTTTCTGCACAACGCTTGCGGTAAAACCCTAATGTTTTAGAACTTTCGACATTCTTCCCTTGCTTCTACCAATATTAACGCAAAGAACCTTTAAAGAAAAGATTTATGTTAAACTATTATTAACAGATCTATTGAGTCGTGTTTTTCTTTTTCTTTTATCTTTACATTAAAAAAAAGAAAAATTAATAAAAGAAAACATGTTGCATTCATATATAATTAAAATATATTTTATATAAAGATTATACTAATATAAATCTGGAAATTTCACACAAAGATAAATCTAATGTCAGTATTCTTCTACATCTTATTTCTATTTATTCTTTACAATACCCTAAGATAATATTTTCTACTTTAGCAATACCTTAAACAAATATTTCTTATATGTAGAAATCGATTTAAGTAGTATTACAAGACTTAATATTTATACAAAGTTTCCAAAATAAAAGTTACAAAAGAAATAGTAAAATGTACTATTGCAATATTAAATGTTTATGCAAAGTCTGAAAAATAAAAGTTAAAGATGAAAGACAAGCTTCACTCAAATCAATTGGCAGGGGTTTTGATCCTGGACCACAGAAGTCAAGATAAGTTTCTCCCTAAAATAATATTTGTGTTGTACATTAAACGATCATCACTATAGTATTTTCAAATCATACACTTTGACACTCACCAAATCTGATGGAATTCTTGGTGATTTAATTCTTACAAAAGAAAAACAGAGAAAAGATTAAAGTATTGACAGGAGATAAAGATTAAAGAAAAAAGTAGAGAAGATATAATTGACAAACCCATTTTCTATTTTTTTAATAATTGCAGGAGGCCGCCCCAGAAAGAATTCTCCTCCAAAAAAAATGAAGAAAAAATAGTCATCACTATTCCAATCATTAAAGCAAAGAAATATCCAAAGAATCACCATTTTGTTCAGCAACCCTCTATATTTCTGCCGCAATGATTCTGAGAATATTTCTTTGTTGCAATGATTAGAATGGCGATGAATATTCCTTCCTCGCATTTTGACCATGGCTTGAATAGCGTGCAACAAAAGAGTGGGATAATTAATCCCTAACCTTGGCTTCCTCGCATGCGCCTCAAACAGACGACACCACGCCCCACCCCCTCTTTTATAATTGCCGCCGATTCGTTAGGGCAGAAAACAACCCTAATTTACTTGCATGTTAATTTTTTTTTGTTTTATTCGTATGTAAAGTAGAATGCAGTGGTAAAAATTCTATGTGATAGAAAAGATATAATTTTGAATTCTTTATTTTTCTTTATATTTATTAAAAAAATATAATACTATCTATTATTAAACAAAAGTTTTATATAATGGTTTGTTAGTAATTATCATGACATTTTTATTTGAAAAATTAAGTATTTATATATAAATGTGAATTATTAAAATGACATTTTTTAATTTTTATGTTGGAGGGATTGATAGTTTTTTTTCGCAATATTGTGCTTGAAACTGCTAAACTATTAGACAAAGCTAAGACTAGGTCCAACTATTGTGGGCATCACCATTCTCATTATTCCAACAAAGAAAAACTCATTATCTTTGTATAATATTATTTTCACTACCAAATCAACTACTATTATGTTTTATAGTTGTCGCCAATTAGTTACGTCACAACCCTAATTTACTTGCATGTTAATTATTTGTTTTATTTTGGTGTATATTTTTGTTTAATTATTTTGGTGTATATAGAGTAAAATATTATATGTGATACAAAACATGAATTTTGAATTATTTATGTCTTTATAATTATAAAAAGTGATAATACTATTCTTTGTTAAACAAAAGCTTATATAATGGGTTTTTTTTAGTAATTATCATGTCATTTTATTTGAAAATACAATATTTACATATAAATGTGATTTATTAAAATGATATTTTTAAATTTTTATTTTAAAGGGATTCATATTTTTTTTTCACAACATTGTGCTTGAAACTTCCAAAAATTCTAGTATTCTACCATCATTTTGATACAAAATACTATGGGTGTCTTTGACAATGTTAAGGTTAGGCCCAACTATGGCTAGGCCCAACTATTGTATATCCCACCACTAACAACATGGCTGAATGCATAGCGGCACTAGAGGGTCTAAAGCTATGTAAGAATCTTAACATCTCCAAATTAATAATTGAAGGTGATTCTCAAATTATAGTAAATGCCATTTGTACCAAAAAAACACCCAATTGGATCTTAAACTCTAAAATAGTGGAGATTAATCTAGTGATGGAAAGCTTCACCAAACATGAAATTAGGCATACATACAGAGAAGGTAATACAGAAGCAGATATGTTAGCTAATCTTGGAGCTGATAGAGTCATAACCTAGATTTATCATGCTGAGACGACATGGAAGAATAAATATATATTAGGAAATGGACAAGATTAGGCATATGTGATTTAATTTTAATAAGGATTTTCAATTAAAATACCAACTGACCATTAGAAATGCAGTGGCTTAGAGTTGGTGCATATAAAATTAATCAACATTTATTCCTAAACAGGTTTGGTCAGATTAGGAACTTTTCTAGGACAAATTCAACAAATATTTACTATTCAGCTCCCCCCATTCCTAGTGCATTCTATGTGAAAGACTAGTGGTTAATATTGTATATAATTTATTAATAGAATACCGGCCACTTGGTTATCTTATTATAAGCCTACTAATTCCCTTCCTTTCTCTCAGCCACCCTTCTTGAGGAAAGCATGATGTTTAGGCAGGGTTAGTTTATGGTTCTTCTAGCTTTAGTTTTTAAGATCTCTTTTCACCATCCTAGATAGACTCATTGCATGATCGCAAGAGCTCAAAAGCCTTCATGCAATCATGTGACTGGCTTTTGAAAATTTCATCCTTGCTGCGCAGGACACCTAGTTCACAAGATCTACCAACTCAGTCCAACGTACGATAGCACCATAGGAAATGCCCTCAAAATCCAACGGTGGTCACATGATCACATGGGATCAAAAGATCCCATGTGAACATGCGACCACCGTAGATCTTGCATCTACGGGGCCCATGCTACATTGTCAAATCCTATTTTACTTGACCGCTAGATGCTTGTCGCATGGTCGCATGCGGTTAGGAAGCCGCATGCGATCATGCGACCAACATGCAATTGCAAGCTTTTTCATTACCTTGCCTCAAGACTGTTGACCAGAAATTAACCCCCGTAACCACAGACGGTTTGTCACATGGGCGCATGGGATCAGAAGATCCCATGCGATCATGCGGCAAGCTTGAAATTGTTACACTGATCACCTGCTTTGAACCTCATCGCGACCACTTATGGCTTGTCGCATGGTCACATGGGATCGGAAGATCCGCATGTGATCATGCGACCGGCTGAAAGTTGCTACCTGTTGACTGCTTGGAGCTAACCGCCAGATGTCTGGGCCTGCAAGACCTGATATTAACCTTAACTTGACCTTCACCTTGGGTCCACCGCTGATCTTTGCTGATACCGCATCAACGGTTGTCGTATGATCTCATGGGGTCGAAAGATCCCACGAGATCATGCGACAGCCATCAGATCTTCACTGCATTGGCACAACTTTGAAAAGCTGGGACCCACCTGGTCGGAGTTGTGCACATGGAAAATGCTGACACCAGAGTAGAATAACTGCGAAGAAGCAAAGGTTGAAAACATCTTGGCCTTTAGGACCATAAGTCATAAACACAGTGGGTTTTTGACACTTAGCATGAAGATAGTAAACAACCAAGCCTTTCATAGACCAACAGGTAGAAAACATAGAGGGCTTTCAGACAAAGGTTGAAAACATAGAGTGCTTTCGACACTGAACACTTTTTTGGAACCCTGCAACCTGAGTATTTCCTGTAGCATTAAAACTTGAATATCTCTGAGGGATTTGCAATTCAGTGCATGCGATCTAAACTGGGACTTGACAATACATCAAAGAACATAGGGTTTAGATCGCAAGCCATGAAACTTTGAGGATCTTCTTCGCAAAATGAAAACTAGTTGCAGCAGGATGGGACTAAAACAGAGACCTTGGAAACTTGGCCAAGTTTGCAGAATAGGAAATTTTGGGCATCAGTTCCCCCCATCTTTTTAATCCTTTCAGCTCAGATAGCAGCTTTTAGTATTCGCCCTCCTCCTTCAGATTTGTCTTGGCTTTTTGGATTTATCACAGGCCTTGTAAATCTTAAACGTTGGTAAAGGTCTTTAGCATATCCATATCTTTAGAAGGTAATACAGAGGCAGATATGTTAGCTAATCTTGGAGCTGATGGAGTCATAACCTAGATTTATCATGTTGAGATGACATGGAAGAATAAATATATATTAGGCAATGGACAAGATTAGGCATATGTGATTTAATTTTAATAAGGATTTTCAATTAAAATACCAATTAACCGTGAGAAATGCAGTGGCTTAGAGTTGGTGCATATAAAATTAATCAACATTTATTCCTAAACAGGTTTGGACCGTGAGAAATGCAGTGGCTTAGAGTTGGTGCATATAAAATTAATCAACATTTATTCCTAAACAGGTTTGGTCAGATTAGGAACTTTTCTAGGACAAATTCAACAAATATTTACTATTCAGCTCTTCCCATTCCTAGTGCATTCTATGTGAAAGACTAGTGGTTAATATTGTATATAATTTATTAATAGAATACTGGCCACTTGATTATCTTTTTACTAGCCTACTAATCCCCTCCCTTTCTCTCAGCCACCCCTCTTGAGGAAAGCATGATGTTTAGGTAGGGTTAGTTTATGGTTCTTCTCGCTTTAGTGTTTAAGATCTCTTTTCACCATCCTAGCTAGACTCATCGCATGATCGCAAGAGCTCAAAAGCCTTCATGCGATCATGTGACTGGCTTTTGAAAATTCCATCCTTACCATGTAGGACACCTAGCTCACAAGATCTGCCAACTCAATCCATCGTACGACAACACCATAGGAAATGCCCTCAAAATCCAACGGTGGTCGCATGATCACATGGGATCGAAAGATCCCATGCAAACATGCGACCATCGTAGATCTTGCATCTACGGGGCCCATGCTACATCACCGATTCCTATTTTACTTGACTGCTAGAGGCTTGTCGCATGGTCGCATGTGGTTAGGAAGCCACATGCGATCATGCGACCAGCATGCAATTGCAAGCTTTTTCATTTCCTTGCCTCAAGACTGTTGACCGACAATTAACCCCCGTAACCACAGACAGTTAGTCGCATGGGCACATGGGCTCAGAAGATCCCATGCGATCATGTGGCAATCTTGAAACTGTTACACTGATCGCCTGCCTTGAACCCCTTTGCGACCGTTGATGGCTTGTCGCATGGTCACATGGGATCGAAAGATCTGCATGCAATCATGCGACTAGCTGAAAGTTGCTACCCGTTGACTGCTTGGAGCTAACCGCCAGACGTTTGGGCCTGCAAGACCTGATTTTAACCTTAACTCGACCTTCACCTTGGGTCCACCACCAATCTTTGCTGATACCGCATCAACGGTTGTCGTATGATCTCATGGGGTCGAAAGATCCCATGAGATCATGCGACAGCCATCAGATCTTCACTGCGCTGGCACAACTTTGAAAAGCTGGGACCCACCTGATCAGAGTTGTGCACATGGAAAATGCTGACACCAGAGTAGAATAACTGTAAAGTAGCAAAGGTTGCAAACATCCTGGGCTTTAGGACCAAAAGTCATAAACACAGAGGGTTTTTGACACTTAGCATGAAGATCGTAAACAACCAAGCCTTTTGCAGACCAAAAGGAAGAAAACACAGAGGGCTTTCAGACGAAGGTTGAAAACACAGAGTGTTTTCGACACTGAACACTTTTTTGGAACCCTGCAACTTGAGTATTTCCTGCAACATTAAAACTTGAATATCTCTAAGAGCTTTGCGATTCAGTGCATGCGATTTGAACTGGGGCTTGACAACACATCTAAGAACATAAGGTTTAGATCGCAAGCCATGAAACTTTGAGGATCTACTTCGCAAAATGAAAACAAGTTGCAACAGGGTGGGATAAAAATAGAGACCTTGGAAACTTGGCCAAGTTTGCAGAATAGGAAATTTTGGGCATCAGTTCCCCCCATCTTTTTAATCCTTCCAGCTCAGATAGCAGCTTTTAGTATTCACCCTCCTCCTTCAGATTTGTCTTGGCTTTTTGGATTTATCACAGGCCTTGTAAATCTTAAATATTGGTAAAGATCTTTAGCATATCGATGCATGATTGGGTTGGTCAAGAAATTATATCCCATTCAGCGAGAGAGGTATCTTAAAAATACAACTTTGGAAGAAGGTAATAATATTATTTTTAATTTTGGATCTCTTTCTTTTGTACAATTTTAATTATGTAAGCCCTTAACTACATAATATGGAAGATTTTTTATGTGGTTTTCAGGAGGATATTATCAAGCAGGCACCTGAATCACTCTGTCTTCGAAGATGCTAGAACAGATATCTACAAAAATATCAACCTAATTGTATGAAACATAAAGTTGTATCCTTAAAAACAACAATGTAATAGATGTATCATTATAACCTCGATATCATCGACTAGTGGGTATGGCTACTGATAGTTTGTATTTCTAAATAATTACCAATTGTTTTAGAGACGTGGGAATGCCCGCAGGAACTATGTATTTAAACAAATCTCGACAATTGTTGAGTCGTGGGTATGCCCACATAAATTTTGTATAAGTACAGGACCTATGGTCCTAGGCAAGGTTGGAGGTTTTCTCAACCCCGCTCTTTCCTACTAGCGCCTGCAGCGAGCGGGGTCACATGTAAAAATAATTTTATATTAATAAAAAAACTTTATAGGACTTCGACCTTTTACTGATCAAATAATAATAATAATAATAATAATAGTATTTTATAATAGTTATATGTGTATAATTCTTTTTATTAATAATTATAATACACATTTAGAATGTTTTGCATAGCCCTTCTTTTCATAGAATATGCTATACATTTATTGTCTTTTTTTAAATCTAAATAATCCAAAAAATATCTACTTAAATTACCTAAAATATCAATTAAAATACTCATTAACAAAATTTAAAATTACAATATACATAACTATAATTATAATATTATTTAAAAAATATTTCTATTTGATAAAATATAATACATAATACCATTCACATTACCTTTCACCATAAGAGTACCTAGATTGCTCTTATGCGGAGGAGAGTAGAGAGGAACCTTCGATGACTGGAGATGTTCAAAGCTATTGTTGAGTGCAATTGAAAATGAAGGCTTATGTGGCATGCTAAATCGTGAATGAGGTTTATTGCCAGAACACTTTGTCCTTCTGGCTGTGAGCTAGGATCTATTGATTTTCGTGCGCTATGTCGAGCATTTCCCGTGGTGGTGCTCTAGAGAAAACCATAGGGTAACAATGTTTTGTTTTGTTTTTTGTTTTTTTAAATTAACTCCGTGAATAAGTTGAGTATCAATGAAAGAGTAGATTTCTTGATTATATCTTTTAATATTATGTGTGCTATACATTTATTGTCTTTTCTTTAAATCTAAATAATCCAAAAAATATCTATCTTAATATACGTAAAATGTCAATTAAAATATTCATTAACAAAATTTGAAATTACAATATACATAACCATAATTATAATATTATTTAGAAAAATATTTCTATTTGATAAAATATAATATATAATACCATTCAAAATTTATAAATGTCCTAAATTATTTATTGTGAAGATCAAACTAATCAGCTTTCAAATATTTTAATAGTAAAAAAAATAGGGAAAAAAGCACAACCTAAATTTCTCGGAAGGAAAAAAATAAATTCCTGGCAGCGTGGAAACATTATTTGAAAAAGTTATATAAAATTCTTGTGATATATATGTTTAAACTCTGAATTAAGAATTTCATAAATTTGCATCAATAAAATAGAACACAAATTGTTATTTCAATAGAAAAAAGAAAAAATCTAATAATATTTAAATTTAGAATAAGTCAAAGGAACTCCTCCTACAAAAATAATTATTATGTAAAAATAAATTTGAACTGATTTTGTTCTTTTTCGTTTCAACTTACTATGACAGGAATCGGTTTGTTACATCGTTTAAAGAACTCATGTATGCGTGTTATTCCTCGTTCCCAATTTTCCACTCTACGCATTTGTAATCATTTTACTGCTCATTCCCAAACTTCTCTCGAAAGCATTAGGGTTTGATAGCAAGGGGTTAGCTAATTCTCTCGGAAAAACTGCGTAAATCTGACATAATTAGACTGCAATTCAGAGCTTTTCAGAACAAAAATGGCAATTGAGAGAGGATATTTCATTTCTCCGATGATTGCAATGGCGATGCTCCTGGCGGCTGGAATCAGCGTTGCGGCAGTAACAGACGGTATGCCTTTTATTTCTTCGCTGATAAACACTTTATTTTTAACAAGAATAGGAACTAGCATAATCATTTTACCTGCCGGAGAAGCCTGAATATAAAATTATATAAAATTCTTGTGATATATATGTTTAAACTCTGAATTAAGAATTTCATAAATTTGCATCAATAAAATAGAACACAAATTGTTATTTCAATAGAAAAAAAGAAAAAATCTAATAATATTTAAATTTAGAATAAGTCAAAGGAACTCCTCCTACAAAAATAATTATTATGTAAAAATAAATTTGAACTGATTTTGTTCTTTTTCGTTTCAACTTACTATGACAGGAATTGGTTTGTTACATCGTTTAAAGAACTCATGTATGCGTGTTATTCTTCGTTCCCAATTTTCCACTCTACGCATTTGTAATCATTTTACCGCTCATTCCCAAACTTCTCTCGAAAGCATTAGGGTTTGATAGCAAGGGGTTATCTAATTCTCTCGGAAAAACTGCGTAAATCCGACATAATTTGACTGCAATTCAGAGCTTTTCTAGATATGCTTTCTCTTCTTCTTGCGGTCTTGTCCTTTTTGCTCTGGCTCACCTCTTTAGTTATTCTTTGCCTTCTTTTTCTTGTTCTCGCTCGCTTCTTGTCAAGGTTAAATTAACTTGGCAGTTGATATAGAAGCACTCTGGGAGTTGAAGCTTAAGATTCCTTTCCATTCGATAAATTATGATCGATGAGGCTTTTCGTGCTATTTTGAAATATTTCACTTCTTTAATTTTATGCAAAAATAGCTATAAATAAATCATTTTTACATGATTGGAGGAAGTTCAGGAAAATCTCATGGCAACAAGAAACGTCTCATGGCCAGGGGTTTCTTTTCAGTTGAAATTATAATTGTTTCTTCTGCAGTTGAAATTATAAACGTCTCTATATGCTTGCATAGTGAAAGTTTTTCCACATTGAAGGAGTAATAGTTAGTAGTTATTGAAGTCAATAGAAAAAGTGCCACATAGTGGGCACTAATGTTGTGATGGTAATAAAAGAAATAAAGAATTCCTTGATTGGTATTTATATAATATAGAAATAGAAATAGTAAACTAAAGGTCATTTGATTATAACTGTAATTTGAATTATATAGAAAATTAAAATTAAATGAATTGTAATTAATTTAAAATTTGAAAAATGAAGTTGTATTAGAAATTAGAATTACAAGTATTGTAATTAATTTAATTTTTTTTAATATTAAGTGTATTTAAGCTCTTATTTTGGGAATCAAATTCAGACCTTGCTATTGCAAAAAGAAATAGCAACCGATGTAGGCCAATGCCTAATTAATTTAAATTTTCTATAAAAAAAAAAGGTTATATTAGAAATAATAAGATACATTGTAATATTAAAAATTAATTACTTTTCTAAATATAAGCATTTTATAAAATAATGTAACATCCAAGGAAATTTTTTTTTTCATTGCTTTATTAGAAAAAACCACAAATTAGATTGTTGAAATATTTACTTAAATAATATAGCGATAAAAAATATTTTATTATTAAAAATATTTATTTCTTTTTGAAAAATAATTAATCTTTTTGTTAAAAAGTTAAATTATGTCATCCAACTAATTGAGTTAAATATTATTAAAAAATTTAAAATAAAATTACTATGTAATTAACTAACTAACATGTCTATCAATATATTTATAAAAGGAAAATATCTATGACGTAGCGAGCTCTCTCCTCCACGCGGTGTACTTTCTAACCTTACTCTCCTTTGGTTTTGCTTCTGCATTTATTGTTTCCTTGCAACTTGTTTTTCCATTTTTCATTTTATGGAGCCTGAAATGACAGCCCCTCCCTCATTTCCCCTGACCCTGGTGCCCTAAGCCATCCTCCAAAGAAGACCTTCACTGAGACTGTGGCTCCTCCCAGCAATGGTGTCTCCCCTGTTGCGAGATTTGTTTCAATTGCTTAGTGTGAGCGATCTGGAGCTGAAGGTAAGTGCCCTGCTAACGCCTTGAAAGACATTTTCATTACACCAAATGATGAGATGCTTAATGAGATTATGCTGGAAAAGACTAGGTTAGGATCTACTGCTATTTTCTTCTCATGTGTGGATGTGGAAAAATGCCCTCCCTGAAAGTTTATAGATAACTTGTTTCATAGCTTATGGAACTTGAAACTTGGTTTGAAAATTTCATTTTGTAGGCAAATTCAAAGGGGTTTATACATTATCTTTTTTAATAACCATGAATCTCAGGTGGAAGTCCTTAAGAGGCACTATTCGACTGTTGGGAAGACTTCCTTTCCTACCCTAGCATGGTCGCAGGATGCGATTAATGAGGAAGTGCTAGCCCTTTCGTGCCCTAGGTGGATTATTGTTAAAGATGTTCCACCCTTTCTCTAGAAATTTTTTCCTCAATTGATGGACAACTTTGGAAAAATCATTTGTATTGATGAAACATCTGACCTGGTCCCCAATTTAAATGCCAAAATGTTGATATCTATTAAACTTGGGGTTCACATCCCCCCGAGCTTAAATCTCAATATTGGCAGAGAGGTTTTTGTTTTCCCTATTGAGGTTTTAGGGGGTTTGAATGCTTGTTTTCTTTGTAAAAATGAAGGGCATCAAAGGAAAAGTTGCCTGATTATTGCTAATCAAAAGAAGCCTATCACGACTAAAACCCTAGTTATCTTTAATAAGACTAGTGCCCCTTCAAGTGTGCCTAAACTTGCTACCCTAATGGAGATAACTCAATCTACCATGAACACTTCCATTTCTAAAAATAATAAAGAGAATAATAATAATAACAACCCTAATGCTTCATCTACATCTGGATTGACCCTGGCTCAAACCCTACATAATGTGATTGTCAATTCTCGACTGCCATTAGGTAATTCATTAAAACTGATTATTTTTGCCTCCACTGAAGCACCTTCCATTGATGGATTCCAAGTCATTTCTCGTAGGAAATGCCCGCAAAATAATGCTCAACAATTAAATTTGGATCATATTCGATCTATTAACCCCAGAGCTAATAGCTTTGAAGTCCTTAACTCTTCCCCACTTATGATTGAAGCCGGTCCCTCTCACACATTTCTGGCTCTATTGATCTCAATAATTTTGACTCTCCCATGGAAGTCAGTAGGGACACTAGCAATATTGCCTTAGTAACTTTGGATCCCATGCCTTCTCTAGAACCTCTCCCTAAGGATCACCCTCCTAATCCTCCATCCTCCACCCTCAAGGAATTAGAAGATAGTGTGGTCATTGAAGTGATTTATGTTAAACCTAATCTGACTTCTGCTAAATCCACCTTGGACATTAGGGATTCATGTTTAGACTTTGTGGATGGTAGTGATGAGGAAGATGCTTTGATTAATTCTAGTTCCAAGAAGAAAGGTAGACCCCTTGGTTTAAAGAACAAAAAGAAAAGTGGAGACTCTGGTCTCCTTACTAGTTCCATTAATCATATTTCTCCATGAAGATTATTTCATGGAATGTGAGAGGCCTTGAGTCTCCTGATCATAAGTTTATCATTAAAAGTTTTATGGATTGTCACTCTAAAATTGATATCATGATGTTACAAGAGATCAAGGCGGTCGGATTTACCCTTGATACTGCTCTTAACTACATATGGAAGGATGCTTTCAAGATTGTTATTGCTCATACTAAAGAGAAGGGTGATGTTGCTCTCCTCATTAGCCCTAACTGGACTAAGTATATCACTAACTCTGGTGTTTCACCCTATAACAAAGCTATTTGGGTTTCCTTTAATATTAATAACTCCCATTTTGGAGTTTGCTCTCTCTATGCTTCTAATGATTACAATGAAAGAATTAGACTATGGGATTGGATGACCTCCCTCCCTAGCTTTCCTTGGCTCATTGGTGGTGACTTTAACATGATAGAGAATGTTGATGACAAGATTGGAGGTACTCCCTTCAAGTGGAAAACCTCTGAAAAATCTCACTGGGATAATTTTAAGAATCATCTCCATCTTTATGACCCTCTTGAAGGTAATAAGCCCGATGCTGGATCCCTTTGGTTTACTTGGTGTAATTTCCAACAAGGGCCAAACCGTATTTACTCCAGACTTGATAGATTCTATGCTGACAGTAATTTTTTCTCATTCTCCCCTAACCAATTTTGCTCTCCTATTGCCTCTATCCCTGCTACTCTCTCTGATCATTACCCTATTTTAGCTATTGTTAATTTCAGAAACTTCATCTTACCTTCCCACCAAGCTAACTAAAAATTTATTTTTAATACCTCTCTTCTTGGTGATCAAGATGTGCTTATTTCTATTAAGATGATTAGAATTATCAATTTGCAAAACAAGTCCCTTTCCCAAACCAGTAGATGGAATCTTAATATCTCCTCATGGAGTAAGATCTTCCAAACTTTTGGGCAAAAAAAGGCCAAAGATTTTAGACGTGTGGAGAAAATCCTTTCTGACTATCTCCAATTGGTTGAAACTAGCATTCAAGCCCAGCTTGATTCTCCTCTTCTTGCTGAGCAGGTTTCCCAAGCCAGGAATTCCCTTAGGAAACATCAGCAAGTCAAAATCAAGGGTGCTTCTATTAGAACCCAGAACCATTGGCTTCAATTTGGAGATAAAGGATCTAAACTCTTCTTTAACCTCCTCAAGTAGAAATAGAACAAAGAAAGGTTTGATAGAATTTTTGATAATGACAAAGAGCTTCTTACTATTCAAGACATTTCCTTAGCTTTTGAAAATTTCTATAGAAAACTTTTCACCTCTGAAGATACTAATGATTCAAAATCTGCTAGAAGAAGGTGCATTGATCTCATTCCTAAGATGATTTTTGACAGTGACAGCCCTGCCCTTCAAAGTTTGGTTTCGCAACAAGAAATTGCTTATGCCATTCAGAAACTTAAAGATAACAAAGCCCCTAGTCTAGATGGTATCCCTACCAAGTTTTATAAAACTAATATCAAATGGATTACCAAGGATCTCTATGACCTCTATCTTGAGGCTTTCTCTAATGGCACTCTAGGGAAATCTATCAACACTGGCATTATAAAGTTGATCCCTAAGGATGGTGATAGAGCTCTTGTTAAAAATTGGTGTCCTATTACCTTTCTCAATGTTTCCTATAAGATCCTTGCCAAAATTCTGGCCTCCCGACTGGAAGCTATTCTCCCTAAGTTTATTTTCTCAACTCAAACTAGCTTTATTAAGGGGAGATATATCCTTGAAAACCTTATCACTAGTTGGGAGGCCATGGAATGGGCCAACTCTTCTCAACAAGAGGTTTCTATGCTTCTTCTTGACTTTGAGAAGGCTTATGACAGGGTTGAATGGGACTAAATTACTATGATGTTAAAAGATTTTGGTTTCCCTAGTGTCTTCTACAAGTATACTCAAATCCTTCTCCAAGATGCTTCCACCCTAGTTGAGGTCAATGGGACTCTGTCTAATCCTATTCTACTTTCCCGATCCATTAGACAAGGCTATCCTCTGGCCTCGGCCCTATTTGTTATTGCTTCTGATGCTTTATTTTATATTCTCAAAGATAATACTATCTCTCCTAGAGTGCATGGAATCTCTCTTCCTGATAATTTCAAACTTCTTAACATATAATTTGCTAATGATACTTCTCTATTTTTGGAACTTAGTCAGAATAATATGCTTTGCCTCAGTAAAAAGCTTGATTTTTTTGGCAAGGCCTCTGGGGCTCACATTTCCAGTTCCAAATCCATTATGTTAGGATGGAAAGATAAGCCTCCAGATTGGTTTAATCAAGTTGGGTACTCTTGGGGAGATCCTAACAAAATTGTTAGATATCTTGGTATTCCCTTCTTTGTGAATCCCTCACTCAAAGATATGTGGCTTTGGGTTAAAGATAAAATTATCAGGAAACTTAACTAATTTTTTTAACAATTAAATGTATAATACATCAACTAAATAATTATTAAATATTTATAAAGAGTTTAACTACTTATTAAATATTAAATAAAATGTTAAATTTTAAATTAGTTTTTAAGATGGAAAAAAATCATACAAAAATAAAGTACTGAATAAGTGGCTACAATAGTGCAAAGTTTTAGAACCATTTTCTATCAAAGACAGTTATAATTTTTTATGCTACAATTAATACAAAATAAAAGATTTTTTGAAAGCTTTCAAAACATTACAATAGTTTTGCTTCTATATTCGATAGATATTCTTAGAATGATTGTAGATTTTTAAAAAAAATTGAGATTAGTACTTTTTAATTACTGAAAGTTGAGGTGAAAAGTGAATAATGCGATTTGTATGTTTTGATTACTACAAGTTCAGCTGAAAAGTGAATGATTGTGGTAAATGAAATTAAGTTTATCTTGATATTTCTCAATCTAATTAAATATTGATTATCATTCACTTTGTATTTCACCTACTTCTCTTTAGTTTGGATGTAATAGTGATTTATATTTAATACTTTTGAAAATAGAAGATGGTGAAGGGGAAGAGGTTTCAGAATCTTCATTTATTACTTCATCTACTTTTTCTTTTGTAAAGTTGTTCTAAAATAATTTCATAGCTTTCTTAAAATTGAAGATTTCCATTTGTTGTAAAGAAACATTTTATTTTTTGATTGTGGAGGATTTTTCTTTATCTCTTTGTTTTTTTGGTTTAGTTCTAAGTTATACATGTAGACATTCAATGATTTATGGTATTTCAGTAGATTATTTTTGTAGAAATCTTTATGATTAATACATTATCCTATCAGTTTTTGTATTTCTTCATTTCGAATTGTTAAATCCGTCTTCCCAATACTTTTTCCCCCTTCTTTATTTTTCAATTCCATCTTAAATCATCTATTCTCAATATACAAGTTGTCTAAATTCAAACCTTATATATAATGTATTTGAGGTTTTTGGTTTTCATATAAATCAAAGATAATATATTTCTATAGTTTATCATTAGTTATGATTTTTTTATGGATTCTACTATATAGAATAAATTTTGCATCATCATTTCCTTCTACCAGACCCTTGTTTTCAGGGTCTTTTGTTTTCATCCTCTTTGAAAATGCAATCTAATTATTCGTAATGCAAAAATTATTGTACACAATTGAATCAAAAAAGAAACATGTGACTATAATAGAAATGTTAAACACAATAAAACAGGAGAACTGAGAAACAGGGCAAAACAGAGCATTCACATTTTAAACACAATAAAACGCACAAACATAGAATTTTTTATTCATTAGTCCAAACATTAAGATTGCATTGCCCTTAATTACCCCAGTTTATTACATTGCTCTTAATATCATGCAAATTATCCTAACTAATCGCTGACTGTAGGAAAACATGGGATAACCGATCGTATGCATAAAGGAGAAATAATCTTGCATGGGAACTATTTTATTGTGGATCTATTAAAACTAAGACAAAATAATCATTTACAACTGTTTTAATGTAGAGAAATTATTATCTACTAACCGGGAGAAATTTTTATTATCCAACTAAAGTATGATTAAGAAATACAATTATAATCATTCATTATACAAATAAAAATGTTATATAATTTATTTTGACTAATAATGTTAATTTATGTTTGTATTTATAGAAATAAAAATCTCGACTTCCGCCCTTCATCTTAAAAAAAAAGATAGAAACCCTAGCGGCCTCTGACACTGGCTAGTCCTGAGGTGACTTTTTAGTCAAAATTTTCTGTCAGAATGGCAAAGACGACGGAAACGACGACGGAAACGAAAACTCTATCAACAACGGGTATAGTTTATACAGATTTTCTGCACAACGCTTCCGATAAAACCCTAATGTTTTAGAACTTTCGACATTCTTCCCTTGCTTCTACCAATATTAACGCAAAGAACCTTTCAAGAAAAGATTTATGTTAAACTATTATTAACAGATCTATTGAGTAGTGTTTTTCTTTTCCTTTCATCTTTTCATTAAAAAAAGGAAAAATTAATAAAAGAAAACATGTTGCATTCATATATAATTAAAATATATTTTATACAAAGATTATACTAATATAAATCTGGAAATTTCACACAAAGATAAATCTATTGTCAGTATTCTTCTACATCTTATTTCTATTTATTCTTTACAATACTCTAAGATAATATTTTCTACTTTAGCAATACCTTAAACAAATATTTCTTATATGTAGAAATCGATTTAATTAGTATTACAAGACTTAAGATTTATACAAAGTTTCCAAAATAAAAGTTACAAAAGAAATAGTAAAATGTACTATTGCAATATTAAATGTTTATGCAAAGTCTGAAAAATAAAAGTTAAAGATGAAAGACAAGCTTCACTCAAACCAATTGGCAGGGGTTTTGATCCTGGACCACAGAAGTCAAGATAAGTTTCTCCCTAAAATAATATTTGTGTTGTACATTAAACGATCATCACTATAGTATTTTCAAATCATACACTTTCGACACTCACCAAATCTGATGGAATTCTTGATGATTTAATTCTTACAAAAAAAAAACAGAGATTTAATTCTTACAAAAGAAAAACAGAGAAAAGATTAAAGTATTGACAAGAGATAAAGATTAAAGAAAAAAGTAGGGAAGATATAATTGGCAAACCTATTTTCTATTTTTTTAATAATTGCAGGAGGCCGCCCCAAAAAGAATTCTCCTCCAGATGAAAAGAAGAAAAAATAGTCATCACTATTCCAATCATTAAAGCAAAGAAATATCCAAAGAATCACCATTTTGTTCAGCAACCCTCTAGATTGCTGTCGCAATGATTCTGAGAATATTTCTTTGTTGCAATGATTAGAATGGCGATGAATATTCCTTCCTCACATTTTGACCGTGGCTTGAATACCGTGCAACAAAAATGTAGGATAATTAATCCCTAACCTTGGCATCCTCGCATGCGCCTAAAACAGACAACACCACACCCCAACCCCTCTTTTATAATTGCCGCCGATTCGTTAGGGCAGAAAACAACCCTAATTTACTTCCATGTTAATGTTAATTTTGTTTTTGTTTTATTCATATGCAAAGTAGAATGCAGTGGTAAAAATTCTATGTGATAGAAAAGATATAATTTTGAATTCTTTATTTCTCTTTATATTTATTAAAAAATGATGATACTATCTATTATTAAACAAAAGTTTTATATAATGGTTTGTTAGTAATTATCATGATATTTTTATTTGAAAAATCAAGTATTTATATATAAATGTGAATTATTAAAATGACATTTTTTAATTTTTATGTTGGAGGGATTGATAGTTTTTCTTCACAATATTGTGCTTGAATCTGCTAAAATATTAGACAAAGCTAAGGCTAGGTCCAACTATTGTGGGCATCACCATTCTCATTATTCCAACAAGGAAAAACTCATTATCTTTGTATAATATTATTTTACACTACCAAATCAACTAATATTATCTTTTATAGTTGTCGCCGATTAGTTATGTCACAACCCTAATTTACTTGCATGTTAATTATTTGTTTAATTCCAACGAGGAAAAACTCATTCTCTTTTTCCTATGTCATTTCCATCTAGAAAATTAAATAATGATCCATGGATAAGATTTCAATAGAGTTCAATATATTTCTCAAAAAGCTTCTTTAGAATTTTTTTATTTTTTTTAATTTATAAAAAATTGAAAAAGGATACAAATATAAGAAGGAAGAAAATTAACCAACCAATTACAAACTACAAAATGTAAGAAAATACCACCCTTACAAAATGCTGATCAATTTTACAATATATTCTTAATCTTTTAGAAAATTGTATATCCCTATAATGCTTCTCACAATTTACTAAAAAAATATAATGATAGTGGGTTCTTTAACATTTTTTTTTCAGCTCATAAAAAACTTAATTTAAAATTAAAATGCACCTAAAGTGGAACTTTGGTCCTTCAAAAATCCTAGCTTGTAGTTTTTTTTAACATACTGTAATTATTTCCCTACTATGCAAATCTACGTAATATTGTAATTATCTTTCAATGAAATATGATAAATACATAAGACTCCATGATCTATGCCACATACCCTAAGCATAGCATAACTATTAGATTAGCCATGCTAAAAATAAAAATTTAGCTTTCTCAACAATATGAAAATTTAATTTTAGGAAAAAATATTGTTTAGTAGGTGGCTGCAAGAAGTTGCCCACTTTTGGGTGAAAATGAAGTGTTTTTTCTATTTTTCAAAATTTCTGTAAAATGTAGTTCTGGAAGACTACTTTTCAGTACTCACATGGTAGAAACTACATTTTTTTAATTGACTATAATGTACATTTTTTAAATCTCTGCAACATTAGGTACGGCATATGCTTAATAAATATTGTGAAAATGCTAAAATTACAAATATCATTATGAAATCTATATTTTTATAATACACACATATATTGAAAAAAAAGATCAAAAGGAGCTTATTCCATAAATTGGCACAAATTTTATAGTAAGGAATTAGTTGAAAATAAAATATATAATGATTAAATAAAATAACAAATAATTATTTGTTTAGGCATTGATTTATGGAGGAAATAAAAAAGAAACCAACCATTCAAAGAAACCAAAAACAATGGTAATTACAAAGGAGAGTATGCTATTGATTTATGAGAATTAACAATAAAGATATAAACAAAAAATAGAAAAGATGGTAGTAATTCATAAAAAGGAAATGGCCAAAAGGTTTTTAGATGAAAACCAAATGAAAAATCACATTGACATCCCACTTCAAGTTGAGAAGGAAACCCCTTTTGAAAATAGATCCCCTTTTAAGGATGAGGCCTCTTTTGGTAAACTCTTGAGTAACTTCCTTGTGAGATCATAATATTTATTTAATTAGATCATTTTCAAAATTATAGATATGAAAAATGGGTCCCCAACTAATCATAAGCTTGATGATATTCTTTCCAGTACTTGTAATGATCTTAAATAGGATCCTGAGAGAAAAATTATGAAATTGGAAGATAGGTTTAATGGTGTACAATCTATATTAAATAAAGTTTTAAGTGTTGGGAATTTGCCTATTTTGGAGACCAATGAGTGGTTAAGGAAGCTTAATGAGCAACTTGAAGTGGTTCACTATCTTTCAAAAGTTAAGGATCTTTTACATCTGATACTAACTATGTTAGGGGAAGAGGAGAAATAAATTTGTAGATAAAGTTGTGGAGGAGTTCAAGACACTTGTTGATCTCGAGACCATTTCGGGTCCTGTCACGCGCTTGAGGAGAAATGAAAAGGCTGATAATCCTTTGGATGGTGTGGTTAAGAAGGTTAGAGACATTAGTGCTGATATAATTAGGAAGAATAAATCTTTGGCCAAGTGCCTGTAAGTTTTTTAGGGGTTTCTTTCCTCTATTTTTGAGTTGTTTGTTAGCATCTAGGTCATGTTTCTTTAGTGTATATTTTATCTATTGAACGTAATGTTCATTTTTATTTTGTACACTTTAGTTTTTGGTCCTTCAAAAATAATATTTTCTTTAATAAAAAATATTTACTATAGAAAATCATAATATCACATTACTATAAACCTATCATGTAGCTCAAATCAACTATCAATTTTATACTTAGCAACAAGGGTCTAAAAATTGTTCCTAGTTAATATTATTTAATGATTTCATTATAAATTTATATGGGTCACTATTTTTTCATGTTGTGCCACAATGATTGGTGAATTTCATTATACAAAAAGGCATCTCAAGAGTATCATCTGTGAAAGGCTATTGGAGTTTCAATTCTACCACCACATAGTGTATATTGAATAATTATTATTCTATTTCTATTTTTTGTGCCTTTCCTAGTCTGTCTTGTTTCATTCTCCCAAGTGAAGTTGTGAAGAGACACTTCAAATGCGAATTTTAACCTAATTCTTTTGGGTCCATGAAAACTCATGGGACATTTCCTATTTAAGCATGTTGGTATGTCCCTAACTTAGTAGATCTTCAACCTTTATCTTTGATATCTTCATTTCCATGGTGACCTTTTGTTAGTCTAGATTTATGATTTTAAAAATGACTCACAAATGGCCAAATGAAAGACGAAACCAATAGTTGTATAGATATCTTTTAAACAAATGATCTTCCTCTAAATTATAGAGGTAAAAATACCTCTTATGATATGATTAATTTATGGGATATTCTTTTAAAAAGAAAGAAGAAAAGAAAAAATAATATATGGACATAGCTATACTAAAAATTTGATTAATTGATTATTAACTAAATAGAGTGAAAGATAATGATGCAAAGTTCATCTATTCCACACCCAAAAAAAAGAATTAGGAAAATAAAGAAAGTTCTTTATTGATTGTATGAATATTATTGACTCAATGTTCTTAAGATAAAGACACCCATGATCTATAACAAAATGAATAACCCAAGAAATATTATAACTGACATAGAAAAAACCACAATAAAATAGAGATACAAATGAACACAAGGTTTCAAAAGAACTCTATTATTTGTTGTGTGAAATCAAAATTCCAAAACCACTTTATTTTTATACACAAAAGACCATGATTCTCCTCCATAAAAATTTTGATATTCTCCTTTAAAAAATTAGAGAAAAGAACATGTTCCATAATCTATTAATTACACATTTAACGACTCTCAAATCAACCCTTTCCTTTTCTATAACTGTTTATTTTTAAAGAAAGAAATAAAATTTTCACATTTTAGTGAAATTAATCCTCTCAAAATGATTTAAAAAATCTAAAATTAAAAAAAACAATTCTCCTACAATTACTATTGACTAAATCACCATAGCTTAACAAGGCATCCTAGGGTCATGTAAACTTATGATAACTTAAGATAATTGAAATAAAACATGGTTAAATTATTAACTATTTTTAAAAGCTCAAAAAATTAATGTACTTCCCTTGTAAAATGTCTCTAGTAACCATATCACTCCATAGATATACAAAATTATAATATGAGCTTTTATGGAAATAAAATTAAAATTTGGAGTACATGAGAATTACTCTATGTTAGGACTAAATTATGTATTAGCATAAGAATTATTGATGAGAGAGGGAATTTGTATGTGAGGTTTTACAAGGGTGGAGAGTCTTTAATCAATGCTATATTTTGTTTCTACTTCAACCTCCACCTCCAACTCTACTCCTACTTCCATTGCTACTGCACTAGCACCCTACCCTATGACATCTTTTTTCACACTTCCTCATACACTATGAGTAACTATTTTGCCTTGTGAAAAGCATGTCCAAGTGATCATATCTCCTTCACATGAGCCACCTTTGAGCATCACGCTACTAGATGTTTAGCCATACCTTGAACTAGTGAATGTGTTGCACACCTTAATAGTATTTAGTGTAGTGATGTCCACCCAGAGTATAATTTCCCCATCTCAAGACTACAATGCTAAATTCCTTAATATCCTAATGATTTATATAGTGAATCAAAGGCCTTCTCATCCATATTTTAAGATACTATTTAAGTAGGGGCCTATCGTAGAGTTTAAGCACCATAAATCTTCTTTGATAGATCCCGTCTTTATTTTTTTCCTCATAGTGGTGAAATATCTAACTTATCTAGAGTTCACCTATGCCACATTACAAGATTGAAAAAGATTCTTCATATACACTTCCACATGGGTCTTCTACAAGCTATGTGAAGTTTTTATTTTTGATTCACTAGAAGAAATTCTAGTGTTAACAATAATCTCACATAATCCCTCTCACTTGCCACAATTGAGCTATTGGATGATTATGTTAAGGTTCGCTCATCCTTGGCTCTTTATACTAGGAGAACACCTGGTAGTGCCATTGCAATCTTGACCTCTCTCCCCATACAATCCATATTGGAAGGATGATGATATGTTGATGGATTACGTGTGAGGGTAATGCCTACTTCTACATCTTTAGATTAGAATGTGTTTTCTAGTGTTTCTCAATGCTTTGATTTTAGTTTTTTCCCTCCTAGAGGACCCTTGTACTTCATTGGTACCTAGAAATAGGAGGTTTTTCTTGTGAACCTTCCTCTATGTGTTAACTTATTCTTCTATTTTTCATTTCCTTTTTTTTTTAATATTTGGGGACAATGGAAATTATTTAGGGCATTTATGAATCCCTTCCATTTTGACATAATTATTTTTATTTTCTTTTTCATTGTGTTATTCTTGAGATCCAAACCATAGTGGGTAGTAATGAAATATTCCCTGAGATGATAAATATAATTCTCTTCTGAGTTTTGATGCCAATCCACCAAATCCCCCTGTCCCTATGAAGATATTTTTGAAATCATGTGTCACCCATCAAAAAGTTATATCTCATGCTAACATCTCATATATTGACATGCCATGATGTCTATTCTCTCCTAAAAACATCTTATACTTCCTTTTGAGAAGCATACTCCATTCCAAGAGAATTGCTTTTTATGTGTCCAATTTGGCTTTTATCTAACGATCATATTATCTCCCACATCATAGGTTATTCTTGCAAACTTTTCAAATTTTAATCTTAGTGTATTCCTTTTTCAAGGCCAATCCACCATCTCAATGGCTTCCTTTGTGGGGGCGTATCCACTATTATAGCATATAAATATTACCCTATCATATTCCTATTTAGCTTATGAAGCATGGATCAACATAATTTAAATTTATCTTATGACATGGCTATGTAGAATTATCTATGCATTTCGGTGCACTATCTAAAGCATCCCTATCACATACATATGTAGTGTTCACTACACATGTCATAAAAATATCAAAAATTTCCCTATCACATGGCCATTTGACATAACATAAATTATGACCCATATCAGTGTACCATCCACGATCTTGGATCTACAAGTTGTCCTCACCCTCTAGAACACTTGTCTATAGCTTGTATGCTACATACAACTTAATATAAATTTATATATTTCCTAATTGGAGACAAACCCATATGATAGAATCCCTATAGCTAAGTTAGGTAATTTGTATTTAACTTTAGTTTACATCTCTCTTTTTGATATAATATACTCACTAAAGTGAGGGAAAATTATAATGGTAGAAATTTTTGCCTTGGTCTAAATCACCATTAATCATTACCCCTAAATCACCCCTACCTTAGTCAAAGACTCAAAATTCAAATCATTCACCCATGTTCATTTGCCATACTTTTTCACCACCTACTTTGAATCTCGACCACATGAACTTATAGACATAGGATGTGTGCATACTAGGTGAAACCAAAATAGTGGGTTATACTTTTTTGCCTAAACAAACACTAAAATCTACATTTTTAAAAAAACTTTTAGATTCGGATACATATTGCCATTGAACCATTCGAAATTAGTGGATGAAGTAAATTAGAGTCTTTTAAGATTTTCTATCTATCTATCTATATATATATATATATATATATATATATATATATATATATATATATATATATATATATATATATATATATATATATATATATATATATATATATATATATATATATATATATATATATATATATATATATATATATATATATATATATATATATATATATATATATATATATATATATATATATATATATATATATATATATATATATATATATATATATATATATTAATTTAAAAATTTATTTGAATACTTTTTTCTTTCTCCCACGAAAACTGGTATGGTGCTAAAAATGTCATTTTCAAATAGTAACATTATTTCAAAGAGCATAACTTTTTTTGTAAAATAAATACGAATGTGATTGTTTCAAATTTAGTTTCATAAAATCCATATAGAGGGCATGTAATTGGTTTGATGACATTATCACGATTATTACATATTTTATTACCATTTGAATTTGACAAACCATAATTTTGACATAAGTTAACTACATAGTATTAGGAATAGTCCCAAGAGATAACTAAGAGGGGGGGGTGTTTAAATCAGTTATCTACTAGTTTCAATTCTTTGTCCAATTAAGTATACTTAAAATTTAAGAATAAACACAATGAAATAACACTTGAACACACCAATAATATTTTAGTTACAAGGAA
This sequence comes from Chamaecyparis obtusa, assembly GCA_027943335.1. Taxonomy (NCBI): domain Eukaryota; kingdom Viridiplantae; phylum Streptophyta; class Pinopsida; order Cupressales; family Cupressaceae; genus Chamaecyparis; species Chamaecyparis obtusa. The sequence continues at coordinate 29,612 of BSBK01009299.1, forward strand.
ACCCAAATAGGTAAAAACCCCAGTGGGAATTAACACCAAGTAATAAAATGCACTAGTGTATAATGATCCTTGTTAGAAGAACTTACAACCCTATTAGGAGTTGGTTTTTACAATGCAATAAGTATAGTGACCTTGTCAAGTGTTAGATCCTGTTAGGAGTATTTTATGATTGACCCTGTTGGTGGTTCCCTTTGATCTTCAACTTGAAGATTTATACTTTGATGGATAACTTTAATATAACTTTGACTCTATCACCACTCCAAAGTCCACAAGGACGAGGGCCAATTAAAAAGGATCAAAAGAGATCCTCCTACACTTTGAGCGTTAATGCTCAGACAGGTGTACCCTTGATTCACTTCTTCAAAGGAATCACAAAATAATATACAACTATACCCCTGACTAATTGATTGAAGATTTTATCATTTGAATGTGTGTGTGATTGATGATGATGGACTACTTCGAAAGAATAGATCAGTGCCTTATCCCAGGGAAAAGGGTCACCTAATAACATATGTCAACCTAAAACCTTAACTCAAATAAACATGAACTCAGAGTAAGTGCTTTGCCTATTACTCCCCTCACTCCCAAACATGATCATCAAATTCCAATCTAACAATGAACTCACTGAAATCACCCTAAAGGCTTTAATCCTAAATTTGTTAGGAACTCCAAGCTGATCTCACAATACTCTTTTTTTACCATATGCTAATCCACTTTCTGACCTTAACATATATGAATCCACAATCAGAAAAAGAAGACAATAAAAGATCTGAGACAGGAGTTCAAGTGTATTCTCATTAATTTTCAGAATCAATACATTACCAAGACAACAAAATGCTGAGGGAAAAGACCCCAAATCCAAGCTCTCCTTACTCAGTATAATACCATCAACAACCCTTACAAAATAAAAAATGCTGCAATATATACCACCACTAGTCACCTTGGAATCCTCAAAGAGGATGCATCAAGCTTCGGGTGACTAAGGTTAGGGTTTCACCCACTAAAACAACCAAAAATGGTCACAAATTTATTACAGGGGAAGAAACCTAAGAAACTAGGAGAAGATAGATCCCAAAGTGATTCCAATCATGAAAAATATCACTGAGAAGGTACTGAGAATCACAAAAATGCCCAAAATGTCAACCTGTTCAGCCACCTACAACATGCCATGAGCACAGAAAACATAGTACAGCCCCCTGTAGACAATCATGGAACACCTTGGACCACACTGCAATAGCAAGCATTACCAAAAAAATCAAATTTGGCCATGAAAGCATTCAATTCTGGTCCTTTCTATTGTTGAGAAACCCTCTGCAAATTCAAATTTGAAAAACAATGGTCACATTCATGGCGCCAGTAGCAAATCAGCGGTTAATATTTGAAATCAGATCAAATTTAAGTCGTGGCCGTTAGATCCTTCTTTTCACAGTCTTGATGTCTTTAACCCAACTGCCACCCTCGGGTTACCTTTTAGCGACTACGTGACAAGGCATTTTCTTATTCATGAAGTGAAATATTAACTCATCACTTAACCCTGTGAACTGGCGACCAAAGGGACTTAACTCATCCTAGGTACATCTGGCAAACTGGTGACTAAAGACTTTCATCAAGTTGCAAAGAACTTTATCTGTCTGCCAAATATTTTAGCGATCACGCAAATACACACTCGTTGAATCGCTAGCCTTTTTAGAATACCGCCATCTCATTTAGCGAATGAGTGAGAAGCATTGAAAATTGTTGGAACTGCCAAACATTTTATCAGGACCACCAAAAGACTGAGGCAATTTTAATGGGCCCGCACAAGAGGATCGATGGTTGTCTCATCTTCGCATAGACCCTCAAGATTCTTCCAGATCATAAGACAACCGTCAATCGAAGAATCTTTCCCTGTCCTGACAACCCTCTAACAAGAAATGAAATCAACAGTGGTCTTAAGATTGCAAGTGTCAGAGAAAACCCATTAGATTACAGACCGACTCTTGATGCTCTATCATTGTTAGAACCCACTAAGCCTCAAAATACTTGGCCCCACTGATAGCATTCCTAGTCACTCTACATGGACCAATCGAATAACAAAAAATCAGCACACTTAGCATGTGGACCCGCTGCACTTATCCCCTCTGAGAAAGATTGAATTGATGGATGACACATGATCTTAAGCCTCTGACAGATCCCATAAGATCATGCACCCGTCATTGATTTTCTGACAATGTCAGGACCCTCTGATGCATCCAGAAACCAGGTCCCACTGAAAACTACCAACATGTTGATACATGGACCAATAAGATGCTGCCATTTGTGCATACGTGTCATTATGGACCCACAGTTTAATCCTTTAGGAGATCGGATGATTATTTTTAAGGATTGATGTTAAAGCCCGCACATCTCCCATTAGTGAAATGGCGACAACCATAGATCTTGAAGACTCTTTAACCGCTAGTAGGGAAAAACAACAGGGCCTGCTGGGACAACTATCATGAAGTCACGTAATCACATGTCAGAACCTTCTGACAGCCTACAGTCTTGTGAATTAATGACAACCACACAATTTAAAATGGTGGAACTTAGGAAAAATAACGCTGACAGACTTAGGCTTAGGAAAATACTAGGTGTTGAGGATGTTAGGAAATATTAAAGGCCACCAGGGGGTATAGAAACTTAGGAAAAATTAAAGGAAAACCACCGCAAGTTGACCAAAAATATAAAGCACTTGTGAATTAGGAATTTAAGTGACCTGAATAAAGTAATGACAAATTAGAACAAGGCCAAGGTTTTTCTTACCAATGGCTATATTTTCAAAAATTTGAACCAAGGGTTTATGCCAAGGACCTAAAAACAAATGCAGAGACCAGGGGGAAAAAACTAAGGACATGAAATTTTTTGCACATGCTAACAGACCCTGTTAGGGGTGAGGATGCACTGTCTGAGAGCTCAATACTCAAAGGGGTGAAGGCTACAACCTTTTGAATAATAGATACACACTATATCTGGATCTTGGTGAACTGTGAGGTAGACCTGTTGTCTTGATTAGTTCCAATGAATAGCACACTCTATCTTCTCTATCACATAGACCTCTTCTTGATGACACAATACTTCACACTCTCTGGTCTTCTCTAATCTCTCATCTTTATGCCATACTCCTAGCGATCACAAATGACTAGCTATAAGTATCTTTCCTCTAAATGATATAATCAGGTTGGCTTGTTTGAACCACATTGAAATCATATTAGATAAATAATAACACTCTCCAATAACATCTCTGTCAGCTTTACTAAGCACACAACACAATCTGGGACCTATCCAAATCAATAAGTGTAGATGCATGCTACACACTGTCGGCTCTACCAATTTAACTAATAATTTCTCCTCAAGATGAATTACATCATGCACTCTTAACCAAAAATTCATAACTCTTCTCTAATCACTAATCCAAGCACACATACTATAATGATAGGTGGAACTCCTGTACCAATATAATCTCTGTGGGCTCTTCTAGATAAACACAGGAAAGTACAACTAGTGAATATCGACTGCATAACTTCACTTCTTCTACACACCAGACTCTTTGTCCATGAATGCAACATCACTAACATGTCTCCATCACATATTCAAATGTGTAAGGCTCCATGAAAACTATACAAAAAACTACTCACAGAACACTGCCTGTAACTCTATTATCAACACTACTTATTCTTATTGCCCGTCAATGGGCAATTCCTCAAGCATTATTTCTTGCCTTAGGTTTCCCTCTAAAAGATTGCACTGTATATATTAAGTCTAGGTTTTCCCTTTTGTTCCTTCATTTTGGTTTCCCTTTTTCTTCTCTCTTTCATTGGTTTTCTTTTAGTTTAGAAGGGATTTTGTTTTTCTTCTCCTCTTTCCTTTCCCTTTGTTTCTTTCCCATTGGTGGGATTTTGGCTTTTTGTAGTTTAGGTTGTTTTGGTTTTCTTGTAGTTTAGTTGTTAGTTTAGGGTTTTGGTCTTCCCTAGGCTTGGGTTTTTTGGGTGCTTTTGGTTTTCTTTTGTTTTTATTTTGGTTTTGGTTTTGACGTTGCTTGGAGGTTTGGGTGTTCCCATTTGCGAGGGGGCATTGTGTGATTTCAAACTTCATTTGAAGATTCCACTAAGTCTTGTTTATCTCATTTCCTGGATAACTATTTATGAAGATCCCTAGAGACTAAGGTTGTCTTTCTCATGTTCATCATCAGGTTGGAACACAGACTTGACTCAGGATGTTAATCATGCACTATGTCTTGACACTCGAACTCTGAGATTATTATATATATTTCACACCTAACTATTTCTCCAAATCTATCTTAGTTTCTTTAGGAGAGGTCATGGCTTGTGAAAATTTTAAAATCTTACTTCAGCACCACTATAATTCCTAAACCCATAGTGAGCTTCATTGCTAACGAGCCAAAAGAAAAGAAAGAAATGCAATATCAATTGAAAAGGATAAAAGAGAAAATAAAATAAAAGATGAAATAATTGGCTTTTGGGGGTACACGAAAATCTCCATAGGTGTTACAAAGAATAATTCACCAGAAGTGGAGCATTCTCTGTTGGTTTAAAATGACAACTCCATCGGGGCTATGGATGTCTGACTAGCAACAGAGTAATGTCGGGGATGCTTTTGGAATTAAGAGGAATATATAGCTCACCATGGCCAATTTTAGAGTTTCTGAGTGGTCTTGTTGAGTGGGAATTAATGGATTTGCACACAGATAGGTAATTGAAGGGTGAAGGTGTCTTGATCCAATATATGGCTCTCCTCCCCTTTTGAGTTATGTCTTCTCTCTTGATGATACCACAAGTTTGTTAGTCAAGGAATCTGGGCTCCAAGTAAATTTTTATCCTTGAAATGTTTTCAACATTTCATGCGTGGAGTTGCCAGATGTTGTGACCTGTTTCACAAATCACCCATCAGCGATGGGACCCATCTCTCTCTTTCTAGCTTGGTGTTTGGTTTTTTGTTTTTCTTTTTTGTCTCAGTAGCTCTAATAGCAGTCTTCAAGGTATTCCTTGTTCTTTGAATGAGGGCTTACAAATCCTTGTGCTGCATAGGCATCTTCAAAAATGTAAGAAGCATGACATGACATAAAGGCTTGTGTATGCAAGGAAGGTTTCAAGTGAAGGAAATACACGGCTTGTAGCAAGATACTTCACCTAGTCCACATGTGCCTGAGACATAGAGCCCAATTCAAACTAAAAATTGGTGAGCAGAAAATCATATCACCTTTTCCTAAAAGAGACCATGGAGGATAGGGGCATGTCAAGAACAGTTCGCCACTCTTCCTAAGTTTAGCTCTGCTTTCCTCACAAACACATATGGAGGACACTCACAAAATGAGTGCTAAACAAGAAATTTGCAACACCCTTAGATTCCCACTCCCAACCTCCTTGGAGTGCGAGTCAACATAGTCAATGGAGACTACAGAATGGAGATATTTAACACCTACCAGTAATCCCGTTCCTACACTTTCCGGAGCACAATTCTGCCTTGGTCACGAACTAATATACAAAAGAAGAAATTTTTCTCTCATGAAAAATCCCACTAACATGTTTACTTGGATGCATTTGAGGGTTAGTTGTAGAATATGTGCTTTGCATAGAATTTGGTACCCAGTCCAAATCCCGCTCCTCTACTTATTGGAGTGCAAATTGCATAGAATGGCAGAATGAATGCTCAGGACAAATTCCTTCACACCCTAAGAATCCCACTCCTAGCCTTTTGGGAGCACAAGTCAATGGAGTCAACAGACTCCTCTGCAAGAGAAAATATGTTAGTTCCTTAAAATCCTGCTCCAAGGAAATGGGAGGAACATTTTCAAGCACATAACAAATATGTGCTTCGGACAACAATGCATTACCCAAGAAGAATCCCACTCCTCTCTCCTTGCAAGCATAAAATAGGGCACTCATAAAATGTATGCAAGGGACTAATTTGGCAACTCATGAAGATTCCTGCTCCTCTTTTCTCCCAAGCAAATAATAGACCATCTAGAGGAATGAGTGCTGAGGACTAAGTTCAGGACACACCCAAAATCCCACTCCAAGCATATCTCAAGTGCAAGTCAATGAGGCCAATGAAAGGTTGCTGAACACAAAAATTTGTGACAAGGGAAGAATCCTACTCTAATATTTTCTCAAACACGAATAAGTATAGTCATAGAATGTGACAAAAGAAAAAATCCCCAGCATGTGATAAGATGCTCCCAAAGCACAAAATGAAGGAAGTCACAGAATGTGTGAAAGAAGAAATCCATAAACTCCTACTCAAATGCAGTCGGAAGTCAAAACACATCAAGTCACAAATCGGTCATGAGGGTGAAATTTCGGAGCATGGCAAATCTTGGAACATTTTTAAAATTTCAAATCTTGAAAATTCTTAAACTCTTGGAAATGGAAAATTCAGTTACTTGTGGAAATTGAAAATTTCAAATCTAGAAAATTCCAAATTCTTAAAAATTGAAAAACTTGAAAATCCAAATCGTCAAAATTTCGGAGAATTAAGAAAAATTTAAAAAAATTTAAATTTTCCAAAGCGTGACACAATGAATTTAAAACATGAGAAGATTGATTTGTGAAGATATTGAAGAATCAGAGAAAAGGAATAGAGGATTTTTTTTTTAAGAGGGGGAATGTTTCAAAGAGAAAATATGAAAGAATTTTTATGTGATTCTTATGTTAATTATTTCATTTTGAAGGAGGAAGGATTCCAGTTCCTCATGATCAAGGATGATATTCAAGTTCCAGGTCTCCAGTTGCAGTGTTGAAGACACCACAAACCAAGTGATCAAGTTCAAGGTGTCCAACATTCAAAGATAACAATTCAAGTGCAAATATACAAAGGGAAGAATATCACATCGTGAAATTCCTTCTCAAAGTCCAAGAACATGACTAGGGGATTTCCATGTGAAAAAAATACAAATTGGTAGAATCATCAATGAAGGAGTTCAATCCATCTCTAGAAGGTGAAGTCTCAATCAAGTACATGGAAGGAAGTGATCAAACAAAGATATCTTCAGAAGAAATAATCAAACCACAACTTAGTTACAAAATGATGCAATTAAAAAAAACTATTCCCCAAATCTTAGCAAGCTAACATTGTACTCAATCATCTTCATCGATTAGTGAAAGATTCTTCAAGTCAAAGTCAATGTATTTAAGGAAGGGTATCAGGAATAATCCATTCAATGAAAATTATGCATTTAATGCATAGTGGTTATGCATATTGGGCATTCATTTCACCCCACTCTCTTCCTAGAAGAGCATGCATGATGGACACTTATTACCCACTATGGTAGTGGATTCTTTTTGCACTTATGTAGATTCATTTTCTATGCCATAACCCTAATTAGGGCTAAGGTGGCAAAATCTGGGCCATCGGTTATTGTTTTGATCTGGGCCTTTATTTATTTTTGAGGACCTATATAAAGGCCTCTTTTTCTCATTTGTAAGAAGGTGAATTTTGAGATTGTTTCTTATGAGCTATTGAGACAATAAAATTTTCATTGAAGTGTGGTGATCATTTGATGTGTCTTAATGCTTTCTTGGTCTCATTATTCTCTCAATTAGATTAAGTTTAATAGATAAAGTGTAATGAATGTTTTGGAGAATATGATAATGTTTTGATGATTTTCTTTGGTTCATACTTTTGACACTTTAGTGATTCTAAAACATTGTGCAAAGTTAGCCTAAACCTTTATCCATGTGCCTAAATTTGATCATTCACACAAACCTTTGAATATTGCACCAGTCTACGTATAGTTGTAGCTTGACTTGGTGAAGCGAGACTTGGTAATTAAGGAACTCATCAATCAATGTACTTTCCTTGGCTATCATTACCCTTAGGATTAGATTAGGATCTCTAACCCTAAACCCTTTTCATTTCTATATTTCTGGTGAAAACCCCAAAAAATAGTTCTTAATTGAAAATCTTATGATAGTACCCACATTCATCATGACATAAAGGATTGAAAATGTAACGCCCTTTGTGATCATCAGCAAATCACATCAACACTGAGCATATCCATGAGTTGAGGAACCTTGGAGTTATCGTATGATCTTTTTGCAATCTTAGCATACACAATACTTTGTTCAAGAGAGGATAGGATATTTTGGTATTTTGTTCTACTGTTTGGTGAGTCATAAGATACGCACCAACAAGTCCTTTAACTTATAATTTTAAAGCTTTGTATACACATTTAACCTTGGAATAATATATTTAATCAATTTTTACCTATAGAAAATGTTTGTCTAGAGTATTGAAAATGTATTGGGAAAGAATAAATTATAAGCATCATTGTATCAAAATAGAATATTCAATTTTAGACCATGTGAGATGTGGAATTCAAAGATCATGTCACTTTTATGAAAATGAAAATGTGCATAGTGAAATTTTTTCACATTAAAGGAGTAATAGTTAGGAGTCCTTGAAGTCAATAGAAATAAGGATGTAGAAGAATATCCTCATTAGATTTATTTTGATATGAAGTTTTCAAAATTTATATTGGTATAATCCTTATATAAAATATATTCCAATGTTTTGATTGTGTCTCTCTTTCACTCATACATATATGTATATGGTCTCCCACTCACACATATATGCATCTGTAAATGTTGAAGAAATCAAATATAGTAAATAAAAACATGACTTTGCATTTGAGTTGATATCATTCAATAGATCAATTATTAGAAGTTTAAAATAAATATTTAACATCAATATTTATTTCCATCTAATATAAATAGTTGATTAATCTATTTTTTACTACCATATAAAAACCAATACATTTGAGTCTTACAAGTTTTGAATATATAATTTTGTTTAAGAAAAAATTGTAAAATATAAATTTCTTCTACAAAACCTATTTCTAATTATTGTATAAATAAATCAATTTTGAAACTATAAAGAAATTACCATTTGACTAAAAATATCAACCAACACTTACAACTATTATGTTTTTGACGTAAGGTTTATTTCTACTACCATATGTTCTACTCACATGAGGATACATGACAAGGCATATATGAGGGGAAGAATCTTAACTTTGATCTTTATCACTTTTCAATAGTGATCTCGTCATTTGGTTTTTAATTTGGTAGTTTTATTTAATAGCACCATGGGAGTCTAGAACTCATGATTTTGTTTCTATTTCCCGAGTCCTGTACATTTTGTAACAATTCATTCCTTTCACAACTCTGCTACAAATTTTGATTCTTTTATTTATCTAAATAGATTTTTACCGCTTATGAAGTTAACAAGAGGAAATTTAGAAAGTGTTAGAACCATTTTCTATCAAACGAATTGTTTCTGCTGCAATAGTTATTCTATACTCAATAGTTATTCTTGGAATGATTGTAGATTTTTTAAAATATTGAGATTACTTTTTGATTACTGAAAGTTCAGCTGAAAAGTGAATAATTATGGTAAATAAAATTAAGTTTATCTGGATATTTCTCAATCTTATTAAATTTTGATTATCATTTAGTTTATATTTCACCTACTTCTCTTTAGTTTGGATGTTGTATTGACATGATATTTAAGATTTTTGAAAATAACAGATGGTGAAGGGGAAGAGGTTTCAAAATCCTCTTTTATTAATTGATCTACTTTCTCTTCTCTCAGGTTATCCTAAAATAGTTTCATAGCTTTCTTAAATAAAAGAGAATATATTTCCATAGTTCATCATCAAATATGATTTTATTTATGGATTCTACTGTATAGAATAAGTTTTACATCAACATTTCAGATCACATTCCATGATCCATCATCAAGATCAAAGAAAGAATACAAATTATTACATTACAGATTCAAAGAGGTTAAAAAGGAGAGGCTGATTTGTGCCTCCTTTGGTCTAGCACACCCTTGTTTTCATCCTCTTTGAAACTACAATCTAATTATTTGTATTCTTTCAACTCTCCCATCCTAGGATCATGGATTTTAATCCAAAATATTGATGCAAAAATTATAGTCTACACAATTGAATCCAAAAAAAAAATTATAAGTATGATATAAATATTAACCCTATTTTTTCCTCCATATATAGCAAGAATTTCATTATTCTTCAACCCCTTTCATCCTAAATTCCTTCCACGATTCTAAGAGACTGAAACCTAATGATATTTCACAACTTCTAAAAGAATTGAAGGGCTTAATAACAGTACAAACTCATTTCCTATTCTAACATATGTTTTGGGTATAAAAATATTTTTGATTAATTAATACGATAGATAATTATTTATGCTACAACTTGAAATCAATTGCCACATTCATAATTTTTATTATTTTAATACAAGACATTTATCCTACTAATAAAAAAATTTACTATCTCATCATGATAATCAATTTCTCTCTTCAAAACATTTGATACTAATATTTCTAGAACCTTTTGTTCTCTTTCTTAAAATTAAGGAATATTTCTCAATAATTGAAAGACAAATATTTAAGAAAATCCCCCCTCTATGAATGTAATGTATAATAATTGATAAGTCTATTTATAAAACTAAAATATATCTTCTAATAAAGAAAGGAAATATTCTGATAAAAAGCTTAGGATGGCTTCAGCAAGGCATTATAGTATTATTTTCAAAGGAATGTAACTATGTTACTTTCCATTTCATTTATAAGACATAGAAACCTTATATTACTTTAGTCAAATCCTTTGATACCTATTAGAGAAACAAACATATTGATACGATATCCATCCTCTCGAACATTGAAAGGTTTGACTTAATGCAAGTGTTTGAAAAAGGGTCATAATCTTCTCAAAACTAAATATAAGATTTGAAAGAATATGGACAAAGTGATTTGGAATAATCTCATAAATGACATATATTATATATCAAATTTAGTTCTTCATAGAATTGTTTTTGAAATTAGTGTGTAGTAGTGGTGGGATATATCCATAAACAGGCATCATGAAATTACAAGATTAGCATTTTAAAAGAAGGTTGAGTCCTTTAAGTTGAATATTGTATTCTAAATGTTTTTCTTCCTCCTTATAATCTATCAAAAGACTATATAGTTGGACCCAACTAGTATAGAATTTTACAATGACACCATAACCTTGATCTATAAGAAAAAAAATCTACTCTTATCCACCTATGTAAAATTTCTCCTCAAAGAAAATGTTTGAAAACTTACAAATTAGGTATTTTCGTCAAAGAAATTTTATTTGGGGGGTGTTGCTTTTGAGAAGGTAATTTTGAGCCTTCAACTTCTGTTAGTGATCCCTTCTATCTTGTATAATGCTTCTTCTATGGTTAAACCCAATTCTGAATATCCTTTATTAAGAAACTTTGATTCAAGAGTGTCCTAGGTGTAAGAGCAATCTTGCATCACCCAAAAATATTTCTAGTTTGTTTTCAATAAGGGCTATCTTGTGTAGAGCTACTATTTCTAGAAAATTTCTATTTTTAGTAATTTTTTGTTCATGCTCAAAATGTTCTATTTTCTTCCCTGGAGGTTCATTTTGGTCATATCAACCTGCCAGTAAAGTATCATTGACAGATCAAGTCTAGCTTTGTAGATATTGAAGATTTTCCGTATTGGCAGTAGGGTACAGAAACTTCAAGCTTAGTTTTGAAGGATTTAGAGGCCCTGAATGAGCTGGAGAATTTGGGTGATGGGTGCTTGTGTGAGTCAAGCCTATAGATTACTTCGTGGAATTTCTAAAATGGGGTTATAATTGTCAATCGGGTCAACTGGTGATGGCTTATGGTCTTCGGAAGTTGGGTCACCTGAAATGGCGAAAAATGATTTTCCTTCAAAATTTTTTTTTGGGTTTCAAAAGTAATTTTGAGCTGACTTTAATGTAATAAATTGTAAAGTAAAATAATTCTAAGTTTGGTCGGCCTTATTGGCTAGAATTCTGGAACCTTCCCAGGCGGTGGAAAGTTGCCTATATAGGGAAGGTTGTAGTGTTGTCTTAGGTAGTGAGGAGTAGTTCAGAGTAGTTCAGAGTAGTCATGGTAATAACTCGAGGCTTTGTTCCTTAGAATATTGTAAGGAGGATACCCATGTGGCTTTGCACATTGTAATTCTAAAAATTTGTAATTCCACATTTGTGGAGATAATAAGAAGCCCATTTTCTATTCTTGCAATTTGCTGTTGTTTCTCTATTTATGTTATGTGTTTGTGGTATTAAGGGGAGCACCCTTCATTTAGTGGTATAAGAGTGGGAGTTCCTAAGTGTGTAAATAGATCACTGATTGTGAGGTAGTTTGCACTAGGATCGTGGGTTAGAGATTTAGCGATAAGCGTGAAAATGCCTCCATGAAGGGAATGTGGCAGAAGAGCTAGTGCTATGACACCTGAGGTTAGAGAGCTCTAGAGACAAGTGCGAGTATTGCAAGAAGAAATTCATAGAGAAAATGAATCTTAATGTTAGAGATAAAAGTGAGGGTGAAGCTGAAGAAGGAAATACTGATTAAGAAGAAAAAGTCAAAGCTTTGAATCAAGAGGAAGAAAGACTTTTTTGGGCCATTTCCAATATCAGGAAAAGACCTAAGATCGAGGTTCCTACATTTTCAGGGAATCTTAACCTAGAGGAATTGATCGACTGGATCAATGAATGTGAAGAATATTTCAAGTATGAAGATATTGCAGATCCTGATCGGGTCAAGTTTGTGAAGGCCAGACTGAAGGTTCATGCAAATATCTTTTGGTGAGAGATTCAATTGGAGTGAAATGGAAGATGAAAGGATAAAATCACAAGATGGGATCGGATGGTGGATAAATTGAAGTGACAGTTCATTTCTGTTGATTATGAGCTTGACCTACTGAAGAAAATGCAAAGTTTGAAGCAAGCAGGAAGATCTATTCAAGAGTATACAGAGGAGTTCTATCAAATCCTCATCAAAATAGGCCATGCAGAAGCTGATATGGAGAAAGTTTCCCATTATCTTAATGGGTTGAGGCTAAGCATTTAAGAGGAGCTAACTCTAGATTGAATGAATAGTATTGAAGAGGCATACTAATTTTCCCTAAAAGTAGAGGAAAAGCTGAACAAAAAATTTGAAAATAGACAAAGTGGAAGAGGTCATGGTGGAAAATCTAGTGGATGATCTTAGGGAAACCGAAATGAAGATTTGAAAAAGAAGGATGAGACTAGTAGCAGTCAGAATCAGCAAGGAAACAATTACAATCATTTCCAAGATCAGAATAATAGAGATCAGAGAGGACAAGGAAGAGGACAAGGATCTGGAAGAGGAGGCTTCCATGGAACATGTTTTCATTGTGAAGAAGAAGGTCATAGGGCCTGTGAATGCCCTCAATGCAAAGGAAGGATAGATAGGAGAAATGAAGGTCAGGCTAGAGTTGCACATGTGGATGAAGATGCCAGATCATCACATTCTAGAGATGTTGAAGGAGGAGAAACATTGATTAATAGAAGAGACCTATTGAGTGGAGAAAATGAACTTGAGCAAAGGAGGAGCCTATTTTGTACTAGGTGCAAATGTGAAGGTAAATGTTGTGATGTGATTATTGATAGCGAAAGCACTTAAAATTTGGTGTCAGAAGAGATGGTAACAAAATTGAAGCTTAAGAGAGAGAAACACCCACATCCATATTGGATTGCCTGGGTGCAAGATGACTACAAGGTCATGGTTAGTGAACAGTTCCTAGTGAAGTTCAAGATCGCTGGGTACCAAGATGAGGTACTATGTGATATAATATATATGGATGCATGCCATATGTTGCTGGGTAGACCTTGGTAGTTTGACAGATGTGTGATACATGATGGTTCTACAAATAGCTATTCCCTGACAAAGGATGGAGTGCGACATAAGCTAAAACCATTAAAGGAAATAGAAGAAAATGTATGTGATAATGCAAGAATAACTTTTGTTGATAGAGGAAATTTCTTAGACGGTATGCAGCATGAGCATATGTGTTTTACCTTAATTCCAATGGTTGGTAAAGAGGAAGTGGAAGATGTACCTGTAGAAGTTGAAGAATTATTGAATGGGTTTCAAGGTATTGTATCAGACTTGATGGATTACCACTACTAAGAAAGATCAATCATCAGATGGACTTGATTCTAGGAGCCAGTTTGCCAAATAAGGCAGCACACAGAATGACACTAGCAGAAAGTGAAGAATTGAAGATAGATTTGAAGTTTAGTTCATCACATCATCCACAAATTGTATATGCAAGTAGTCCCAAAAATGCATCTGAGTCGAGGAAGATAGATAAAGGAGAAATAAGTAGTTTTGAAGCTGAGGATTTTGCAGAACATTTGAAGAACTTCCATTAGGAGGTGAGGAAGCACATTACCAAGATGAATGTGCAGTATAAGGCTAAGGCAGATGACAAAAGGAGGTTAGTAATAAAGGGAATTCATTTTGTCAAAATTGGTCTATAGCTACATTTATAAGCCTTTTAAGTCCTAACTCTTCTTGCAATAGTTTGTCTCCCCTTTCATTCATAGACCACATTACTATTTGTATCCACCCTAAAATGGTTGCCCAAACTTTGGGCCCCATTCCTCAATTTATCAAATGATAAAACCAATTTATCAATTTCCTGGATCAATGCCTTGCAATATTTTCAATTCAAAACAATTTCCTTGATCAAATTGTAATTAAATTAATTATTTCAATATTTCCTAAGGTTTGATCATTTTATTCTAAGCCTCATTTAATTAAAAGAAAACTTTCCTTTTAATTAAATAAATCATCTTATTAAAATAAAATTCCTCTTTTAATAAAATCCCCACTTAAATCTCTCTGTGTTGAAAAAGGAAATAAAATAAATAAAAATCCCTTTTTCTCTCCGCTTTGAATGCACATACTTTTAAGTGGTGGACCTTTTTCATCCTTTTTCCTCTTAAAAAATCTTGACCACATGGATCAACCAAAATTTAATCTCAATTGTTGCTAAGTTCTTTTGGCCTCTTAATCTTGACTGTCCACTTTCCTTTATAAGGAGTCTTCTCCTTCTCATTTTCATATAGAAGATTTTTGTATTGTTATGCTGCAGGTTTGGAGAGAAATTTTGGAGAAGATTTTTGAGCACTTGAGCTTGGATATTGCAACTTCTCTTTTCTTGTCTTCTTCTCTCATGCCCCATAGCAATCCATTTAGATTAATTTTGCACTTGCATCTTAAATTAGATTCATATTTTATTTTACAGAATAATCTTGCATGAGCATTTCATTTCATAGATTAGTTTTCTTTCATCCATTTTTATCATATAGAATAGCTTTCATTTTCATTTTCATGCATACTTGATGATCATTGAGACTAGCATTCTTCTGTTTCCTCTTTGAATCTCTCATTTTATGGTGTACTTGCATGGGCACAAACTAGGTCTAAGTTGAGGGCCTCCATCATAAACCCTTACACTCCATGGATAGAGAGCTATGAGTCACCAATTGAGACCTCATTCTTGAGAAATCCTAGATATAATGACTCATAGAAGTGTGACAACATTTTAGCACACATTTTTGGTGCCCACTGTGGGGTAGAATATTGCATGTTCAGCCTCATTTTATTCAATAGTATTTTTTCTGATGATTTTTGTGCGTTGTCCGTACTTCTTTGCGTCACTCTTATGGAGTTTCATGCAAAGTTTATCATTGTATTGCACAAAGTTTTGCTAGTATTAGCACTTTTGTGTGAACCTATGTACTTTCTCATGTGGGCCTTTGTACTTTCTCATGCGGGCCTATGTTTTCTCACGTGGGGTTTGGTACTTTCTCATTTGGCACTATGTACTATCTCATGCGGACTTTTGACATCAATGACCTAAATTTCAACATTTGATAGTTTATCTTGTTGTTTTCTAACATTAATGCTTTTTGTGGTTTATTTCCTTGATTTTGATTACTGAGACAGCATAGCATTGGATTGCAGATGTTAGGACCTAAGGTGAGTTATTAAAATCTCTATAAAATTTGGATTTTGGGAATAAAATGAATCTCTCATGTGTCTAGCTTGAGTGCTTATTGCTTTCATAGATCACACTTCAATTTTGGGCTCTAAAAAGAACATAGATTTACTTTCTTGCATATGTGTTTCACATAGTAATTAGGTCCTATGAACACTATTTGTGGCATTCTTGAGAGAGTGGGTTTCTTGTGAAGCTCTTCTCGATGATAGAATCCCTTGTAGGTAGGGAGGATATTGTTACTATCTCACATTCTTACTTGGTTTAGTCTTCAACATTGATCGGTACGTTCTCTCTTGGTCCCACTTAGAGAGCTCGGTAGACATTGTTGTTGACATCAATAACCTTGGTGAGGTGGTTTCAATCTTAGTGTGTCAATGAAATTTCTTTCTATGTTTGGGTGAAGCGAAGAGGCTAGAGGATTATGCTCTACTCCCTTTTTGGGTAGTACCGGAAACACAAATCCTTGAATCTAAACCAAGTCCCCATGTGGTCCTTTTTGTGAGTCACCTTGTTAGAGAGGGTTAAGTATAGTGGACATTCCCTTTATTGGGTCAACCACATAGATGAAACCTCAAGCAATAATAGCCATTTTCACCATGGTAGCAACAACCGCTATATAAATGTCCTTATGGAAGAAATCTCCACGGGTGTAGTTTCTTGTTGGGCTATCAACTCTCCTCAGCATCTCTGATTGATTAAATTCTTGAAATGTGTCAAAAACCTGGTGTGCTTGGATTGGATTTTTCTCTCTTGAGATTGCAAAAGTTGCAGAGTCAAACCATTACTAAGAACTGTAGTGCAACCAAATTTTTCTTTCTAGGACTATGTGCGTGATTGGAAAAACATTTTGAGAACATACACAAGTAGAATCTTCAGGGAGTAGCATACTAAGTCACTATTCTTATTCATGTGCAAGGTTACTTTGTCCCTTACTAATTGTTTGAAGACAATTATTTTCTTGAACTCCTTGATTTCTTTAGTGCGTGCTTGGTTGGTGGTAAAATATGTTGGTGTACTTACTTGATCTTTTAAAATGAACTAAAACTAAGTTCCTGAGTTTACAAACTTGTTGTCAAGTAGTCAGATCCTATTTTGTCACCTGGCTTTGTGCACATTTTCACACGAACTTAGCATTTTCTCACATGATCCCTGGCATTTTTTCGCATGGGACTACATTCTCTCATGTGAGACTATCCCCTAGTTTGTCAAAATAGTGACCCAATTCCTATCATTTTCAGTTTTCCTTGGTCGATCCAAACTATAGTAGGTCACTTACCCCATTGTTAGAAGCCTATTTTCACCTTGGGTTCATGTGTCTTGACCTCTTGAATTAGTGATCTTTGATTTCACAAGTGACCTTTCTTGGAATCTATAAGTTAGAAATCATTCTTTTTGAGGAGATCAACCTTTGGATCCTTTGATAACACACTTGGAGAGTCTTAGTAATCTCTTGTCCAATTCACTTCCATCCAAATTCAAATTTAATCAAATATAACTTGGTTAAATCATCCTCCTTATCCATATGTGTTAGGATACTTATTCATTTATTGGAAACCTCTATGGTAGTGTTGGTTTATACCTTTTGCAAAAAATCTATCTTATCATCTCTCTTTTTGGACAAGTGAGTGCTTTTACTATCCTAGTTTGGTACCAACATTTCTTAGGGTCTTCTTATCACCTAGGATCTTTTATTTCATGTTGGTTACAACAAGATATCAAGTGAATCAAGAAAAAACATCTCAAGTAGTCTTTGACCAATTACCCTTAGTTCAAACTTGCCAAAAACGTAAGGGAAAAGAGCCCATCTTTGATCAATCCCCTAGGAATACCTTAGAAGTTTGGTTTGATCCCAAGAGAAACCTTAGTGAGTTGAGCACGTCCTTAGCACCTTCTCATTTAGATATGGATATGAGTTATATAATGACTCGAAGAGAGAGGTAAGAAAGGGATAAAAGTCTTGATAACCTATTAGAAAGACATAGGAATAACATTCTATTTGGTAGTTCATCTCATGAAAATCAACCAGTTTCACCCCTTATGTCAACAAGATATCTAGATGCACACCAAAGGGCTGAAAGGGAAATGAAGAAATCCTATCAAGATGAACAATCACAACATGACAGTCAAGATGAAGAGCCTTATGACACCCATGTGAATGCGGCATACAAAAATGACTTATTTAGGCATTCAAGACCAAGTTCACCACTCCAAACAACTTCAAGATATACAAGTGAAAGACTCAAGAGAATTGAGCATGAAAAGAAATCCTTCCTAGATGAACAAGCTGCAAAGGAAGAGAAACTTAGACTCCTAGAGTCAGAAAAATAATCCCTATTGGATATAGAAAGGAGAGCCACACAAGAAGAGAAAGATAGACTCTTGGCTCAACAACTTAATGATCAGTACAACAACATGTGTGTTGGTGGTGGAAACAACTCTCGTCTACCCACTCCTAAGACTCCATGAAATGGAAGATATTCAAGAACACCTTCATGATCTCCTAGCCCTAGAGGAAGAAGGGATCCACAATATGATCATTATAGGAGACAAACACCTCCTAGGAACCCAAGACAACCTTCTCAAAGTGCTCACCATGGTTCAAAATATGGGGGTATTAGTGCAGGTCTTGACCTTGACTCTCAAGATTTCATGAAAGTAAAACAAGAACCACTCTTCCAGTAGTATGTGGAGAGGTATGTGGAGCAAAAAAAAGTTAAGTTCCTAGAGAGTTTGATCAACAAGGGTGCTAGAGTCCCATACAACTTTGATGTGGACAAAAAGATTAAGAAATAAGGTCCATCTCAAGAAGAAGAGATCAAACAAATGAAGAGTATGATGGAAAAGATGTTGGCACCCAAGAGCTCATTCAATCTTGACTCACTTTTTCATAATCCTTTTGACAAGAGTGTGAGCATGAAAGATTTTCCTAGAAAGGTTGAAATACCTCAATATGAAAAGTATGATGGTAATGGAGATCCTCATGATCATGTGCGTCAGTTCTATATTATGAGTTTTGAGCTCCATCAAGATGAATCCTACCTTATGAGATTGTTTCCAAGAAGTATTAAGGGTCAAGTGATGGAATGGTTCACCAACATAACTCCCCCCGTCAAGACTTTCAAAGAGCTTTTCCATAGATTTTTCCAACACTTTTCATATAATCTGTCAAGATTTGTCACCATGTTGGACTTATGAAACTTAAAGCGACATCAAGGGGAATCCTTTGTCACTTTCTTACAAAGGTAGAGATGACAATGCTCTCACTACTCTAGGACCATTCATGAAGATGAGAAGATTGACATCCTTGTTAGCAACTTGGTTCCAGAAATGTGGTATGAAGTTAGGAAGATGGTCTTTGATTCCTTTGACACCATGGTTGAAACCACATGTAGGATTGAGGATGTTTTGAAAGAACAAGGAATTTTTACCAAACATGGAAATAACAACAACAACAATGGTCAAAATAACAACAACTCTAGCAATGATAAAGGGAAAAAATCACATTGGAATAGGAATAAACAAGTGGTTAATGATGGAGTTGTGGACTCTTCTCAACCCAAGGATCATGTTGTTCTTCACTTGTATAGTGTTGTTCAAGCCATGAAGCTGAACACCTCTAACCAAAAAGTGCATAAACCAAGGTACCAAAATAAGACTAAGAAAGAGAGATGTCAATTTTCAAAGCTTGGTGATTCATATGAGGATGCCTTCAAAACACTCATTGCCAAAAATCTTGTGCATCCTTAAGATCTAGTAAAACATCATATACCAAATGTTAAGCCACATTGGTTGGATGAGAAAGCCTTTTGAAAATTTCATAATGGCATTGGACATAATATTGAAAACTGCTAGAAACTTAAGCACATCATCCAAGATCTCATTGAGAGTGACAAGCTTAAGGTAGATGGATTGAACACCAATGTTGATCATAATGCATTCAAAGAGCCTTTGCCCAAGGAAAATGTAAACATGATGAGAAATAAAGATCCCTATGGTTATGATGTAGACATGGACTCTCATATCTCTAATGAAGAACCTGTCATGGTGCTAAGGGGTCCTAACTCTAGAAATTCATCCCAAGCTCTCAATGTTGTCACATGAAGTCAAGGTCCTGTTGTTATTAGAGGACCCAATTCAAGTCAACCCAGCCAATCAAAGAAAGTGGCATCCAAGAATGTCACCACAAAACCAGCTATAAATCCCAAATTGAGCTATAGTCTTGTAGATCATTTGCAAAGAACCCTAGCTTAGATTTCAATATTTGAGTTCTTAGAGTTGTCTCTGAGACAAAGGCAAGTCCTTGAGGATGCTTTGCGCACAAAAAATATCCCTAACAACTTAGACGTTGACCAATTCCAGAACATGGTTAACCATATTGCCAACCCTCATTACCTAACCTTCTCAGAGGATGAAGACAAAGCTTTGAGCCAACCACATAATCTTGCCCTTCATATTGAAGTCATGATTCACAAAACCCATGTAAAGCGTGTGTTGATAGATGGGGGTGTCGGGATTAATATTTATTCTTTGAGTCTTTTAAAGATATTGGGTTATTCCAAACAAGTCATAGATACTAGAAAGAAGATCACTATCAAAGCCTATGATGAGGCAGAAAGAAGTTCCAAGGGGTTTGTCGTCCTCCCTGTTAGGATTGGCCCTGTTGAGAAGGATATTTTATTTCAAATTGTCGATGCTGGCCCCCTTGTGTATAATATTTCACTTGGTAGACTATGGATTCAAGATATGCAAACAATGTCATCTACCTACCATTAGCGTGTTAAGTTTCCCTACAATGGAGTAGAGATTTGCATACTAGGGGATAGCACTTTATCTATTAATTTAATTTTTGCAGGGACTCATGTTCCCCTCAATAGAGTAGTAGAAGATTTCAATGTGACCCTAGCAGAGTGCAAAGATAAGTTCAAGTCAATGGACCTTAGTGTTGGGGGGGTATCAACTTAACTCCTTTACAAAGCTACCAGTTTCACCTAGGTCTTATGGAAAGCCTTCACAAGTAATGAGACCTTCCTCTTCAACCATGACTTTATTTGGCACATTAGTAGAGTCCTTAGTACCTATAAATTATTAGAAAGAAGAGGTAGCTGTTAAAGACTAGATCTATAAAGAAGAAAAATACATGCACAATGAGAACTTCACTCTCTCTCCTAAAGCCTATGGAAGAGGGTATTCTTTTGTCAAAAAGATGGGCTATCCTGGACATGGTCCTCTTAATCATAGATTGGATGCTAGGGTTGAACCTCTTGATCATGCTATTTTTGGATGCAAGCCTAAGAAGATGGTTGGCCTAGGATTTGCAATTCATAACAAGAACACTGCTCCTATCCTTGATGAACCTCTTGATCATGCTATTTTTGGATGCAAGCCTAAGAAGATAGTTGGCCTGGGATTTGCAAATCATAACAAGAACATTGCTCCTATCCTTGATGAGTTGGATAGTGAAGATGAACTGGAATACATGCCCAATTTGACAAATTAGCAGCATATGTGTGAACATTGGGTCCCTTCAACCAATCTCCTTTGGGAGATTCAGATAATCTAGTTGCTCATACAACAATTTCAAACTTAGAAAAAGATGAATTACATGTAGAAGATCCTATCAAAGAACATCAAGGAAAGAATATTCTTCATTTGATGGAGAGAGATGTTACCCTTGATGACATTAGAGCTTCCACATCAAGATGTCCCAAACCTTCATGGTGTAAACATCCCAGTCAGGATTCAGAAACATATTCACATGAGTATGAATGGGACTCTCTCTCTAGTTCTTTCATAGTTGACATGGATTTTGATGTCATCCACACTTATAGTTCTCAACCTGAGGTAGCCAACGAGTCACGTGTAGGATTAGATGACTTGAACCCATAGGTTGCCTTAGTGGATGATTCTTCAATTGTTAGGATGAATCCTAATTTGGGTAGATTAGAAGGATACTTGACGGACTCTGATTCTTTAGTCACTAGAGATGATACCATTCATATTCACCATCTTGAACTAGTCATTAACTTACCCCTTGCTCATCCTAACCTCATTGATTGGTCCCAACGCTATCAAGAACTTGAGCTCTTAACATTTCAAAATGATTATGAGATAGCCTATTCCTTGAATGCCATTGAACCCATAGTCTCTTCCACCAATGAACCCGCTACCAGCATGATAGAGCCAGACATCAAGTACCTTAGTCACAAAAAAAAAAAGAATAAGAGTTTTGATGGCAAAAACCACTGTGTGGCGGTGTCAGAACCAAAAAAATAAAAAATAAATAACATATCCAAGGGTGAAAACCTCTTTGAGGCACCTAAGGATGAGGTACTTGATCATCTCTTGAGTTACTTTCAAAATAGATCTTCAGTGCTTATTGAGCCAACACAACTAGTCAATTTGGGTACAGGTGAGGCTCCACAAATAGTACACTTGCCTTAGCCTTTGTGACCACAAGAAAGGGAAGCATACACCAAGTTCTTATAAAGAAAGAAGATCAATTTTTCTTGGACTTATTTAGATATGCTAGGGTTGGATACTAATCTTATCATGCATCACTTGTCCATAGCTCCAAGTGTAAAACCAGTTAAACAAAAATTGAGAAAAATGCATCCTCACATAGCTCTTCTAGTCAAAGCAGAATTAGAAAGACTCCTTAGTGCAAGATTTATAAGAGCAATTGACTATGCTGAATTGATATCAAACATTGTACTAGTTTCCAAACATGACAAGTCCATTCACATTTGCACAGATTTTAGAGATGTCAATAGAGCATGCCCAAAGGATGATTTTCCGCTCCCCAACATAGACATAGTAGTGGACATGATTGTGGGTTATAAGATCTATTCCTTGATGGATGGTTTTTCTAGATACAATCAAATTAAGATAACTCCTGAAGACTAAGAAAATATTGCATTCACTTGTGCATGGGGTACCTATTGTTGGAATGTTATGCCTTTTAGTTTAAAAAATGCAGGAGCCACCTATCAATGAGCTATGACAACTATTTTTCATGACATGATGCATCAAAACATGGAAGATTATGTGGATGACACCTTGGCCAAGTCTAAGAAAAGACACACACACTTCGATGATTTAGAAGTCATTCTAGATTGCATGGAACAATTTCAATTAAGGTTAAATCCTAAGAAGTGTGCATTTGGTGTCACCTCTGGAAAACTACTAGGATTCATCATTTCAGAAAAAGGAATAGAGGTAGACCCTAAAAAAATCCAAGCAATCATGGATATGCCACCTCCTAAGAACATTAGTCAAATGAGGAGTCTTCAAGGACGTCTTCAATCCATAAGGACGTTCATTTAATAGTTGGCAGATAGAGCTCAACCTTTCAATAAGAACTTACATAAGGGAGTCGAATGTGTTTGGAATGAGGATTTTCAAAAGAGCATGGACCAAATCAAGAAATAATTGGCTAATCCTCTTATTTTAATGCCTCCTATCCTAGGGAAACCACTTATACTATATGTTTTAGTAACAAAATCTTCCTTGGGGGCATTACTAGCTCACCTTGATGAATATGGGAAAGAAAGAGTCATATACTACATTAGTCATACTCTTGTTTCATATAAGGTTAATTACACCAGTATTGAGAAAGCTTTCCTTCCAGTGGTGTTTGCTTCCCAAAAGTTGCAACATTACATGCTTGCGCACACAATACACCTCATAGCAAAGATTGATCCACTCAAGTATTTACTCGATAAGGTTTCCCTCGCAAGTAGACTTTCTAAATGGATGATGATCGTTTCTGAGTTTGTTATAGAGTACATTGAACGTAAAGAAATCAAAGGACAAGCCATAGCAGATCAATTGGCTGATTTCCCACTACAAGATAGTGCACCTATTCAAGTTGACTTTCTAGATGAGCACCTCATGTACATGACTGAGAGAACATGAAAGATGTTCTTTGATGGATCTTTTATGAAAAATGTTTTAGGAGCTAGTGTGTTGTTTGTTTCTCCTCATGGGTACACAATTCCTAAGTCTTACAAGTTATTGTTCCCATGTACAAACAACATTGCTGAGTATGAAGCTTTAACAAATGGACTTAAGTTGGCCATAAAATGGAGAATCACACAATTACATATTTATGGGGATTCACAATTGATAATCAACCAAGTCAATGAAGACTATCAAACAAAAGATGAGAAACTGGTACCTTACAAGAAAATGATTGATTCCTTGAAACAATATTTCACATTTGTCACATTTCTGCAAATCCCTAGAGTAGAAAATAAAGTAGCTAATGCTATGACTACACTTGCTTCACTCCTTCAGTTAGAGCAACATGAATCTAGATTTGAATTCCTGGTGGAAGAGCTACATCACCCTATCTATGACTCCCAAGAAAGCCATGTTATTTGTACCCTTGTTGGTCATGAGTCATCTCATTATGGTGCCATTTACTCATACCTTCATGATGGCATTATTCCTAAAACTTTTAATTGATCTGAACAAAGAAACCTTACGCAAAATGCCTCTTGCCATACCCTTATCTCTGGTGATTCGTATAGGAGTGGTCTAGATGGAACACTTCTTAGATGCTTAGTAAAGGAAGAATCTGATCAAGCATTAGTTGATATTCATGAGGGCATCTATGGGGGACATTCTAATGGTCTTTCTATGGCCTGAAGGTTACTTAGGGAAGGGTACTACTGGCCTACAATGCATATTGATGCAGTAGATTTTGCAAAGTCATGTGCAAAGTGTCAAAAACATGGTAACCTGATACATGCTCTAGGTAGGGAGATCATTCCTTCTATATCTCATTGGCCATTTCAGTGCTGGGCCTTTGATCTTGTTGGGAAGATTTATCCCTACTCATTAGGTGGACACAAGTTTATTATCACTGCTACTAATTACTTCACTAAATGGGTAGAAGCTATCCCACTTTCTATTACCTCGGGCAAGACAGTCTCTCTATTCATTCTGAACAATATCATCCATTGATATGGAGTGCCTTCTGAGATAATCACTGACAATGGAGGTCAGTTAAAAAATAAGGACCTAAAGCAACTCTACAAGAAATTCAAGATTAAACAACATTGGTCATCCATTTACTTCCCGCAAGGAAATGGTCAAGCAGAGGCATCAAACAAAACCATTCTTAAAATCCTACATAGAATAGTTCATAAGAATGGTAGAGATTGGCATTTACAGATAAATCCAACTTTACGGGCTTATAGAACGAGTATTCATACTCCTACTTGGGCTACTCTTTTCACCCTTACTTATGGTGCTGAAGTAGTGTTACCTTTAGAGGTTGACATTCCTTCACTTAGAGTTTCCCTCAAAGGTCTAGTTATAGATAAAGATTACCATGCCATGCAACTTCAAGAGTTAGAACTTCTATTTGAGAAACATCAAACAGCATTTGACCATATGAGGGTTTATCAAAAGCACATGTCCAAAGCCTTCAACAAAAAGGTTTTCCCTAAAGAATTGCAAGTGGGAGATCTTGTCCTACGTGAAAATCCTAAGAATCAATAGCATAGAGATCAAAAGGGAAAATTTGAACCTAATTGGCTTGGACCTTACATCATTACAATGAATTTTGAGATAGGTACTTATTTGTTATCTAATGAAGAGGGAGAGCAGCTCCCTGATCTTATCAATGTCTTGCACCTGAAGTAGTTCTATCCATAATGCATGGTTTGTCTGGGGGCATCCTTTGTACATACTTATTGATCCTAAAAAAATCTTAAAAAATGATATATTGTCAAAAATCCTAAAAATTTGAAAATGTCCTAAAAAAGTGATCATCTTAGTAAAAACCTAGCAATAGGTGCTTTGGTATATCTCAAAAAAATTATATATTCCAAAAATACGAAAAGTTCAAAAAATTTCAAAAAAAAAAAAAAGTGCCTTGGTGAAAACCTGGAAACAGGTGTCTTGGTAGTAAAAATACAAAAAAATATTAAAACTCTTGAAAAAAAAAAGAAAAAAAAATTACAATAAAATCCAAGTGGTGAAAACCTGGAAGCAGGGGCTACTTGAGGCCTTTGCCAGCACGCATCCTCAACACTTAGCCTTTCTCCATCATGCCTTGTCCTTGTTGCCTTGGTTTTGAATTGGTCTTTGTCTTTTTCTTGGGGGCATAACTATGTTAGCTTTGGGTTCTTGGATGTGTTAGTCTGTAGGACACCTTGCAAATGGTGTTTTTAAACAGCACCCCAACTATTTTTTGCAACACAACCCCTGGCATCAAGTGTTTCTCAACACTTATTAGTTTGGTCTTACCCAGTTTTGTCATGTGATCTTACCTGCTTGCAAGCATTTGATCCTTATCCTCAGAACTTAGTGTCAGTTAACACACTTAAATTTTTAAACACAACACTTAATGCTTGAGCTATGTCATGATTTTTTCTTTGTGCGCTAAATATTGTTGATTTTCATTGAGTGTCCTTGTGTAATAAGTCTCTCCGAGATGCATATCCAGAGGACTTGGGGCATGGGGCATGTTTTTATTTGCTTTTCTTCTTGTGGGTGTTGGTCTTGTGCCTCTTGAGTGTCTCTTATTGTTCCCTTAAAACACTTAGGAGATTTGAAGCATCATCCTTGACTATTTTTTGCACAACTATTCTTGTGGTTATCCCGACATCTATGCCTTGATGCGAGCGTGGTTTTGCTACATTAAATTGGGTAAGCTAACATTGAAGTCATCTTGACCTTTATGTCTTTGATACTTATGTTAGAATCTTTCCACATTCCAATCCGATATAAATCACATTCATATCTTTATAGTTGTGCTTGTGACTAGTGATGATTGTGTGATTTTTTGATGTCCATTAATAATGGCCCAATAATGAAAATAAGTTCCTTAACATTCTCTAATGAATGATGAAGACAAGATTCTATGTTACAATTGCTCTATTGCAAGTACACATTTGCATTTTCATGTAGCTTGCATTGTTAGACTTCATGTTAATTTGCATTTTTAGGTTGCATTATGAGTTTGAGAGGGTTTTCCTTCATCTTTCTTTTGGACTTTTAATGAATTGTGCTCACGGTTTGATCCTCATCTCCTTATCTTCTTTTGTGATCTTAGTCATACTTTCCTATCTTAAACAGTTGATTGATTTTAAGGCAAATTCTCTTTCTTCTCTTCATTTCTCTCCACCTCTTCCAAACTTCTATCTTCCATTCACTTTCACCC
Organism: Chamaecyparis obtusa; assembly: GCA_027943335.1. Classification (NCBI taxonomy): domain Eukaryota; kingdom Viridiplantae; phylum Streptophyta; class Pinopsida; order Cupressales; family Cupressaceae; genus Chamaecyparis; species Chamaecyparis obtusa. The sequence goes on from BSBK01009299.1 coordinate 56,682, forward strand.
CACTTCTTTTCTTCTAATTCAAACTTGAGGCATAATTTTTCATGTTTGATGATCTACCTTGGTTCTATGATCCTTATATCTTTTATCTTACATCAAGAACCTTATCTTTTGTTCGATTTGATCAAATTTATCAATTTACTATTTCTCCTCTATCTCATTTCAATTTCGATCACAAGGTGGCAGTACTTATCAAATTTCAATCCTTGATTCAGCTTGATCAATCCTATCAATTAAACCTTGCTTGAGACTTGACAATTACCTATTTATAGAGGTGTTGGCTTTGTCTTTTTCAATCAGCTTATCTTTTTCATGATGTGTTCCCATCCGTTGATCACACGTTTGGGTTGTTTTCTGATCCCAAATCAATCTCACATTTCAACTTCATTCTTTGACTACATGTGTTCCCATGAATAGCACACAGTAGTCAAAGAGTGGCAAATGTATGCACCCTAAAATAGTCGCCTAGACTTTGGGCCCCATTCTTTAATTTATCAAATGATGGAACTAATTTATCAATTTCCTGAATTAGTGCCTTGCAATATTTTCAATTCAAACAAATTTCCTTGATCAAATTGTAATTAAATTAATTATTTCAATCTTTCCTAACATTTGATCATTTTATTCTAAGCCTTATTTAATTTAAAAAAAACTTCCCTTTTAATTAAATAAATCATCTTATTAAAATAAAATTCCTCTTTTAATAAAATCCCCACTTAAATCTCTCTTTGTGTTGAAAAAGAAAAGAAAATAAATAAAAAATGAATAAAAATCCCTTTTTCTCTCCACTTTGAATGCACATACTTATAAGTGGTTGGCCTTTTTCATCCTTTTTCCTTTTAAAGAATCTTGAGCGCATGGATCAAGATTTTCATTTTCATATAAAAGGTTTTTGTATTGTTATGCTGCAGGTTTGGATAAGATTTTTGAGCACTTGAGCTTGGATATTGCAACTTCTCTTTTCTTGTCTTCTTCTCTCATGCCCCATGGCAATCCATTTAGATTAATTTTTCACTTGCATATTAAATTAGATTCATATTTCCTTTCATAGAATAATCTTGCATAAGTATTTTCTTTCATGGATTCATTTGCTTTCATGCATTGTTATCATATAGAATAGCTTTCATTTTCAATTGCATGCATACTTGATGATCATGGAGACTAGCATTATTTCTTTCCCTATTTGAATCTCTCATTTTATGGTGTACTTGCATGGGCAAAAACTAGGTCTAAGTTGAGGGCCTCCATCATAAACCCTTGCACTCCATGGATAGAGAGCTATGAGTCGCCATTTGAGACCTCATTCTTGAGAAATCTTAGATATAATGACTCATAGAAGTGTGACAACATTTTAGCACACACTATTGAGTCCTAACTCTACTTGTATTAATTTATTTTCCAAGTTTTAATCATCTCCAATATAAACATTCATTTTCATATTTGAATAAAATTTTTATGAATTGATACATTGCATAGGAAACTACCTAGTAAATTACATATGAAAATTAAAAATCCACGACTATGCTACACTAGCCAATATTAAATACCACATCTTAGGACCATAAAGGCCATCATTTCATCAAATTATCACCCAATTTCTCAAACCTAAAATAGAGAGAATAAAGAACAACCTTTTGTTGTAAATCGAACATTTCAATACGATGAAGATTCGTATAAAATTGTGGATACATCTCTTCTAGTTTCTTCTGAATATATTGAATGCATGTGGCATAGCAAGAGTGCCAGTAGCTAAAGTGGCTTGTGCAGAGGCAAGAAAAATGAAGCCATGGATCACATCTCGTAAAATTGCCACAAAAGAGAAGGCCAATTACTTTCTAGAGTTCAGATTTAGGGAGAATCGAACTGGGGGAAATGCAGGGGATGAAATCATATGCTTTGAGTACTCTCACCCACTTTTGATGCCACTTATTTAGATCCTTTTGAATGATAAAATGTATTAAAAATTATTGTGATCATTTTGATCGCAATTTGGCCATCCACCATGTATTGCTTAAATTTAACCAATGCATACATGATTGACATCATTTCCTTATAATAGATATATAATCATTTGTCCACTTCTGTGATTTTTTAACTCTCAATAGTAATTAAGCAAAGGCCTTTATTTAAGTAATAACTAGAAATCTAAAATTTCCAAGTGGAAATTAGCAAAGTTGTTGACAATTTGACAATTTTTTTAAATGATGTATTTTGTAGCCCTAGTCAGAAAGGTTTAACATAATTATAGTCCTTAGCAAAAGGTGGAAGAGATAATTTTCTGTTAGTTTTTCTCTTCACCAATCACAATGAGAAAATTTTTTTAGATACTTTTCCATCAAAAACTAAACCATATAACTTTTAACTTATTCTAGATTTTTATGATATATTGAGAAGCATTTATTGTAGCAAAGTTGTCATTGGGATCGCTTTTTTTTATTATACTCCTAGAAGTTTTTTAATGTGAGAATTCTTATTATAGAGAATACCATTTAATTATGAAAATCTATTTTATAAGTTTTAGATTTTGGTAAATGGTTTAATAAAAAATACACTATCACATTTATGATGTAGTTATTTCAACCCAATAACATGCAAACAACTATGTTTTCTTTGTGCAGATTTTGTGTTTATTTCAATCTATTGTTGTTCAGAAAATAATCTTGGTTTCATATCGTATTTTTGTTTATACCTATTGTGATTTTATTTACATACACAACATTTTTCAATGTGCACTATTCACATTTACGACCTATCAGCGCACCCCTTACACATTTTACTGACGCAACTGCTGGTTTATATGTGCATAAAATCAACTAGTAATGTATGCAATTAAAGTAAAAAAAATTCCATATAAAAGAAAGGCTTACCTATCATTGTTAACTGAGGTCATGTTGTTATAATAAAACTCTAATTAGATGAATTCAACAACTTATTAGAAATAACCAAAAATTTTGTAGTTTTGAAAAATATATCTCACAAGTTGAACTAGATTATTGCTTTTACTATTTTACTTATTAACACTAGACTACAATTTGAAATGTTTCACATTTTATGTGAGTATGCAATGTTAACTTTAGGGGTACATCATGAGTATATTTAGAATTTTGAGTTGAAAACAATTTAGGCATTGCAAAATGATAAAAAGTGCCATGTAGTGCCAATACATACCTTAATTTTGTAATTAGTTAAAACTATAACTTATAATTAAAGTACTTTAATTATATATTTATTTAATTATAGTTAATTATTAAATTATTATAATTATTTGTAATAATAAGTATTTTTTTGTTGAGTGTTTTGTGATAATGAGCAACAATTTTTTTTTAAAAAATGTACTATATTTAAAAAAATATATTAGTTAATGTATTGAGCTATGAAATAGTGTGTTGAGTTAGACAAGAGCTTACAACACAATGGTAAATTGTGAGCCTCTCATTCGGGAGGTCTTGGGTTCAAGTCTACTTGAGCTTAACACATAATAATAACTAATCTTAACAAATAATAATAAATAATCTAGGCTTCGGCCCATTACCTATCAAAAAAATAAATAAAAAAATACTGTGTTGAGTTATCAAGTAAAATGTTCTTTATAATATATATTTGAAATATAATAATGATAATTTATTTGTTATATATTGAATATTTAGTTACATAATAGCAAATATAATGTAGATTATTAATAATAATATTAGTATTTTATAATAGTTATATGTGTATAATTCTTTTTATTAATAATATGTGGCATGCTAAATCCTGAACCAGAACACTTTGTCCTTTTGGCTATGAGCTAGGATCTATTGATTTTCGTGCACTATGTCGAGCATTTCCCGTGGTGGTGCTCTAGAGAAAACATTAGGGCAATAATGTTTTTTTAAACTTAACTCCGTGAATAAGTTGAGTATCAGTGAAAGAGTAGATTTCTTGATTATATCTTTTAATATTATTGTGTGCTATACATTTATTGTCTTTTCTTTAAATCTAAATAATCCAAAAAATATCTACCTTAATATATGTAAAATGTCAATTAAAATATTCATTAACAAAATTTGAAATTACAATATACATAACCATAATTATAATATTATTTAAAGAATATTTCTATTTGATAAAATATAATATATAATACCATTCAAAAGTTATAAATGTCCTAAATTATTTATTGTGAAGATGAAACTAATCAGCTTTCAAATATTTTAACAGTTAAAAAAGTAGGAAAAAAAGCACAACCTAAATTTCTAGTAAGGAAAAAAAAAATTCCTGACAGCCTGAGAAACATAATTTGAAAAAGTTATATAAAATTCTTGTGATATATATGTTTAAACTCTGAATTAAGAATTTCATAAATTTGCATCAATAAAATAGAACACAAATTGTTATTTCAATAGAAAAAAGAAAAAATCTAATAATATTTAAATTTAGAATAAGTCAAAGGAACTCCTCCTACAAAAATAATTATTATGTAAAAATAAATTTGAACTGTTTTTGTTCTTTTTCGTTTCAACTTACTATGACAGGAATCGGTTTGTTACATCGTTTAAAGAACTCATGTATGCGTGTTATTCTTCGTTCCCAATTTTCCACTCTACGCATTTGTAATCATTTTACCGCTCATTCCCAAACTTCTCTCGAAAGCATTAGGGTTTGATAGCAAGGGGTTATCTAATTCTCTCGGAAAAACTGCGTAAATCCGACATAATTTGACTGCAATTCAGAACAAAAATGGCAATTGAGAGAGGATATTTCATTTCTCCGATGATTGCAATGGCGATGCTCCTGGCGGCTGGAATCAGCGTTGCGGCAGTAACAGACGGTATGCCTTTTATTTCTTCGCTGATAAACACTTTATTTTTAACAAGAATAGGAACTAGCATAATCATTTTACCTGCCGGAGAATTCTTTCTTTCTTTACAGTTTCTTTGGTACTTCACCTAAATAATGAAAAAATTGATGCTCTCAATTTACTGCGAAAATCTTTATCTTTTCTTTGTGGATTTATGTTTGATTTTCTTTTGTAGAATAATATATTTGCCGGTTGAGACTTTGGTGCTGCGCCTCTTGCTCCAACTTTTCTTGACCTAAACTTTCTTTCCTGCTTAAAGTGCTGTTTTTTTTTATGCTCTAAACACATTATTAAGAAAAATTAAAAAATGTGTTTGTCAGTTATATCTTCCCTGCTCTTTTCTTTAATATTTAGCTCCTGTGAATACTTTAATTTTCGCTCTGATTTTCTTTTGCAAAATTAAATCACCAGAGATTCCATCAGATCTAGATAGCAGAAAGTGTGTGATTAGAAAATATAAGTTATAGTAATCATCGTTTAATGTAGATCTCAAATATTCCTTTGTGTAGAAACTTATTTTAACTTCTGTGTTCGCAGGATCCAAACCCCTGCACTATTTGACACAGGCTATTACTCAGCCGCCAATTTCTGTCAACATGACAAGGATATCAGAAAGAATATGTTGGCCGTCTGATAGATTTCAACTCTTTTTTGCTGAGATGACGATAATTGAGCAAGCGGCTTTGAGCGAAGCATTCCTCTTCTTGTTCTTTTTCACGCAGCTCATTTTTCTAGATATGCTTTCTCTTCTTCTTGCGGTCTTGTCCTTTTTGCTCTGGCTCACCTCTTTAGTTATTCTTTGCCTTCTCTTTCTTGTTCTCGCTCGCTTCTTGTCAAGGTTAAATTAACTTGGCAGTTGATATAGAAGCACTCTGGGAGTTGAAGCTTAAGATTCCTTTCCATTCGATAAATTATGATCGATGAGGCTTTTCGTGCTATTTTGAAATATTTCACTTCTTTAATTTTATGCAAAAATAGCTATAAATAAATCATTTTTACATGATTGGAGGAAGTTCAGGAAAATCTCATGGCAACAAGAAACGTCTCATGGCCAGGGGTTTCTTTTCAATTGAAATTATAATTGTTTCTTCTGCAGTTAGCACAAAGCGAGAACTATTTTCTGAAACTTTCAAATGACTGGTATTTCTGCTTTTTGTAGCGAGTTTTATATTATGAAAGAAAATATTGTTATTAGAACTTGTGATATCTGATGCCGGAAAGTAGACTAACTCTGCTAAAGAAGATTTATTGTACTGCATAAATATCTCTCTCAAGTATTTGACAATAATTTACTAAATTTTATCTAAGTTTGTGTATGGGAGTATGTCCTAGATATATATAAATATTTAACTGATCAAATGATAGAAAAATCATTTTTAAACTCTAGAAAATGTGTATAAGATGTTAATTCATTTAACCAATCAAATGATAGAAAAATCATTTTTAAAAAATTATAAAGTTAAAAATATTGCATTTAAACTAGTAAGGATACAATATATGTAATAAGGATATAGTAGAATATTCAGGTTAGAATTATATTGATATGAAGTTTTCAAAATTTATATCGGTATAGTCTTTGTATAATATATATTCTAATGTTTTGATGATGTCTAAATGAGAAATGCTCTCTATCCCCACTTCTTTTTCTCACATATATGTATGTGTATATGTTGAAGCAATCAAATATAGAAAAGAAAAACATGACTTTGCATGTGAGTTGATATCATTCAATAGATCAATTATTAGTAGTTTAAAATAAATATTGAACATCAATATTTATTTTCATCTAATATAAACAATTGATGAAACCATTTTTTACTAGCATATAAAAACTAATGCATTTGAGTATTACACATTTTCAATAAATAGATTTATTTAAGAAAAAAATATAAATAGTTTTTAATTCAGGAGTTTTATTCAGTAGCACCGTGAGAGTCAGATCTGATGATTTTGTTTCCTTCATATCCTGAGTCCTGTACATTTTGGAACAATTCATTCCTTTCACAACTCCGCTACAAAATTTGGTTCTCTTATTTTATCAAAACAGATTTTTACCACTTATGAAGTACAAGAGTCAATCTAGAAAGTTTTAGAACCATTTTCTATCAAAGAAGGTTATAGTTTATGCTGCAATTAATACAAAATAAAAGTTTTTTTTAAAGCTTTCAAAACATTACAATAGTTTTGCTTCTATATTCGATAGTTATTCTTAGAATGATTGTAGATTTTTTTAAAAAATTGAGATTTACTATTTAATTACTGAAAGTTGAGCTGAAAAGTGAATATTGTGATTAGTACCTTTTGATTACTGAAAGTTCAGCTGAAAAGTGAATAATTGTAGTAAATGAAATTAAGTTTATCTTGATATTTCTCAATCTAATTAAATATTGATTATCATTCACTTTATATTTCACCTACTTCTCTTTGGTTTCGATGTAATAGTGATTTGATATTTAATACTTTTAAAAATAGAAGATGGTGAAGGGGAAGAGGTTTCAGAAAATTCATTTATTACTTCATCTACTTTTTCTTTTGTAAAGTTGTTCTAAAATAATTTCATAGCTTTCTTAAAATTGAAGATTTCTATTTGTTGTAAAGAAACATTTTATTTTTAGATTGTGGAGGATTTTTCTTTATTTCTTTGTTTTTTTGGTTTAGTTCTAAGTTATACATGTAGACATTCAATGATTTAGGGTATTTCGGTAGATTTTTTTTGTAGAAATCTCTATGATTAATACATTATCCTATCATTTTTTGTATTTCTTCATTTCAAGTTGTTAAATCCATCTTCCCAATACTTTTTCCCCCTTCTGTATTTTTCAATTCCATCTTAAATCATCTATTCTCAATATACAAGTTGTCTAAATTTAAACCTTCCATTTTATTTTTTATTTTTACATCCCCACCAAATGGCTTTATATATAATGTATTTAAAGTTTTTGGTTTTCATATAAATCAAAGAGAATATATCTTCATAGTTCATCACTACTTATGATTTTTTTATGGATTCTACTGTATAGAATAAATTTTGCATCAACATTTCCTTCTACCAGACCCTTGTTTTCATGGCCTTTTGTTTTCATCCTTTTTGAAACTGCAATCTAATTATTTGTAATCCAAAATATTAATGCAAAAATTATTGTACACAATTGAATTAAAGAAGAAACATATGACTATAATATAAATGTTAAACACAATAAAACAGGGGAACTGAGAAACAGGGGAGACACAGGGCAAAACAGAGCATTCACATTTTAAACACAATAAAACGCACAAACATAGAATGTTTTATTCATTAGTCCAAACATTAAGATTGCATTGCCCTTAATTACCCCAGTTTATTACATTGCTCTTAATATCATGCAAATTATCCTAACTAATCGCTGACTGTAGGAAAACATGGTATAACCGATCGTATGCATGAAGGAGAAATAATCTTGCATGAGAAATTATTATCCACTAACCGGGAGAAATTATTATTATCCAACTAAAGTATGATTAAGAAATACAATTATAATCGTTCATTATACACCTCAATGTTTCTGTGATATAATTTATTTTAACTAATAATGTTTAATAAAGGATAGAAACCCTAGCGGCCTCTGACACTGGCTAGTCCTGAGGTCAAAGTTTTCGGTCTATCAGAATGGCAAAGACGACGGAAGCGAAAACTCTATCAACAACGGGTATAGTTTATACAGACTTCAGAATTTCTGCACAACGCTTGCGGTAAAACCCTAATGTTTTAGAACTTTCGACATTCTTCCCTTGCTTCTACCAATATTAACGCAAAGAACCTTTAAAGAAAAGATTTATGTTAAACTATTATTAACAGATCTATTGAGTCGTGTTTTTCTTTTCCTTTCATCTTTACATTAAAAAAAGAAAAATTAATAAAAGAAAACATGTTGCATTCATATATAATTAAAATATATTTTATACAAACATTATATTAATATAAATCTGGAAATTTCACACAAAGATAAATTTAATGTCAGTATTCTTCTACATCTTATTTCTATTTATTCTAAGATAATAGTTTCTACTTTCACAATACCTCAAACAAATATTTCTTATATGTAGAAATCAATTTAATTAGTATTACAAGACTTAAGATTTATACAAAGTTTCCAAAATAAAAGTTACAAAAGAAATAGTAAAATGTACTATTGCAATATTAAATGTTTATGCAAAGTCTGAAAAATAAAAGTTAAAGATGAAAGACAAGCTTCACTCAAACCAATTGGCAGGGGTTTTGATCCTGGACCACAGAAGTCAAGATAAGTTTCTCCCTAAAATAATATTTGTGTTGTACATTAAACGATCATCACTATAGTATTTTCAAATCATACACTTTCGACACTCACCAAATCTGATGGAATTCTTGATGATTTAATTCTTACAAAAGAAAAACAGAGATTTAATTCTTACAAAAGAAAAACAGAGAAAAGATTTAAGTATTGACAGGAGATAAAGATTAAAGAAAAAAGTAGGGAAGATATAATTGGCAAACCCATTTTCTATTTTTTTAATAATTGCAGGAGGCCGCCCCAAAAAGAATTCTCCTCCAGAAAAAAAGAAGAAAAAATAGTCATCACTATTCCAATCATTAAAGCAAAGAAATATCCAAAGAATCACCATTTTGTTCAGCAACCCTCTAGATTGCTGCCGCAATGATTCTGAGAATATTTCTTTGTTGCAATGATTAGAATGGCGATGAATATTCCTTCCTCGCATTTTGACCGTGGCTTGAATACCGTGCAACAAAAATGTGGGATAATTAATCCCTAACCTTGGCATCCTCGCATGCGCCTAAAACAGACAACACCACGCCCCACTCCCTCTTTTATAATTGCCGCCGATTCGTTAGGGCAGAAAACAACCCTAATTTACTTGCATGTTAAATTTTTCTTTGTTTTATTCATTTGTAAAGTAGAATGCAGTGGTAAAAATTCTATGTGATAAAAAAAATATAATTTTGAATTCTTTATTTCTCTTTATATTTATTAAAAAATGATGATACTATCTATTTTTAAACAAAAGTTTTATATAATGGTTTGTTAGTAATTATCATGACATTTTTATTTGAAAAATTAAGTATTTATATATAAATGTGAATTATTAAAATGACATTTTTTAATTTTTATGTTGGAGGGATTGATAGTTTTTTCTTCGCAATATTGTGCTTGAAACTGCTAAAATATTAGACAAAGCTAAGGCTAGGTCTAACTATTGTGGGCATCACCATCTCATTATTCCAACAAGGAAAAACTCATTATCTTTGTATAATATTATTTTCACTACCAAATCAACTAATATTATCTTTTATAGTTGTCGCCGATTAGTTATGTCACAACCCTAATTTACTTGCACGTTAATTATTTGTTTTATTCCAACAAGGAAAAACTCATTCTCTTTTTCCTATGTCATTTCCATCTACAAAATTAAATAATGACCCATGGATAAGATTTCAATAGAGTTCAATATATTTCTCAAAAAGCTTCTTTAGAATTTTTTATTGTTTTTTCAATTTATAAAAAATTGAAAAAGGATACAAATATAAGAAGGAAGAAAATTAACCAACCAATTATAAACTACAAAATGTAAGAAAATACAAAATGCTGATCAATTTTACAATATATTCTTAATCTTTTAGAACATTGTATATCCCTCTAATGCTTCTCACAATTTACTAAAAAAATATAATGATAGTGGATTCTTTAACATTTTTTTTTCAGCTCATAAAAAACTTAATTTAAAATTAAAATGCACCTAAAGTGGAACTTTGGTCCTTCAAAAATCCTAGCTTGTCATTTTTTTTAACATACTGTAATTATTACCCTACTATAAAAATCTACGTAATATTGCAATTATCTTTCAATGAGATATGATAAATACATAAGACTCCATGATCTATGCCACATACCCTAAGCATAGCATAACTATTAGATTAGCCATGCTAAAAATAAAATTTTAGCTTTCTCAACAATATGAAAACTTAATTTTAGGAAAAAATATTGCTTAGTAGGTGGCTGCAAGAAGTTGCCCACTTTTGGGTGAAAATAAAGTGTTTTCTCTATTTTTCAAAATTTCTATAAAATGTAGTTCTGGAAGACTACTTTTTAGTACCCACATGGTAGAAACTACATTTTAGTAAACATGTTTATAAACTAATTTTTCAAAATGTTTGTTTCATGACCATAGCACACGTGTACCACCACCCTTTTTTAAAGTAAATAAATGAAATTTTGTGAATCTTTCTAGGGGAGGGTACCTAAAACACTAAAGATTTATGAGAATATTTCTAATTTTTTTATTGGATATTTTTTTGTTTAATTTTTAATTGACTATAATGTACATTTTTTAAACCTCTGCAACATTAGGTAGCACATATGCTTAATAAATATTGTGAAAATGCTAAAATTACAAATATCATTATGAAATCTATATTTTTATAATACACACATATATTGAAAAAAAAGATCAAAAGGAGCTTATTCCATAAATTGGCACAACTTTTATAGTAAGGAATTAATTGAGAATAAAATATATAATGATTAAATAAAATAACAAATAATTATTTGTTTAGGCACTGATTTATGGAGGAAATAAAAAAGAAACCAACCATTCAAAGAAACCAAAAACAATGGTAATTACAAAGGAGAGTATGCTATTGATTTATGAGAATTAACAATAAAGATATAACAAAAAAGTAGAAAAGATGGTAGTAATTCATAACAAGGAAATGGCCAAAAGGTTTTTAGATGAAAACCAAATGAAAAATCACATTGACATCCCACTTCAAGTTGAGAAGGAAACGCCTTTTGAAAATAGATCCTCTTTTAAGAATGAGGTCTCTTTTGGTAAACTCTTGAGTAACTTCCATGTGAGATAAGAATAATTATTTAATTAGATCATTTTCAAGATTATAGATATGAAAAATGGGTCCCCAACTAATCATAAGCTTGATGATATTCTTTCCAGTACCTATAATGATCTTAAATAGGATCCTGAGAGAAAAATTATGAAATTGGAAGATAGGTTTAATGGTGTACAATCTCTATTAAATAAAGTTTTCAGTGTTGGGAATTTGCCTATTTTGGAGACCAATGAGTGGTTAAGGAAGCTTAATGAGCAACTTGAAGTGGTTCACTATCTTTCAAAAGTTAAGAATCTTTTACATGTGATACTAACTATACTAACTATGTTAGGGGAAGAGGAGAAATAAATTTGTAGATAAAGTTGTGGAGGAGTTCAAGACACTTGTTGATCTCGAGACCATTTCGGGTCCTGTCACGCGCTTGAGGAGAAATGAAAAGGCTGATAATCCTTTGGATGGTGTGGTTAAGAAGGTTAGAGACTTTAGTGCTGATATAATTAGGAAGAATAAATCTTTGGCCAAGTGCCTGTAAGTTTTTTAGGGGTTTCTTTCCTCTATTTTTGAGTTGTTTGTTAGCGTCTAGGTCATGTTTCTTTAGTGTATATTTTATCTATTGAACATAATGTTCATTTTTATTTTGTACACTTTAATTTTTGGTCCTTCAAAAATAATATTTTTTTAAATAAAAAATATTTACCATAGAAAATCATAATATCATATTACTATAAACCTATCATGTAGCTCAAATCAACTATCAATTTTATACTTAGCAATAAAGGTTTGAAAATTGTTCCTAGTTAATATTATTTAATGATTTCATTATAAGTTTATATGGGTCGCTATTTTTTCATGTTGTGCCACAACGATTGGTGAATTTCATTATACAAAAAGGCATCTCAATAGTATCATTGTGAAAGGCTATTGGAGTTTCGATTCTACCACCACATAGTGTATATTGAATAATTATTATTCTATTTCTATTTTTTGTGCCTTTCCTAATCTGTCTTGTTTCATTCTCCCAAGTGAAGTTGTGAAGAGACACTTCAAATGGGAATTTTAACCTAATTCTATTGGGTCCATGAAAACTCATGGGACATTTCCTATTTAAGCATGTTGGTATGTCCCTAACTTAGAAGATCTTCAACCTTTATCTTTGATATGTTCATTTCCATGGTGACCTTTTGTTAGTCTAGATTTATGATTTTAAAAATGACTCACAAATGGCCAAATGAAAGATGAAACCAATAGTTGTATAGATGTCTTTTAAACAAATGATCTTCCTCTAAATTATAGAGGTAAAAATACCTCTTATGATATGATTAATTTATGGGATATTCTTTTAAGTAGAAAGAAGAAAAGAAAAAATAATATATGGACATAGCTATACTAAAAAATTGATTAATTGATTATTAACTAAATCGAGTGAAAGATAATGATGCAAAGTTCATCTATTCCACACCCAGAAAAAAGAATTAGGAAAATAAAGAAAGTTCTTTATTGATTTATGAATATTATTGACTCAATGTTCTTGAGATAAAGACACCCATGATCTATATAACAGAATGAATAACCCAAGACATATTATAACTGACATACAAAAAACCACAATAAAATAGAGATACAAATGAACACAAGGTTTCAAAAGAACTCTATTATTTGTTGTGTGAAATCAAAAGTCCAAAACCACTTTATTTTTATACACAAAAGACCATGATTCTCCTCCATAAAAATTTTGATATTCTCCTTTAAAAAATCAGAGAAAAGAACATGTTCCATAATCTATTAATTACACATTTAACGACTCTCAAATCAACCCTTTCCTTTTCTATAACTATTTATTTTTAAAGAAAGAAATAAATTTTTCACATTTTAGTGAAATTAATCCTCTCAAAATGATTTAAAAAATCTAAAATTAAAATAAAAAATTCTCCTACAACTACTATTGACTAAATCACCATGGCTTAACAAGGCATCCTAGGGTCATGTAAACTTATGAGAACTTAAGATAATTGAAATAAAACATGGTTAAATTATTAACTATTTTTAAAAGCTCACAAAATTAATGTACTTCCCTGGTAAAATGTCTCTAGTAACCATATCACTCCATAGATATAAAAAATTATCATATGAGCTTTTATGGAAATAAAATTAAAATTTGGAGTACATGAGAATGACTCTATGTTAGGACTAAATTATTTATTAGCATAAGAATTATTGATGAGAGAGGGAATTTGTATGTGAGGTTTTACAAGGGTGGAGAGTCTTTAATCCATGCTATTTTTTGTTTCTACTTCAACCTCCACCTCCAACTCTACTCCTACTTCCATTGCTACTGCACTAGCACCCTACCCTATGACATCTTTTTTCACACTTCCTCATACACTATGAGTAACTATTTGGCCTTGTGCAAAGCATGTCCAAGTGATCATATCTCCTTCACATGAGCCACCTTTGAGCATCACGCTACTAGATGTTTAGCCATACCTTGAACTAGTGAATGTGTTGCACACCTTAATAGTATTTAGTGTAGTGATGTCCACCCAGAGTATACTTTCCCCACCTCAAGACTACAATGCTAAATTCCTTAATATCCTAATGATTTATATAGTGAATCAAAGGCCTTCTCATCCATATTTTAAGATACTATTTACACAGGGGCCTATCGTAGAGTTTAAGCACCATAAATCTTCTTTGGTAAATCCCCTCTTTTATTTTTTTCCTCATAGTGGTGAAGGATCTAACTTATCTAGAGTTCACCTATGCCACATTACAAGATTGAAAAAGATTCTTCATATACACTTCCACATGGGTCTTCTACAAGCTATGTTAAGTTTTTATTTTTGATTCACTAGAAGAAATTCTAGTGTTAACAATAATCTCACATGATCCCTCTCACTTGCCACATTTGAGCTATTGGATGATTATGTTAATGTTAGCTCATCCTTGGCTCTTTATACCAAGAGAACACCTGGTACTACCATTGCAATCTTGACTTCTCTCCCCATACAATCCATATTGGAAGGATGATGATATGTTGATGGATTACCTACGAGGGTAATGCCTACTTCTACATCTTTAGATTAGAATGTGTTTTCTAGTGTTTCTCAATGCTTTGATTTTAGTTTTTTCCCTCCTAGAGGACCCTTGTACTTCATTGGTACGTAGAAATAGGAGGTTTTTTTTGTGAACCTTCCTCTGTGTGTTAACTTATTCTTCTATTTTTCATTTCCTTTTTTTTTTAATATTTGGGGACAATGGAAATTATTTAGGGCATTTATGAATCCCTTCCATTTTGACACAATTATTTTTATTTTCTTTTTCATTGTGTTATTCTTGAGATCCAAACCATAGTGGGTAGTAATGAAATATTCCCTGAGATGATAAATATAATTCTCTTCTAAGTTTTGATGCCAATCCACCGAATCCCCCTGTTCCTATGAAGATATTTTTGAAATCATGTGTCACCCATCAAAAAGTTATATATCATGCCAACATCTCATATATTGACATGCCATGATGTCTATTCTCTCCTAAAAACATCTTATACTTCCTTCTGAGAAGCATACTCCATTCCAAGAGAATTGTTTTTTTTGTGTCCAATCTGGCTTTTATCTAACGATCATATTATCTCCCACATCATAGGTTATTCTTGCAAACTTTTCAAATTTTAATCTTAGTGTATTCCTTTTTCAAGGCCAATCCACCATCTCAATGGCTTCCTTTGGGGGACATATCCACTATTATAGCATATAAATATTACCCTATCATATACCTATTTAGCTTATGAAGCATGGATCAACATAATTTATATTTATCTTATCACATGGCTATGTAGAATTATCTATGCATATCGTGCACTATCTAAAGCATCCCTATCACATACATACCTAGTGTTCACTACGCATGTCATAAAAATATAAAAAAATTCCCTATCACATGGCTATTTGACATAACATAAATTATGACCCATATCAGTGTACCATCCACGATCATGGATCTACAAGTTGTCCTCACCCTCTAGAACACTTGTCTCTAGTTTGTATGCTACATACAACTTAATATAAATTTATATATTTCCTAATTGGAGACAAACCCATATGATAGAATCCCTATAGCTAAGTTAGGTAAATTTGTATTTAACTTTAGTTTACATCTCTCTTTTTGATATAATATACTCACTAAAGTGATGGAAAATTATAATGGTAGAACCTTTTGCCTTGGTCTAAATCACCATTAATCATTACCCCTAAATCACCCCTACCTTAGTCAAAGACTCAACTTCAAATCATTCACCCATGCTCATTTGCCATACTTTTTCACCACCTTCTTTGAATCTCGACCACATGACCTTACAGACGTAGGATGTGTGCATACTAGGTGAAACCAAAATAGTGGGTTATACTTTTTTGCCTAAACAAACACTAAAATCTACATTTTGAAAAAAACTTTTAGATTTGGATACATATTGCCATTGAACCGTTCGAAATTAATGGATGAAGTAAATTAGAGTCTTCTAAGATTTTCTGTCTAGATTATATATATATATATTATATATATATATATATATATATATATATATATATATATATATATATATATATATATATATATATATATATATATATATATATATATATACACACACACACACACATAGATATATATATATAGATATACATAGATATACACACATATATATATATATATATATATGTGTGTGTGTGTGTGTGTGTGTGTCTATATATATATATATATAGATACATATATA
>BSBK01009300.1:0-25000 GCA_027943335.1 Chamaecyparis obtusa
ATCCATGTGGTAGTTATTCTTTCTTGATCTTCATTGTTGAAGATGTTTTCTTGTTCTTCATTCTTTTTGTGATCTTGTATCATTATTTTAGATATTGAGAGATGTCATGTTGTACTCCTTTTTAGTTATTGTATTGCATACCCTACGACATGTGCAGTGGATGTAGATTATTATGGTTACCTTGTGGTACCAATTGTAATTATGTTACCCTTTATTTATGATGTTGTGTTTATCATTCAGATGTATTCTCGAGATTCATATTATATCTTATCTTTTCTTAATTAACTCTTTCATAATCTACATCAAGGAACCCTTTGGAGTTGTAACCTATGTTATTTGTTTATGCTATGCTTTGCTTCTACATTGTAAACTTTGATGTTATTAATTGTTAACTTTTTTTTAAAAAAAAATTATTCTGCAAACTTAGTCGCATGTTTAGGTTAAGTTCTTTAGGGTTCCCTAGCGGGGCATTACAATTTACATGTCCCTACTATTATTGGACATGCCCCCCTATGTGTGATGCATAGGAATATCCAAATCCAATAAAATTCTTAGGATCTTACTGATCCAATCATCTTCTCAACATAAATACAACATATTAGAGGTATATTTCATCTTTGATCAAACATACTTAACACCCTTATCACAATCAAATCAGTTTCACAAGACTGATCAAAACATCATCAATTGGATATTATCCAATCCTTATAATAATCTTGAGTACCTTGGTATCCACTAACACACCCTTCCACAATTCACGTGGTTATCTGAATCTTAAAATCAAAATAATTACATATATTCGATCTCAAAATAGTGAATCTACCAACAAGGACTAGTTCTTCCAAAGGTCCATTCACACTAAGGTATCAAGAGTGTTAATTCATCCAACCTACCATTATTTTTTGCAACACATTAATCCTTATACAAAGACAATATAGTCACTACAAACAACTTCATTAGCAACTTCATATAGCCTATTTCTATGTACACCTAGACATTAGTCTTGACAAGCAACTTCATAAAACTGTCATACTATAGTTTTGGTATGCTTTATTTTTCTATACATAACTTTTTAACATAATGCAATATATTGAAATCCTCTCCTGTCAAAGTGTATATAATCATATTTTCAAAATCATATACAAAACTCAATGAAATCCAATGGTGCAATTGATAGATATGGTCCCCATACAGAGACCACATTTATTATCATAAAAACAATTCAAAAAACTTCATTGTTCTATCACTAGGGCATCAAATTCCTTTCATGATGCTCAACCAAGCACTATGAAACCAAATGCATATTTTATATAATTTAATATAGTTTCAAATAAAATAAGAAACACATTCGTCCATTGGATAGAGCCAAAGATATTACCAAACCCTCCTATAGAGGTCTGTAAGCAAGGATTTTGGACCAATTTTTACTATTCTAGTTGGATCTCCCTTTATAAAATAAAATGTACCTTTTCATTTGATCCAAATCAAATATAACTCTTTCCTTAACACTTCAAAATCTAGTTTTTCACTTATTCAATCAATCTACTCAGATAAAAATGCATAAAGCAACAAATAAACATGTTTGAACAGTTTTATTTTTTGACAACAAACAATAATTGTATCCAAACACAAATTCTCATTTAACATCTTATAAATACATTACATTGATATGGAATGTGTTCGTCCTTCCCTCCTTTCTTTTCAAGATCCCAAAATGAATTCTAATCTTTCATTCCATGATTGTCCACCCTTTATACCTATAGGAATGAGTAGCAGTTAAGGGTGTACTTCTTGCCTTCCACACCCAAAACTGACCTCTCCCCCTTTGAATTCAACCAAATGAGGACTTACATACACACTTTTTTCCATTGATAGTTATAACTGCCCCCATGACCATACATCTTTTTACATCTTATTGGCAACTTTCACAATGTTTAATTTTACAACTTTTTGTGCAATCCTTCCATCTCTTACAAAAATGGCCTTGAGACTTAGTATTCATACTTCTAACATATCAATATGGACCAAATAGTTCAATTTACATAATCTTTACCCTTCCAAGGGTATGCTTGCACAATTTTGACCTTATAGACCAATAGTGATCCCTTTAGGATAACTTGGACATTACAACATAATTGATTACATAACTTTGCCAATCCTTTCGTAAGGACTCAATTTGACTTGAAATATCTTAAAAAGACTCAAATATATTATGAGTATACCAAATATGTAATCCAAATTATCCTATAATTACTTGTGACCTCCTAGTACTTAAGTGGTCATGTGCTCCTACACCAATGTGCCTTACATGGTTTTCATGGGATTTGGCATCACATTCCACTATTTTAGACCATCATGATGACTTGCATGCTATAAGAGGAAATTTAGAAATATATGACTGCTCCTTAACTGCTTGATTATATTATGATAAAAAATAGGCATCAAGAAAGGTCTCCTTCTTCATTGGACTTGACTGCATTTAAAATGAATAACAAGACACATTGGAAGAGTATTTTTTCATTTCACCACTCTATGCATCCAAAAGAATTGATATCAAATTCTTTTTTAATCAATCATCCTTTTAATGTAACATTTATTTAACTATAAGGATGTAAATACTCATTTCTCATTGTTTATTTGTTGTCTCCACTACCATGGCTATTCTTTTAATAGTCACAAGATTGTCTTTTGTTTAATATTGATGCAATTTGAAGTTTGAATATCTTCATATTATTGTCAAGGAACCTCTACATTATTTTGATCGAACTATGTCATAAATTCATTTCCACAACAAGTACTATCCTCATTTTCTTCATGAAATCCATAGAATATTCACATGAAATCATTTCTTTATACTGTAAAAATTCTAAAGGTCACTGCCCTTTTTATTTCCTAAACATTTCTATATTTGTGATTGTCACAACAACCTCCTTAGATTTGTACCTTGACTGCTATTGTAACTATGTACTAGTCTTTGATATCTGTTTAGATATTTTAATAGTCATGGTATTATAAATTGATTCTCTTATATATCTTCTCCCCTAAAAATCATAGTGACTATTATTGATCATTCATTACATCTTCTAAATCACTATTTTGTTGTTTCTATTACTGGACTATCTCAGAAGCAATATCTTCTTTATATATTAGATGTCACTTTGTTTGCACTACATTTTCTTTTATTGCTGGTGCACTCCTTCCACTCTTTGGATCGCTATCTCATATCAAAAGATGTGATTGTAACGAGGCTTGTTTATGAGATATACAAAGATGAGATTCATTTCACTTCAAGGGCAATGAGGATTTTGACTTCTTCTTTCACTGTGCACTTGAGTTCAAACGCTTATTGCCACTTCTCTTTAACTATTTACCATAATGATTTTTTTTGCATTTGACCACTGTGAAAAGTGTAATTTGCCTTCTCAATAATAGGCATGCTCTTAGTTTATGAAAGTACCTACATCTATCTTTGTGCTTTCTATTCCCTGAGACTTACCTTTCTACTATCCTCTTTTGTTTTCTTCATTAGATCTTTATAGATTTAATCAAATAAGAGCATGAAATCCATTCAAATATGATGAAAACAAATGTGCTCTAGTAGTGAAAGAGACCATGTCATGTTGAATAAGTTATCGGATAGAGACCATGTCATCTTGACCACTATGAGACTTTAGAATTCTAGGATAATTGATAAGTTATTTTTTGAACTATTTGTATACATTGGAATATGTGTAATGGATAATTCATAAATTGAAAGTACAAAACAATCACAGTTAAGTAGGCTTCTACCGGAAAACTCACATATAATTACAATTAGTATGGGTTTAGGCATGTGTTTTAGATTTTGTTGTTTGAATTTTAAGCATCTGAGGTACAAAGAACTCAAACAAAAGAAAAATTAAAAACGTATAGGGGAGGCCTTTGAATATCTGCAGATCTCCCTCTTTCTATAATTTTCTAGTAGTTGAACTTTGTTCTCTAAAGGAGGCTGCATAGATGCATTGATGGTGTCAAGCAATCAATAATAATAACGATGAGAAATAGTAATTGATAAATAGTTGAAATACCTTATGTATGCTTCCAATTTTTTTATAAATGTCTACCAAAGTATTTCCAACAAGAATATCTAACAAATAATCCTCCTTTTGTTATGCTACAATGGATGTCCATGCCCTATTGCAAAGCTTTCATTTTGATACAGGCAAGGAGGATGGTTGAAAAGGTTGCAGAGTATGGTTTTACACCCACCAATAATATTTTCTTTAAATTTTATAAAGCATTTTTAACAAATTAATTTTGTGCAAGATCATTGTAGTTCATGAGACCACATCATTTCCTTCGGTGTAAAAATGATGCTAAAATTAATTTAATAGTAGACAATGTATGCTCTTGAAAAAAATCAAGAATTCAAATTTGACAACCTCATTTGTAGCACCTAACCCCATCACCAGTGGTTGTTCTTTCTATAAGAGTAGAAGCTCATAGTGGAAGCTTATTGGCTAAAAACTCCTTGCGTCAAATCATTTAGTGGTAATGTCCATTTGTAGCTTGTCCATTTTTTGTTGAGCATTCATGTTTGGTGTCGAAAAAGTTTGAATTGGAGACATGAAATAACTGATATTGATATGGACATTTCCTTTTTTCCATTGGAGTGTCATAATCCCTGTTTGAAGCCTATAAAATGTAGTCACCAACCTGCAACCCATCCTAATTTTAGTGGCTACTGTCAGTTTAGACCACATGTTCTCAAAGCCACATGGTGCAAATATGAAAGCTCTAGTGTAGGGTTTGAAAGATAGCAATGTTAATTTGTTTAAATGGATTCTTTTTAATATTTTGGAATTATAATTTCTTTTGGGATTCCTTGGATAATGTAACATATTATTAAGTTCTGATTCACAGATGTAGAAATTTGAGCTATGTTTTTTAACATGTTTGCATAAATTATTAGAATAATAAAACATTTCAAGTGTTCTTGACTTAGAGTATTCAAATTGAGGCTTCTTTTTCTTTACTTTGGTAACCAACTCAATTTCATGAAATTAGTTCTAGCCTTGTGTGTTGAACACAATGTAAACTTTATTTATGTGCCATGTGCAAAAAAATTTGGGTGAATGGATAGGGGTAAGTATTTCCCAGTTTATTAACTGATGGTTATGATCTTCCTATATCCTTGTCTAAAATGTTTTTGGTTTTTTGCAGCTTTTCAAAATTGACTCAGAGGGTAAAGGTTCGAAGTTTATTGGATGTTCTTATGTTGTCATTAGGGTATAATAGAGTCACTTGATTATTATTTTTATAATTGAACTAACCACAGAGTTGTCATTTGAAAAAATAAATCTTTATGTTTGTTCTCCCTGAATTTTGATAATCTCAAAAAAAAATTTATCATGGGCAAACATGATTATGGTGAAGAGACGAAGGGCTTGAATGCCATTGAAGAATATGTAAAATAACATTAATTTGCAAGATTACGATCAGTTGCTTCATCTCAACTAAATGACTTTGGAGTTTTTCTTGCCTCTTACTTGGTTAATATATGTGGATTCAATTGTAAGGCTTTGAGATGGAGAACTTAAACTTTAATTTATTTCTATCCTTTTTAATTTATTAAAAAAAATTTAGAACATGATTTAGTGGTGAAATTTGGATTTAATCAAATGTAGTTTTAGGTATAAAAAATTGGACGCTAGATCCTTTTCCTTGATGTTGTTGAACACCCAATGAATTATGATTTTTACAATTCAAATGGTATTTTTTACCAATCAGGTTAGACTTACTGGCCCAAATGGATCTCAAATGTTGAATGTTATTAAAAATTAAGAAAAAATTGTTGGCTATCCATCTTCTCTAAATATGGTTAATACCGATGCATTATATTTAATAGCCATTAAGGATGATGGTTCTCTTTGAGATGAAGCAATAATGCTTGATCGATTGAGCTTGCCGGGACAAAGAATAACTCTATCCATGGTACATGACCTTGTAAGTTGTTTCTAAAGTTTCTTCTTTATTCCGATGTGTGTCTATCCAAGGACATTATGTGTTTGTCATTAGATGAATGTGAGTTACATCAAATAACATCATCTCATAATTTACATGTCCTTATAAATTTATCATCTATAATTTGTTGAAATACCCAATTTACTTGCAAATACAAAGATATGTTGAAATAATTGCTTTTCTGCACCATTTATGCATTTTTGAAACATATGTTGCCAACTCTTTGTTGAAAGGATACCTATTTATTGAATAGATTTCACAAAGAAATTATCTTGTAGCTTCTTGAATGTTTGAGATCTTGTTAAGAGATTAGGACATGAATTAATGTTCTAGGTATGAATCATCCATTCTCATTTGTTAATTGAAATGCGCCTTTACACCAGCAAGCATATCAACCTATAAGACACTCTTTCAGTGGTCCATGTTTTAGAATTTCAATATAACAAGTGAAAGGATTTATTGTCCAATATTATCTCAACCCTTTATAACAATTGATTTTTCAACCATGCATTATCTACCCATCTTGATATTTATACTTTTTCTTTGTATAGGCTGTGAGTGAGCCAAATCCTGATCTATCAGTTGTGGAGGAAAGAAATGTGTTGGCTTTAGCTATTTTTACATCTGGTAAAAATTGTTTAACTGCATATTAATTTGAGCTCATTCAACTGATAAGATGGATCAATTTATTTCAAGATTTTATTTTGTGCATTAAGTTTCTATTTTTCTTATCTTGTTTTATGTAGATGCGACAAATTCTCATGAATAAAATGGTCTTCTTGGCTTGAGACTAGACTCTATTGGGTGGGAATTAGCTCTGGTTAGCACACCCACAAATAACAATAGCAGTCTCAGTGGAGAGTAAAATGGTATGTTGTTACTCTCCCAAGTCAATCAACATAGGTACTACAAAATTATTCTCTGAATCTTCATCCACCTTCTAAATTAGTAGATTCTCTTATGGAGGGATATGGTGTGAATCAAATTTTTCAATGTTGTCTATGCAAGCATAACCTTTTTATAACTTATACACAGCTCCACACACCAGGTGTATTATATTGTCATCAAACATTAGTCATCATTATCTTTTTTAATACATTGGATATTAAAACTTGTTCTATCGAGCATTTGAGATCATCTATTTTTTGTAAGCTACATTGAAAGAGCCTCCAAACCTAAATATTTTTTCTTTTGATCAAATAGAAGAAATATTTTTAAATAGACTTAGCTTCAGTTATGTAGGTAGTGTATTGTATGTGTACATTATTTCTAAATACTTAGTTTCAGCTTTCAAATTAACGTGAGGATTCATGCATTCATTTCTATTGCTTCAAGTGGTCTAACATACTTTGCTAGAAATCTTTACGTTAAAGGCACCTTCTATTAATCATGATTGTTGGAGTATGAAAAATTTATCTTGTATAACTTTGGGAGCTATGGTTCTCAATTGCGGCTTTTAGAAAAATGTACAATAAAGATAGTTTGTTGGACTCAAATTCTACAAAAATGAACATTTCATATGCAAATCTATTTTGATATTTAAAATGTGTGAATTCGATAGCATGAACTAATAATCAAGATTTAGAATCAATAAGAAGGAAGTAACTAGGAACTTCAATTATTCGTTCTTCTCATTATGTAATATAATTTTCTAATCTTACAGACATCCTAATTTTGTGGTCTCTACCATGAGAGATTTAGTCAAAACTTACAGAGCTCTTGAAAGATAAAACTAAGTAAATCCAAAAAAATTTAATGATACAAAACTCTTGAAAGATAACTAAATAAATCCAAAAAAATTAACCATACAAAACCAAGGAAATATTGGCTTCTCTTTTTATCATGTCTTCGACAATTCAGACATTTCTTTCTTCATTATGCCGCTTCAAGTACATTTCTACAAGTGCAATATATAGGGCTTCTCCTAAGGGAAGCACTTCTTCATCCAAAAGGAAAAATGGAGAATGAGGTGAATGAATAGAGCCGATCTCTTCATTTCTGATGCCAATGGAAAGCATTGCACATGGTATAATATGTTGATAAAAGGAAAAATCTTCACCCACCATCATCTGATTTGCAAGCTTTACATTTTCTAGACCAAATAAAGTTTCTCCAACAACTATGATGTGATTATGAAATGCTTAATCATTTAATGTAGCTGGATAAATTGGATAGTATTCCTCAAAAAACTCCAAAGAAGCATTGCATCTATGGACAAAAGCTTGACTTTCGATAATCTACACATTTCATATTATGAAGATTTTATTCTCATGTCTGCAATCAATTCTAATCATAAATCACTTTTTATAATGTGAATTGCAAGTGATAAATAACAAGAATTTCAGAAGCATAAACCGAGGATCAGAAAATAAACTAACTTCTATAACCCTTTTATAAAGATAAAGGATCCCTTCACTTGTTAGGCATTGCAGGGTACCTTCGAACTTGACTTGGCTTGTAATAATATTGTGTGCATCCCCACATTCAATAAATCCCATTGAGACCACCTTAATTTAATAAAAAAGGTGCGTAGATGACATCTTATTGACTTTCAATAGAGGAATCATATTTATGTTTATTAGGTATCTAGGAAAGAATAATGTGCTTAAGTAAAAAAAATTAAAAATGCAATAAAATATCAAACCAATACATTTCATTACTAATCTTGTAATAGTTATAAATAAGTTGATGAAGCAAAAGATTGATATCTAGACCCCTATTTGCATATACATTAGCTCTTGTCATAGATCAAGACCTAGTATTAGTAGCAAGGTAAGCACCAGTAGCAACAACATTTCTAGGTCCAGGCTCAGCATTTATTGAAGCAATTGACTTTGTAGCTATTCAATACCCCATAGCATATGTAGTAGCATGGTCATAGGCATCTAAGGTAGAAACTACAAAATAGTAGGTAGCAGAGGCAAAGGAATAGACAATTTACTCGGTAGATTCAGTAAACTAAGCCATAGATTCTGTTGACTAACCATATCCAGTGCTTGATCCAGTACCGACAATATATAGCTTATCAACCAAAAACATATGTACCAGTTGTTGATTCTATTGAAGCAACACTCACAATTATTTATCCAACAAGCACCAAATAGATGTATATAAGATCGATGCCCAGGCCCAAGTGCATAAGAACATCCATTGGCATGTTCAGTAGATGAAGTTGACCAGTACTATCAGTTTACCTATAGAGTATATACAAGAAGATCCAATAGAATATCCAGTACCAGTAACAACATCTGAGCTACCATCTGTAGTAGTAGAGTAAGAAGCAAGGGTAGCAGCTTACCCAACACCATTTCTTTGAAGAGCATTTTCATAACCAGCTCTAGGTGTAGCATCAATAGTAGTGGCCATAGAATATTTACACAACCCATTCATAAGGCCATGTCTAGGGGGCAATAATTTTCCACACTTCACTTGTCATCATTCCTCACACTTGTTCAAATTTGCAAACTCAATGATCCAGCAAAATTCCAAGGTCTGTGAGATTAGTAGCCAAATGAGAATTTTGAACATTAATAACCACCTTACCAATAAAATGTTTCTGCTACAACACTAAAATTCCAAAGACACATTATTTAAATCCATATATTGATCATTTTAATTTCCAAATGGATCATGTCTGAACTAGATTTAGGAATTCATGTACTATTCTCATGCTTTCATTCCTAGGATAGAACTAGTACATGTCATGATTCCCTTTTCTTTTTTTTCATACATTAGATGTTATGATTAGTGCAATGCAATTCTTCTTAAACATATAATTTTTATCTCTACAGAAGTTGATGCTTCAATTGGATGCAAGATGTCAATGATAGATATTGGGGCACCAGTTGTACAAATGTTACATAGTCCAGTAGGTGGCCATATTATAATTACAGAGCTTGAGGTTGGTAGATATTCAACTCAACTAAAAAATAAACAATTTTACATTACTTAGAATAGTATTTGGCAGATATCTATTCAAAATTTTCCTTTCTAGGAATGACACTTTTGATGAAATAGTTATGTTTGTTTCAGGCATGTCATATTCAAAATCAATATTTGGATAAACATGATATTGAATGTGGCACTTGTTTCAAAATTATTGTAATTATATAGTGTAGCACAATGCCAATGGAGGAGGTAGAAAGGCATTTTAAACTTCTCTTCCTGTAAATTAAAGGATTTGTTTAATTCTTATTATATTTGAAATGAGGGTAAACTATAGAGGGATGTCGAAGTGTGAACTGAATCTAGAGTTGTTGAACTGCTGAAAAAACATATTTGGGAGAATTTGAAGTGAAGAGATGATGAATTAATGAAAATGGAAAGAAGACAACTAGAAACAAGAAGTAGAAAAATCTAATGGCAAATCAATAGAAACCAAATAATTCTCTCTGTGTAGACAATATGAAGCAATTATTTTATTTTTTTCTATGCTTTTTCATTTAAATGATTTTAGAAAGTGCTTTGTCTTCATGTTGATGGACTATGGTCAAAGAATACATTTACTCTTACTACACGCTTTTGAACAAAATATTGATAGTCCCACTGAGTGTCTAATTACTAGGGATGGATACAGAAAGAAAATGATCCATTTAATATTGAAGTTGAATGATGAGCATCAAGGGATTTTGAAAAGCATGCTTGCGAATGGATCTTAAAGATGATAAAAGGAGGGAGGGGGCTTAGAGTAAGTGATAACTAAATGAATACTACTAACTTGTTTTAGTTCTTTTGTAGATTATTATTTTTTTAATGTACACCATCTTATACTATTTTTTAAAAAAAACATATCATCGAGACATATTTAGATAACTAATTTTTGTTTTGTGTCTATATCTCTAAATCCTTTTGGGTTATTGGACTCTCCCTTCTACAAAAGAGTGTTGTGATCAATGAGATTCAAGACACTATCTATAGCTACAAACATTTTTTTATCTCCTAGAGATAAACATGTTCACTTTAATATATTGGATGAAGCTACAAGTAAACTAGTTCCACTAAAGAACATAAAAATTTAAAACATGGAATAGTAAATGAATTGCTATCCAAAATCGCTAGTCTAGTTTTTTAAGATCTCTACTCAACCTAGGTCTAAAAATGTATCAAACTTAGTAACCTAGATCGTCTGTAATCTAATTAATCAACAAATTTTTTGAATATATTCTCCCCTCTACAAGTTGATGTTCAAAAGGTAGAATGAAAACTATCAAGACAACTACGTCTTACAATTTTGGCACCATTTGCAGGTTAACAAGCATAGGATTAAATGACTTGTGATGATCATATATGGAAAAACTTGAAATCGTGTTTAATGGAAAGTACTAGCATACACGGTATGATTATTCTTTAAAGGGTACTAGCTCAATAGAAGAGCACCTACTTTACAAGTAGGAGGATGATGGTTTGATTCCATCATGCCCTAATATGACTAAATATATGACTAAATTAATAACTAAATATATAACTAAATAAGTGACTAAATATATGACTAAATAAATGAATAAATAAATAACTAAATCAATGACCAAATAAATGACCAAATAAATGACTAAATAAATGACCAAATAAACAACCAAATAAATGACCAAGTAAATGACTAAATTAATGACTAAATAAATGACCAAATAAATGACTAACATAGTTTAGTCATAAATTTGGTCATGAGATAAATGACCGGCAATAAATTATTAATTGTCATGTGATCAAAATTAGTCATTTATCTACAATTTTTAGTAGTTTATTTAGTCATATATTGTTGTTTTTGTACTAGTGTTTCATTTAGTAATTTCATAACAACATTGGTCCTACAATTTATTTGACTAATTTAATGCATTGTAAACAAAGTGTTAAAGAAAAAGTTAGTGATTTTATAGGTAGATTTAAGAATTTGCATGCTCACATTTCTTATCCTATGCCTGATGTTGATATACAACACATTTTTATTTCTAATTTACAAAAAGATATTAGATCTAAGATTCAACTTCTTTCAGAGTTTTCTTCCTTTTCCCAATTGTGTGCAATGCTTCATCATTATCAACTTCAACTGAGTCAATTTGAGAGCAACACTCCAATGGATCCTATTCCTATTGATAAGAGTGATGCCACATCCAATTCAACAAATTTTAGAAATTGAAAAAATTCATCAAAATCAACAATTCATCCAACCTTGTTGATGAACAAGTGGCAACAACATCTAAAGGTGTGGCTCATATGCCATCTATTTTTAGACATGATCGTACTTATACTCAACTTTCTAAATCTTTGCATAATGTGATGAAAAATTTAATGAATTATATTGTGTTAACACTTCCTCCTATCAAACCAATTGAACCTTCAAAACCTAAGTCCAAACACTTTGATCCTAAATCTTTCTGTCAATACCATTATCAACCTAGTCATGATATTGAAAATGATTTCAATTGAAAAATATTATTCAAGACCTTGTTGATTCCAAGGATATATAGATTTGGTTAGTGCTCATGATTAAGGGAATAAATTAGTTTCACCTCTCATTCCAAATTTGCAAATCTACACGAATCCTTTTCCATCTCATGTAATTCCCACCTCTTTACTGTCATCTATGTTTATGATGCCAACCCTTTAGGCCACTTTTTATGTGAATATTAGTTCTTCAGTTGTATTTAATAGTTTAATAATATGATGATTTAATCATCTAATTTATATGATGTTATTTATGTTTATGGTTTTTACTAGCCCCATACTTGCACATGTATGGTTGGTGTGTATGTTTTATATTTTTGTTTGATCTGCTTGATGTGGATGAGAGATGAAGTCATGGTTACTTAATTTGGAGATCTACATGATTGACTGATCCCAGCCATTTTATGCTTTATAAATACATGTATGCACATACTCATCTTTTATGCAGAATTTCAAGTACCTGGTATCGACTTTCCTGAATTGCCAGGATGGGTGTTCCTTATCACATTATCTCAATGGTAAGGGAGGGGAGATAGCATCCAAGACTAAATCCCAACCTAAGTCATTTATTATCCTGGAATAGTGGACAAGTATCTTATCTGCTACCCTCTAAATTTGTCAAGGTGATGTCATTCGTGAACCCTTTCTTCAAGGTGATGTTATGGGTTTAGTCAATTTTTCCTTCGTGTTTATTTGTTAGGTGGTTTGATGTGAATTTTATGTTATTAATGCATTAAATATTTAATTAAGATTAATTATGAGATTAAAATAACTATATCTTATCAATTAGAAATATTTAATATACATGAATATTTAATTAATGAAAATTAATTAAATACCATTGAGTATTTAAAAGACTTAATTAAAAAGTCTAATTATAGAAGTTGGATATTTAATTAAATATTAAATCTAAATTTAAAAAATGCATAATTAACCTAGGAAAATAACTAGCTGGGCCTAGTGGAGGCTACAAAAAGGGAGCCTCCTCCTCATAAATGTAGAAAGTAATAAGACTACAATAAGGGAACCAACTCCACATAAATACAAAAAATATGAAAAGACCAGCTAACACCAGATTTGAAAAAAGTCAAGTTATAGTCAAGATTTATTTTTAGCATCTCCCTTCCTATGTGATTGTAGGTTCATATCAAAATATGGTTGTATTTTTTTCCCTCACAATCACCCAACCATCCTCCATTTTTTCTGCCTTATCCTTCCAATTAGTTGGGTTACAATCCAAAGAGTTTCCATCATTCACATACATGTCATTATGTTGAGAGACATCCTCTTCCTCTAGACATTTGACCTATCTTTTATTCTCCCTTTTCTCCACTATATAATGGTGGTGGGAAGCATCCTTCCACCATGTGGCTAACTTATCTTGCCTATGTTTGGAACATTTGGTAGCTAAATGCCCAACCTGAAAACATTATATACAACAAAGGGTACCCCCTCTTAATCCAAAGGTTGTACCCATATTCCTTTAGAGGTTTTGAGATTAATTTCTACAAGGAAGCCATCATCAAAATTCATCTCCACTAGAATCCATGCATAAGTTGAATGTAGGAGGTTTGTTGATTCCTCATAAACCATTAAATTTTTTCCTAAAGGATCACTAATAGCCTCCAAACATGAGTCAAACTAGAAATGTGAGGGCAGATTCAGAAGTCTTACCCAAAGTGGAACATTGTCAAAAGTTTCATGTGCATTGAAAAAGGTTGAGTGACACAATTTCAGCATTAGGGGATTCTTATTCCCCCAACTCCAAAGACCCTCACACAAAATCTTCTTTCTATCCCCAAAATTTTCAAAAACTATGATAAAGAAACCCCTTGTACATGGGTATATTTGAGCATATACCTTCATCAATGGCTCCTAATTATTTGATATCCATTGATGGATCTCTCCTAAAATTGGCCACGTGCCTTAAAAATGTGCAACCAATTTGAGCTCAGAGAAGACAACAACAATACTGTCTACCTCCATTTTTATTTCATCTACCAAATCTACTATTTTAGCCTCCACCATATAGGGTATCAGCCCACCAGACACCCCTGCTACCTTCATCATTGCTTTTTCCCTTCCTAAACTAGAAAGACCATTTGGACATCCCTTAAAGAAAGACCATTTGTCACAAACCCTAAGCCACCATCACTCTTCTCATGATAAGCCCCAATTTGTCTGCCTCCTTTCTGGATAGGTTTTTATCATTATTCTCAAGAAATGATCCCTCCAACCTATTCACTGAGGATCCCCCCTTTTGAAATCCCCTGAAATCACTATGTTGCATTCAATCTGCAAGGAAACCACCACCATTTTCTAATCTTCCATCATTTGGAATAATAACAATTGTAGGACGAGCTTGAGATGTTGTATCCTGACCATAAGCTATCAAGGACCTTTTTCCTTACCCTCCATGTCTGCATAGAAGTGAACTACCACCTCACCCCATGCACAGAAGAAATCCTAGCCCCGAGAGCAGATGAGAGTGCCATTCAAAAAATTATTTGGTTCAAATTGCATATTTTGAATATGCTAGGAATTTTAATATAATTAAAATTGATATATAAATGCAAAAAAGGAGTTAAAAATGAATTAAGTAATTTTAATGTTGAGTTACATATTTTATCAAATCATGCACTTTTAAATGCATAATTTTTTATAAATATAAAGCTAAACTCAAATCAAGAGTTCGGTTGTGCAAACTTTAGTGGACTTGATATTTCAGTTAATTGTTTTATTCCTTTTAATAGTTGAATTCTAGTTTCTCAGATTTTAAGTTAAGTTCTTTTAGAAGTTGAGTTTCAATCCTGTAATTGGGAGTTGCATGTTTTCAATCCCGGTTGTTGGGTTTTCTTTATTAGTCTTCTTTTAGTCATTATTCCACACATAGGTTTTAGGGAGACAAGTTTTAGCTTTGGATTGGAATTGAAGAATTGTTTAAAAGCTTGAGAGTATTTTGGAATCTTCAAATCTCCATTTTAGCCATTGTTGTTTCAAATCTTCTTGTGAATTCAAGGTAGGGTTTGAGAACTCTTATAAAATTTTCTTTTGAAAAGACTATTTTCTTCATGGTCGTCTTATTGTATATGTAGTTTGGTTGTTGGAGAATGGTTTTATTTTCTATTGTCGAATTGTCTTTCATTGTGTTTTAAGGAAATTAAAAAATTGAATGTGGAATTGTTGTGAGAAAAATATTGTAGAACCTAGATTTGTAAACCTCGATGTTCAATTTAGAGGAAGCTATGTTTTAAATAAACCTATTAAAACCCTAGCTTTACCATGAGGAAATTTAGAAGCTATTGGAATTGAAAATTACCTAGTTTAATTTGTACAAAAAAAATTTCCTTTGGAATGTATAATTCTCCTATTGAATTCAATGAAACCTTTTGGTTTTATATGTATTGATTTTTATAAATTTATATATATTTATGTGTGGTTGCCTTCGGATTGTGCAAGGCAGTGTCATCGACAACACCACTAGCAACCACGACAATGTCGTGGGCCTGCTAGTGGGTGTGTTGTCGGCTCCACTAGTGGCTAAGGCTTGTAAACTCCCCAAAGGATGTTGCCAATGATTTTTTTAAAAAAAATTGTTAAAAGTTTTTTTTTTATATTTTGTTTAAAATTTATTTTACTTCAAATTAATAATAATAATATTTATTTATATTATTATTATTAATAAATATTAATATTTAATAATTAAGTTTATTAATGTTAATATTTGTTAATTAATAATGTTAGTTAATTATTAATTATTATTATTAATTTTATTTACTTTTATTATAAAAAAATGTTATTTATGTAATGAATATTATTTAATTATAAAAATGAATATTTATATATATTGAGATATCAACTTTACAATTAGATATATATAAGTAGAAATTGTCTTGACATGCATTTATGGGCAAAATGATCAAAGTTCAAATCAAAGTGGGATTTTTAATTAAGAAAAGATGTTTTCTCTTAAATGACTGAAGTTGTGATTCAATATTTGTTGCTCAAGCCTTGTGTATATTTTGTAGATTTGGGAGTTTAAGTCAACTTTTAGGAAATGTGAACCAGAGGCTCATGATATGTTTTACGTGGATGTTATGTGTATCATTTTATGCATTTTGATGGATGTTTTGGTCTCAATTATTTTTACCCAACCATATTTACTTAATTTTTTGTGAACTCATTGAGAGTGTACTTATGATGTTTTAGTTTGAGGACCAATATGTGTTCCAGATGCCTTTTATGGAACAAGACTTGATCATCATGATTTTATATGACTTTATATATTTTTCTCTTTGGTTTTATATTGAGAATCTTTGTAACCATTTTTGAAGTCCCAATTGGATCATGTATGGATCTGTGAATACCTCTGAGTGATATCATTTCCTTTATTGAGTTTCAGTCTTTATTTTATTTGATCATAAAAGGGTGACAACCATTATTATAATTGAGTCTGATTTACGTGGTCACCTTTTTTTCTCTACTAGGATTGTTCTATGTTCTGAATGATGATCTTTGTGGATTATGTTTTACTGCATGTTTGGGAGAATGATTCTATTGATTCTCTAGATTTATCTTATGATATGGTAACCATGTGGATTGATGATTATTATTATGCATGTGAATTTCGTACCTAGATGGGAATACAACACTTCAGTAAAACATTAGAGGTTAGCAAATCAAGAAATTTGTGAAATAAATAAACTATGCTAACCAGGCAATTTACTACCTTCTAGTAGGTGTGAGTATGGTATTCTTGAATTATGACCGAGATCAGTGACAATGCAACACCTAAACGAAGGATTTGAATGATGAAAGTAAATGAAAGTATGTATGAAAATTAATCTATATTTTTGTATTTTCTATGCAATATGATGAAAAATTGATATGGAATTGATCTAAAATGGATTGAAATGAATTGCAATTCAAATCTAATAATGCAATGGAATTGAAAATAATGAATTGCAAAAATCTCACAATCACCTATTCACAAGAGCTTGATTCTCCAAGTAATTGAATGAGTCATTGAAGGGTCCAAGATTTGGGGGTCATTTGTGAAGGACTGAGCCTTGTTTATATAGAAATCTAGGGCTTGAGGGTGCATGGAAAAAACCCTAAATCACTCTTTAATGAACTCAACTTGAATTTTGAGTTATCAATGAATTAGAAATAGTTAACTCACAAAATCATGCAAAATCAGCTTTTTAACTCAAATTAGAAGTTTAGATCACTTTTTAATTTGAAATAGATGTTGAGTTCAAAAAGATAACAAATTGAATTGATTTATTGATTTGGAGTTTAACTACTCTTCTGAATGTGCATGGATAATTATGAATTAAATTAATAATTCAAGTGAATTATTCTCAACTTAACTGACTTTTGAATTAAAGTAATAATTTATGGGTTAATCAATTGTTAAATCAAACTTGATTCCAAAACTATATCATTAAAGTTGACCACTTGATTTAATCAATTAAATAAGAATTTAATCAATTACTGGTAGGATTTTTGATTTATTGTTAGAATTATTAATTATGAATAAATATCATTAAATCTAATTAAATAATTAAGTGGAAAAATTAAATTAATTAATCAAATATTCAACATATTTAATTAATTATCTTTAGGATAAATAATGTTATTTATCACCAAATAATATTTAATTAAAGATAATTAGGAGAAATTAGGAATATTCAAGGAATATTTTGTTATACAAAATTAAGATAAAATCAATTAGGGTTTCAATGCTTTGATGTGTTGATGTGCCTTTAGTTAGGACTTTTGTGTCGATTTCAATCGATTTGTCGATGTAGGAGGTTGATGGTCCTATAGCCCATTTTTGGGGTATTACATTTTTCCCCTCTTTGAATTATTGTGTGAAGCGCAATGGTTCCATGATTAATCTATTTTTTATGATGATGATGACTCAATTATGTGGTGGAGAAACTGATGCTGAAAGATTAAGCAATTTTGAGACAAACCAGTTGATTGATTAAGAAGATGTAGATTCAAGTCATGATTGACAAAAGAATTGAGATGATGTTAACCACAGGAACAATGAACTGGCGATTATGAAAAAGTGTCAAAACACTTGATTCTAAACCTTATGATTACGAAGAAGTGATTGTCCTGACTCCAGACTTGAATGTCCAAAGGAATCAAAAAGATGTCAAATCTGAACCCTTCAGTTACGAAGAACCAAGGAAATAACACTAATGAATTGATGGTTACGAAAAGCTGATACAATTTACAAGTTGTGAGAGAACACCAGATTGATATGGATCTTGATGAATTTGATATGCCCCAAGCGATGTGCCCTAAGCGATGAGGACTTTTGATAAGTTAGCAACTAGACGTGGTTGTTGTCTTGATTACTGAAAGAAATTTGATTTGTAGATTTGATTGAATGATGTGTAATACCATGCCCCCTTTGGGATGAAAATCAAAATCTGGCAAGAAAGCCAGCATTATATAGTGCAGGAGCGATGTAATCGATAGTAGAAGTGGTTATGCATGTCTGAGGAAGTGTTATGCATCATTTGGAGGTCTTGTTGACCAAGTTTGACTAGGTTTGACCATGAGTTGACTATGGTTGACCAAGTTGAAATTTGAAGAGTTTGATGTATGATAATCAGTTAAGTTGAATACTGGATTTCTTTGATGTTTTGAAGGTCGATTATGCAAGCAGTCGATTGTCCTAGGTCCAAAAATATTAAATCGCTATTTTGACAAAGTAAATGATCTCAAATTTTGCTTTTGATCTCAAAAATGGGTTCAGAACATTGAAATTAGCCAGGGGTGCAATTTTCATGCAAATCAGAGCACTTTGAAAAATTAGGTTAAAACCTATATAAGGCCCAAAAGGGTCATTTTCAAATCATTTGAACCATTTGTCTTTTGTGAGCTTATGGAGCCCTCTGAGAAAAAATGCAAATTCCTATGTCTTCTCATCATTTCGAGCACAGTCGGTGGTACTATCGACCTTGTGAGTATGGCAACCCAGTAAGTAGACCTCTGTGCCTCTTCTGTATTCAATTTTGTCCATCTTATATGCATTTTAAGAAATTTTTCCATGTTTTTCAACTTTTCATTTTTTTTCTTCACGAAAACTCTTACGACAGTCCTCTAGGACTTGTATGAGTTTTCAAGTCCAATTCAAGACTCGTATGGGTTACATGTGTAACTTGTATGAAGAGGACCCAAATTTTGTACGCCATTTCATTGGCTCCCTGATATGTCATGCGAGACCTTGCAAAATGTCGTATGACCATGAAGTGTCATATGAGACCTTATAGTAACTCGTACGAGTTTTGGTGCCAGTTTGAAAACTCATATGGAAAACAACAAGCATTTTTCACACCCTTAGGTCAAAATTTTAACTTTTCTAATTTCTTAGGCTGATTTCTTAGCATTTAATACACCTTTTGAAGTTGTCAATTTCTCATTTTCTATGTGTTGAGCCTGATTTTTGGCTAAGTTGTTGATAGGTTTCCCTATTTTTTATATTGTGTAGGTTGTCTTTCCTGACGTGTATGTGTAGATCTCTCATCTGTCCACCTAGAGATTATGTGTTTCACTACCTAATCCTTTGAGAGTTCATTTAGCTTCATGTGGCTTCAAGTACCTGATTCAATTACCTGAGATTCAGGTAAACCATGACCTTATCACTATATTTGTTGAGAGATTCCACTTCGAGACCCAGACTTTCCATCTTCCTATCAGAGAGATCACTGTGACTCTAGAGGATGTATACAAGATTCTATGAATACCATTTCATGGACCTCGCCTGGACTATATCAGTTCGGGTAATACTGGATTGGTTGCATTTAGATCAGTGTTTGGGGCAAATGAGTAGATTGCCTAGTAGATCTCATGGGAGACTCTAGTGCAAAGATACAGATAGACAGACCAATTAAAGTGCATTATAGCTGGGATGATCAGAGGGATCATCATGTCTGATCACCAACAATGTGGACTTTTGATGGGCTGGGCCCCGATGGTGCAACGTCTAATGGCTAGTCCTTTTGAGCTCAGGTGGGGACAATGTCTACTTGCCCACATGTTCTATGAGATTCACAAGATAGTGTATCATGAGGGAAAATCATTTGCCTTTGGAGTTCTTGTTCTACAGATATGGGCCTAGGAGCATATCTCCATTTGTAGGCTAGTAGGTGGAGATGAGCGGCAGCCATAGGAGCCATTGATATACATGTATTCTAGCAACATCACATAGGTCAGGATGGGACACACTGAGTAATGGAGGCATGTTCTAGATGACATGACTATTGTGACTTGGAGGCCATATTTGCAGATAGAGGTGTGACCTGCCTCCTGTTTATAGTTTGGTTACTTTTTCCAGAGTTGAGCATTGATCGGCTAGTCTACCACTATCTTGGAGTAGTTTTTTATCACTAGAGTGTGGAGGCAGTATGGTATCATTTAGGATGCCCCACAAGATTTTACCTCTTATGCTCGGATGGTACAGGAGCTCGGGCATGGATGGTCACCACGACTATCCTATGCAGAGTTTAGTTTAGAGTATAGAGGATATGTCAGTCGGGACTAGGACTATGGGGTATAGATTTCTGACAATGGAGTCACTGATGTGTATATGGTGTGGATAGTAGAGCACCCTATCCATAAGTTCTCAAATCCTACAAAGCTCATCCCTACTATGGAGGATGTAGAGGATGTGACAGGTGCCCCTATGGGCAGAGGATAAAGACATCGGGTGGTACAGATTCCAGTTGGTCATCCTACACCACCATGTCCTAGAGTTATGATGACCCCACCAAGGCCATTAGGATAGATGAGACCCCCTCGCCCTCAAAGTTCTAAAGTAGGCAGACTTGCATTTTTTTAGAGGATATTTTGTAGAGGTGAGGGTGGTAAGCTTAGTAGTGTGGGTAGTGCTGAGGAGGTTCTGGGAGCACATTAGGATGTTACTATGGAGGATGCCCCAAATGCTCCATATTTTGATCTAGGTGCTAAGGTTTGTCACTGTAAGACATGTACTGAGGCTGGTGTTGAACAGTCTATAGAGGAGGCTGAGACTATAGCTACAGAGGTAGATCCTGGTGTGAGACAAACATCTCAAGATGTCATGCAATGTTTGAGGTAGCAACTGTAGGACTTGATGATTCATAGCACCTCAGTGGAGGCTCATCTTAGAGTATTAGAGAGACAAGTTTGGGAGTGTGAGGCTAACGTAAGATGGCTACAGGCTAATGTGATTCATTAGACCAGTCGGGCCTCTTACTATGTTTCTACGTATTATTCAAGGGTACCTACTAAGCAAAGAGCCCCTTCTTATTCTAAGTACGTGGCTTCTTCCGAGGGAGACAAAGCACCACGAGATGACCCACCACTAGATGCACTTGCCCCACCACCACCAAATGCAGAGGACTAGGTAGACAGTTGATATGTCATAGTGTTCTGATTTTTGTCATTTTTGTCTATATATTGATCATATTTGATAGCTCAAATGAGCTCATTCCTTTTTATACTATTCCAGTAGTGCACCCCCATTGTACGCTGATATTTTGATATATATATATATATATATATATATATATATATATATATATATATATATACAAGATCAAATTTTTATTGTGACTTCATATGCACTTGTCATTTTTTTTGATGATGTAATATCCTTTGATGCAATATATGAAATGCTTATGTTATTGTTGAATGTATGGAATATGCAATGCAATGTTTACTTTCAAATGTATGGATTATGAAATTTAATGATGTAAATGTATGTTTCTTTTGGATGCACATGTATGTATGTAAGGTGAAATGTAAATGTAAATGAAGTGATACACATGATATTGTTTTGCAGGTATATGAAGAAGACAAGTTCTCAGTCATTGTCAAAATAGATGTGTAACCTAGGATGGGGACTGCTTGCTGGTTTCAGTTTAGAGAACCTTCATACGAAGCGCAGTCCTTGTTTTATGTTTAGCATAGTTTTGGAGAATCATTGAGCATCAAGCTGGATTCAAAATCATGAGATAAATGCAATCATGCAAAGTGGAAAATGAAATATAGACCTAGGACTTAGGACTTAGTCATTGCTCATGTGCCAATCTTTTTTATCATTGAATTTTTTTTTTTTGTTCTTTTCTCTTTAGGTAACACTAGATAAATCAATACAATGTCCACTAGTTAGGCAATTATGGACATATGAATATTGCTTTTTGTTTTATTCTGCCAGATTTAGATATAAGCATCAAGGTACAAAAGCAGGGATGACCTAAATATCACGTCCATTTTGATATAGCAATATGTATAAGCATCAGAACATAAATGTTGTAATGACCTGAATACGTCTTACAGAACAAACACACCAAATAGTTGTAGAATTCATTCTATTTCCAATGTG
The DNA here is from genome assembly GCA_027943335.1 of Chamaecyparis obtusa. Taxonomy (NCBI): domain Eukaryota; kingdom Viridiplantae; phylum Streptophyta; class Pinopsida; order Cupressales; family Cupressaceae; genus Chamaecyparis; species Chamaecyparis obtusa. The sequence goes on from BSBK01009300.1 coordinate 22,835, forward strand.
AATTACCCGCAGTGACCCATTATCATTTACATCCTTGGGTAATAGTTGTTCATAGTAGGATTAAGAAATCATTCAAAAAGATAAAAGTTAGATCAAACTTCCTTGAAGCATCTACATATCAATGATCAAGGTACACATGGCCATCCAATACATGATGGAGGCACTTATACTAGACACCAATTCAATCTATAATTTCCAAAGTTATTAGATTTTTACTTTCAAGAAGAAGAAAAAATAAAAGATTATGCCCCCATTCATCACTCTCTAAATCCTGTAAAGGACATCATGTAATGCTCCGCTAGGGAATCCAAGAGAGATTAACCTAAAACATGATACTAAGTTTGGTGAATAATTTTTTTTTCTAAAGTTAACATACAAGATAAATAACAATGCGGAAGAAATTACCATTTAATCACATTGATACAACATCCAACATAGATTACAAATCTTGAGGGTTCCATGATGTATAATTACTTAACAACAAAATACAACTAAAGAATAACATAAACAAAAGATTCCATAACATAAATATTACAATTACATGATAGAACAATAAATACAATCCTCATGGACATCCATGAAATATAAATAAACTCACATCCACTACACATGTCGCAGGGTATGTGGTAATCACTCTAAGGATAATAATATAATGTCCAGATTAGGTATCACATGCGATACTCTCATAAAGGATTACATAATAATGAAGTTAAGAAAAGAAATATCATTGAAGCAACATAAGGAATCCATCTGTAGAATCACCATCAAGCATCGGCACCAGGACGTTGAATCTCAAATGGTAAAGAATCACTACCACCTATCCATATAGAACCACAAAGGCCTACCCCATCGTGCTAAGGAGATAACAACAGACCCCAATCAAATAACCAATAAAAAAGAAAGGATAAAACTACTAAGCAAGAGGATTCCTGAAAGCTCTCTAATCAAGGTAAACAAAATAAAGTATAGGTACAACTCACTAATCCAGAGGCAACCAACACATGTAGAATAACTAGACTATGCATAGGAAGGTGTCATCATGTATGTCTAACCCTTGAATTTTATCCTGGTAATCTCTTTGGATCCCAGCACCAAAGTGACCATATACGGCATCAATGACCTCTCGTACAAATGAATTCATCAGCTATGCCAACTCATGCCTTTAAAGGTGGCTAGTCATCTTCTAAACACCATCTTAGTCTATACTAGCACTCAAGCATGGGTGATGACTCATATCTTATTAGGTTCATTTAAATACCCCTTAATTATATTAGGTTATCACTTGATTACTGATACTTATAATAAGTGATCCTGGCAGCCACTTGTGGGCCCCAATGCTTATTGCAAGCCACCTCCTACTACATGTCTAGGTAAACTACCGTAGGCTCATAGATCTCTCCTAGATCTAATCAGGTATACAACTAGGTAATCCTAGATCCAGTTTCACACACAAGAACTAGAAATGATTATAGAGATCTCATAAATATAATATATCACAGCATGAGCCCATATGGTCAAATTAGGGTATAATCGACATACACACACATATCAAAACATAACCGAAAACATAACCATCTGGCACATACCTTGGCCTCTATATCCCCCTAGGTCTTCTAGTACCCGATATCACATAATGCGAAAGAAGACACTACAGGAACGAAGAATACAACACTCACACAAAAAAGAACTGAAACTGAGCCATGATCATCATATTTGAACCCAAAAGTAGGAACACATAAAACTGTTAAGAGTACCATATCATAGACATTAAAACAAATAAATTTAATAAATGATATTAAACTCATATTTCTCAAAGGAAAAATAACACAAAATCATCTATTTAAATAACAAAAATTTAAAGGAAATTTATTCCAATAATTAATAAACTTAAATTACTAATAACAAATTAGAAATATATTTAATCAAATTAGAAAATAAATTAACTTCAATACCAATTTAAACAATTTAGTAAACCAATCTTAATTTAACTAAACTAATATAAATTTTATGAAGAAGAAATTAATAAACAAATTTTAATATTAAAATAAATTTTATTTAAATTAAAAATTAATTAATAACAATTTATATTTCATAAAATTTAAAACATATATAAAAATAAAATTTAATACAAATTAAATTTAAACAAATAAAAAAAAACAAAGTAAA
>BSBK01009300.1:27500-135325 GCA_027943335.1 Chamaecyparis obtusa
CCAGGTGAGGAGATAGAAAAACACACTCAAACATAGCTTTGGAAGGACCTTGACTGGATATGACTTGTCTAAAGATACTGAGGACCATAAGATATGATGATGCTTTTCCCCCAAGTTTAGGCTTTGATAGGATATAGACACTTGTGTTGGATTGTGCTTAGACCAAATTTATAGAAAATAGGATGTGAAAGAAAATCAGGAGATATGTACAAACTAAAGCAAGACTGAAAGCTGGGAAAGACTAAGATTGCACTGATAGATGGAGCATTTTGATACAAGTGGTGCCCATTTGTTGGGTTTTCACCATCTTAGCACATATTCTATTTTTGCTACCAAGGTGCCTATTTGCTAAGTTTTCACCAAGGAACTTTTTCTTTTTCTCATTTTTTTTTGTATTTTTCATCTTTTCAAATTTTTTTTGTATTTTTGCTATTTTTTAATTTTTATGCTTTTTTCAGGACATTTTACCATAGACTAAATGCCTTACGTGCATAATTTTTTTCAGATGGAGAACGTTGATTGGTTCTTGGAGCTCTTCTCCATCGGTCATTGAGAGTTGATAGGCTACAAAGCCAAAATTAGAAGTGATTACAAAGGGACCCAGCTAGTTGTGTTCAAACTTCCCTTTGCATTCTTGATGGGATTTATTTTTAATATTCTCTCTCAAGACTAGATCACCAACCTGAAATTCTCTGTGTTTTACTTTCTTGTTGTAGCCACTGGACATTCTTTTCTGATATACTCTAAGATGATCATATGCAGCTTGTCTGCGCTCATCTAGTAGTTCAAGTTCTTGTAACCTAGACACTTTGTAATCATCATTGGTTATGAGACCATGCAAACTGATTTGTAGTGATGGGATTTCAACCTCAATAGGTAGTATCGCTTCAACCCCATATACCAAAGTGAAGGGTGTAGCCCCAGTGGATGTTCTGATACTTGTTTTGTAGGCCCAAAGAGTTGGATTTATCATCATGTGTCAGTCTCTACCAGTCTTATTAATTGTGCGATGCAAGATTTTTAGTAAGTTCTTATTGGATGCTTCAGCTTGTCAATTCCCTTGAGGATAGTAAATGGATGACCAATGTTGAGTGATCTTGAATTTTAGAGCATAAGGAGTCTAGGTCCTTGTTCTTGAATTGGCCTCTATTTTCTATGATGATGGAGTGTGGGATACCATACCGACAAATGATGTAGTTCAGAATGAATATTGAGATTTGTTTGTCGGTTTCTTGTGTCAAAGACACTGGTTCTACCCATTTTGTGAAGTAATATATTGATGTGATAATATGGGTATGACCATTTGATGAATGAGGATAGATAGCTTCTATGAGATCAAATTCCCATTGTTGAAAATGCCATTGTGTTGTAAAGGGAATCAAATCTCTCCCTGGTGCGTGTATCAAGTTACCATGGACCTAGAACTTCTGATAGTTCTTAGCATATTTGATGGCCTCTTTTTCCATGTCTAGCCAATAGTACCCAGCCCTAATGATTTTTTGAGCTAGTGTTAAACTATTGGAATATGATCCACAAATACTATCATGGACTTCCTCTAATGCGCATTGGGACTTTTCACATTCTAAACATATAAGAAGTGTACCATCTAAACTCCATTTGTATAGACCATTACCAATGATGACATACCATGATGCATTTCGAATAAGGTAATGTTTCTCATGTCTATTATAGGAATCAGGAATGATTTGGTCATGAAGGTAGGAATATAGGTGTTGGTATCAGGAAGAATCATGACCTACAATGGTGCAAATCATTTGGGTTTTTGGGCAATCATAGGCAGGGAATGACAGTGCTTCCACCAGGAACTCATAGCGTAGCTCATGTTTGGGCTGATGTAGTAAAGTTGAAAGCATGGCTATAGCATCAGTAGTTGTGTTCTCCATTCTAGTAATCTATTCAAACGTGATATATATGAAGTATTTCTTTAGATCATCTACCATGCATTTGTATGGAACTAGCTTCTCATCTTTTGTTTGATACACATCATTGACTTGGTGTATGCCCAATTTTGAGTCTCCATGAATGTGTAGCTCTGTTACTCTCCATTCTAGTGCTATCTTCATACAATTTAGTAAAGCTTCATACTCAGCTATGTTGTTGGTACAAGGAAATTTGATTTTGAATGCTTTTGGAATAGAGTAACCTTGAGGTGTAATGAATAGCATACCAACTCTAGATCCATTTTGTGTGTAGAATCCATCAAAGAATAGTTGCCATGTTCTAGAAGATATATTCATAATAGAGGAATCAAGAAATTCTATTTGCATTGGTTGATCATCAAACAATGGAGCTTCAACTAACTAATCTACAATAACTTTTCCTTTGATAGCTTTTCTCTCAACATACTCTATGTCAAATTTTCTCAATAGCATTACCCATTTTGCTAGTCTACCTATGAGGGAAGATTTTCTCAATAAGTATTTTAGTGGATCAATCTTTATTAATTAGGTGTATAGTATGAGCTATTATGTAGTGTCTCAGCTTCTATGATGCAAAGATGATAGCTAGACAAGTTTTTTCTATCATTGAATAGTTCTTTTCATAAGCTACCAGGGTTCTGCTAATGTAGTAGGTAGCTCTCTCCTTTTTTTCATCATGTTGTGCTAGTAATGCCCCCAGTGATGTATTTGTGGTGGAGACATATAAGATCAATGGATTCCCTTGAATAGGAGGCATTAGAATAGGATGATTTGCCAAATATTTCTTGATATGATTGAAGTTCTTTTTACATTCCTCGCTCCATGAGAAGGTCACACCTTTATGTAATATTTTTGTGAAAGGTTGTAATATGTCTGCTAGCTGAAATATGAAGCATTTGATAGATTGCACCCTTCCTTGTAAGGTTCTCATTTGATTGATATTCTTAGGAGGTTGCATCTCCATGATTGCTTTGACTTTAGTTGGATCTACTTCAATTCCTTTCTTTGAAACAATATAACCTAGAAGTTTTCCTGAAGTGACACCAAAAGCACATTTCTTAGGGTTCAATTGGAGACTAAAATTTTCCATTCTATCCAGTATTTTTCTCAAGTATGTTAGATGTTCTAATCTTTTCATTGATTTTGCTAAGGTATCATCAACATAGTATTCAATAGTTTGATGCATCATATCGTGGAAGATAGATGTCATAGCTCATTGATATGTAGTACCAGCATTCTTAAGACCAAATGGCATAACATTCCAGCAGAAAGTACCCCATGCATAAGTAAAATTTATTTTCTCTTGATCTTCTAGAGCTATTTTGATTTGGTTGTATCTAGAAAAACCATCCATTAAAGAGTACATTTCAAAGCCCCCAGTCATGTCCACTATCATATCGATGTTTGGTAGTGGAAAGTTATCCTTAGGGAATGCTTTGTTTACATCTCTAAATTTTGTGCATACTCTAATAGATTTTTCTTGTTCTAAAATAGGAACTATGTTTGAGATCCACTCTACATAACCTATGACTCGAATAAATCTGGCTTTTAGTAACTTTTTCAGCTCAGCTTTGACTAGGAGTGCAACATGTGGATCCATTTTCCACAATTTCTATTTAATAGGTTTGACTCCTAGAGCTATAGAAAGATGATGGATGATGAGATCAAGATCTAACCCTGGCATATCTGAGTATTTCCATGCAAATTTGATTTTCTTCTTTGTTAAGAATTTGGTAAATGCTTGCTTTTATTCTTCTGACAAAGATTGAGCTACATGAATTAACTGAGGTTTTCTGTTGTCCCCAGATTGATAGGTTGAGTTGGTTCTATCAACACTGAAGATCTATCCAGTAAATGACTTAGAAGGACATCAAATATCTCATCCTTAGGCTCCTCAAAGAGGTTTTCACCTTCGGATACCTCTTTTTTTTTACTATTTTAGCTTCTGACACTACCACATAGTAGTTTTCACCCTCAGAACTCCTTTTCTTTTTGCTTTTATTCTTTTGACTAAGATACTTGATATTTGACTTTGTCATGCTAAGGCTAGGTTCATTGATGGAAGTCATCATAGGTTCTACTGCATTGAGATAACATGGGAGAGCATAGTCTAATCTAAAGGTATGGATATCTTGGTCTGTATCATTGGATGTTTGGTCAATAAGCTCAGGATGTTGGATTGTAAGTTCTAGAAAGGATTGGTTGATTGTGTTTATGCATATGGTATTGGCATCATTAGTTATGATCTGACTCACAAATTCAAAGGTGATATTACTACTCAAGATATTCATTAGGAGTCATGATGTCATTATCAGATTCCACTTTAGGAGTAGGTGGATCAGACTTGTGAAGTTCATTAATTCACTCCAGACTCATGTTAGGCATGGGTACATATCAGTGAATGAAATCTATGTGTTTCTCTATGATAAGCTCATCTTCTTTTGGAATAACTCCCCATTCATAGTCATTTGATTCATCTTCTGACTCTTCATCTTGACCTTTGGAAAATCTAATAACATGTGTGAAATTTGGATGAATTCCCCAAGAAAGGTTTCCTTCAGTGTCTGAATGGAATTCATATTCATGGGAGTCTATTTTAGGATCATTGTCACGTCTCAAATGTTCACCTAACATGACAGGTTCAACTTGTTCTTCTTGTTTGATTTCAAGACTAGTCAGTTCTTGTGTGGCAACTGTCACTTGTTTAGCAGTAGGTTCTTGTGTTTCTACTACATTGAAACTTTTAGGTTCATATTCTTCTTTGAGGATGTCTAAGATTTTTTGAGGAACAAGTTCATAGGGGAAAACATTTGTAGTTTCTGAATCATCACTGTCGATTTGGTTGATTTCCTCTTCTTTGTTGTTGTTTATTTCCAGTTTTATCTTTTCTATCACATGAGAAGAGTTTCCCTTGAGATGGAAGGGTTTCTTCCAATAGCCTAGACCTATAGTATCCTTGTTTGTCTAGCCAACATGTCCAATGGGTGACATGAGACCTTTACCTCATGCTCCTAAAGGTCCTTTTCTAGGATATCCCATTTTAGTTATCAGTTTATTTCCTAGTCCATACAACTTTGAAGGAACTTTCTATGTTTTAGAGTCACATTTTTGAATAGTTTGTGATTGGGACTCATCTTTTAATAATCAAGCAAGGACAACTTCTTCTTCCTCAGTTTCTTTCTTTGACAATTTCCCTGTGATAAAGTTTCCATTAAAGATAACCTAGAGTTCTTTTGTTGATAGTTTTGCTTTCTCAGAAGGTTGTCCATAGGACTTTGGTGAAAGCAGGAATGATGTGAGAGATGGGAATAGTTCCAATGTGTATTCTCCCATACCAGTATCTATGATTTTCACTCCTTTGGAGAGGTCTCTCATCTTAGATGTAGATGCAATATCTATTGTTGTAAAAGACTCTCTTTTGTGAGGAACAAGTTTATCTGCACTTTCTTTGAAGGCATTATAAGATGCTGATGTGTCCTCAGGTATAGTGACCTCTACTCCCTCATAAGTAAATTTTAGACATTGATGATATGTTGAGGGGATAACTTGCATCTCATGTATCCAAGACCTTCCTAGAATAATTTTATAGGCCAGTGGAAGATCTAGTACTTGACAGGTGATATCTTTGATAACAAGTACCAGTCCAATTCTGATAGGTAGCACAATGACACCTTTGGAATTTCTCTCTTATTCATCATATGCCTTTATGGTTATCTTCTTTTTAGGATCAATAACATCTTATGATATTCCCAATTGTGTAACCAATTTTTAGGAACAAATATTCAAACCAGCACCTCCATCTATCAACACACATTTGATACAATTGGTTTGGATTAAGACTTCAATATGCAAGGGCCGATTATCTAGGTGACCCAGTGAGTTATCATCTTCTTTAGAAAAGGATATGTATTGAGGGGACATCAAGTGACCCACCATTTTTTGGAATTTGTCAAGATCAAGGTCTTCAATAACATTAGCACCATTTAGAGCTTTGTCCACAATTGCTCAATGAGTAGGAGAGATGTGAAGCAACTCAAACATAGAGATTTTAGCATTGGTATGTTACAATTATTGTATGATGTTGTATGATACCTATTTGGAATCTTTAGAATTGGAAGATTTGGAAGTAGTCCTTTTATTAGAAGAAGATGCAAGATTGAAGGGCACCTTTTGAGCATTAGATGAACCAAAGTTTTGTCCTTGATTAGTAACCTGAGCTTGAGATCGAGTAACTGCATTAGTGGTTCTGTTATCGCTATCTTTTATTGACAATAGTGATGACATTATAGTGTTTAGACATGCATGGTTCAACCATGTTGATAACTTTGTTGTTACCAGGGTAAGTTTAATTGACTTTAGTACCCATGTTAGGTTATGAAGATGAATATCCCTGATTATGCTTCAGAAAAGGTTATGTGAATGCAGTATGATCATTGTTGGACTTATGATTGTCAATCACAATTTCTCCAGCATCAATTTTGTCTTGAATGAGATGTTTTAGACGTATGTAGTTGTTGGTTTTATGACCCTTATTATGATGGAAGTCACAGAAATCAATTTCTTTTCACCTCTTAGGTTTAACTTCGGGATCATATGGTTTGATCTCAGGTAATGTGATGATATTATTTGCCGAAAGGGTTTTCATGGTAGATTCTAATGACTCTCCAAGAGGAGTAAACTCATGCTTTGGTTTTGTAGCCCAAGGTTTGTAGTTAGTTGAATTTTTAGTTGATTGTGTTTCTTTTATCTCTAAAGCTTTGATGGTTTGGGTACCAACAATGAGATTAAAAGTAGGTGCTTTAGGTGGAGCTGTAATATGATCAACAACACCATCTATGACAATGTTCTTGTTTTTGGTCCAGATCTTCCCTTTGTCTTTGGAACTAGATCCTGATTCATACTTTTTTTCTTTATGTAGTGATATGTCTCCTTTTCAAACAAGCACATTCTCAATTTTGATGGCATTTTCTACCATTTTATCTAAGGATATTGTTACAAAGTAAAGTCCACCAAGATAAATGAGGGGGGGGGGGTGAATCAGTTATTAGATAATTATAAATTTTATCAAATTCAACAACATTTAACCATGTAAGCAATATAATTACCAACCATAGAAAGATATTCATACACATTGACACAATAACACAAGATATGTTGACTAGGGAACCTCTTGGTCAAAGAGTAAACCTCGATGGAAATGATGCCCAAAAAAGATGCACTAATATGAATATTCCTTGTGAAAGGATGGACTCTGTTAGGAGTCTTATGAAATACATTCAGTACATATGAATCCCTGTTATGAGATTTTGAATCCCTGTTAAAAGATTCTAACCCTGTTAGGAGTTATGGAAGACAGAAGGACCCACTGTCCAAATAGCTTCAATGGCAAGATCACTGAACACACTATCCAACTGACCTTAAGATTATTCAATAGAATAATATGAAATATTTTACCTCCTCACTATGCCAAACCGCACTCACTGCTACACCAGATCTCAATTCCATATATCTGTACTTCGCATGTCTTCCTTCATAATTTCACTTTCACAACTTCATTGGCTCTTTTCTTCACTTCATGCATACATTTTATTTTAACCATGCTCAACCATGCTCATGATCCATTACAAAAAGGAAAAACATTCCTTCCTTTATACCACACTTAAATAATTACAAATGAGTCGGCACACAATTATAAAATAAAAGTTTCCACACGCTACATCAAAATTACACAAAACTGTTAGCTTCCAAATACAATAACTCTTCACTCGTGTGACCTCAAAGTCTGTGTTTTCATCCACATCACTATAAATGTGTCTTAAACTTCCCTTCAACTACACAAAACTAGATTCCATCCTGATTAGGAGATATCATCCAATTTCCACAAACCGCTACTCAGGAACACTGCCTGAATACTGCTTCCACCAAAATGCTCATAACTTTCATGAATAAATAAATTACTATCTACGCTCTTAACCATAAACATATTACATATCAAAGATCATAACCTCAACATCACATAGCTCCAACTGCAATATACCACGTGCGCTAATCAAAACACTATCTACTTCTCCGCAAGTCTCTAGAAGATCACTATGTTGACATCAATGACAATCATAGTCATGAATACAACAACAACTGCTACAGAATGACTACCAAGCATTCAAAATTCATTCCTAACAATCTCCCCCATTGGCATTGATGGAAACATAAATGAAAAACATCTAATGTTCCAAAAATCCAATACTGCAACACTGCTGCTCTGACAAACATTTTTGAATCCTCTTCATCAATTAAATCTTGCTTTGTTTTCCTATTCAGTTCTCTCCAATAGAAGGTACAAATGGTTTTTCATGTATACTTCTCCCCCATTGACATCAATGACAAAAATTTCATCACTATGTAAACAACAAATCCAATGTCAAAAGACACTATTTAGAAAATACATTCACAAGAGTCCTCATGACTCAACTCAGATACACATACTCCCCCATAGAGGAAGTACCAACATCTAGTCCAGAAGAAAGATAGGGCTCATAAACCACTAGATGGATGAAACCAACTACATCACTACTCAAAATTAGGCTGGGGCATAACCCCAAGCATACCTCTCAAATACTCAAATGTATCTTTAGGCAAAGGCTTTGTAAATATGTCTTCTATCTGTTCCTTAGTGCTTATGTACTCCAGTCTGAATTCTTTCTCGGCAACTTTCTCTCTTACAACATGATACTTGATCTCTATATGCTTTGTCTTAGAATGTAATATAGGATTCTTAGACATACTAACTATACTGGTGTAGTCACAATGTATGACAACAGGCTCAATAAACTTAATTCCAATATCCTTTAGCATTTGCTTCATCCAAATTATTTGGTTACAATTGTTTGCTGCTGCTACATACTCTACTTCTGTGCTCTACGAGATACAATTCTACTTCTCGCTTAGCCAAGAAACCAATCTTCCTCCAAGAAAAAAGGCTCCACCACTGGTGCTTTTCTTATCATCAATACTGCCTCCCCAATTAGTATCTATATATGTACATAGGGTAAAATCATCAGATTTTTCATGCCACAATCCATAGCCCATTGTGCATCTTAAATATCTCAGTATCCTCTTTACTACTGCATAATTTGATTCTCTAGGTTCAGCTTGAAATCTTGCTACAATTCCAACTGAATGTGCTATATCCAGTCTTTTGTGTGTCAAGTACTGCAATACTCCAATCATGGATCTATATTTCTTTTGTTCAACTGCTGGTGTTTCAGCTATACTAGATAGTTTATGTCCTGTAACCATAGGTGTTCCAACTGGTTTACAGTTCTCCATTCCAAATCTTTTCAGCAAATCATTCAAGTACTTTGTCTGACTTACAAAGATACCATCATTGTTCTATGTTATCTTTAATCCTAAAAAGTATTTCATCTCACCAATCATACTCATTTCAAATTCAATCTTCATTTCATCAGCAAATTTATCACTAGCCTCGTCTTCTCCTCCAAAAATAATGTCATCAACAAAAATAACTATAATCAACAAACCATTTTCAATTTCTTTTGTGTACAGATTGTTATCAGTTGTTCCTTTTGTAAGTCCCAATCTTGCCTACCAAGTTCTAGGTGCTTACTTTAGTCCATATAATGCTTTCCTCAACTTACATACCATGTCTCCTTTTTGAGTCAAAGGAAAACCTTCAGGCTTCTCAATGTAGACTTCTTCTTCCAATTCACCATTCAGAAATGTGGACTTCACATCCATCTGATATACTTTGAATTTCTTAAAAGCTACATAGGCCAAAAACATTCTTACTGCTTCAATTCTTGCTACTGGTGCAAAAGTTTCTTCATAGTCAATTCCTTCTTGCTATGAGTATCCCTTACATATTGATCTTGCTTTGTTCCTTACTACTTCTCCTTGTTCATTCATCTTGTTTTTCAATACCCATTTAGTTCCAATCACATTCTTGTCTTTAGGTCTAGGGACCAATTCCCATGTCTTGTTATTTTCAATCTAATCTAGTTCTTCTCTCATAGCATTAATCCAATGTTCATCTTCACAAGCTTCACTAGTAGATTTAGGTTCAATTTGAGAAACCAAACATAAATGTACCTTATTCTGAGTCAGAACTCCTCTATCCAAACTTCCAATAACTTGTTCAATAGGATGATGTCTTGATAGATACATGTCCAGTGTCATAGTCTTAGATCTTGCTTCAACTGTAGATTCTTCTCTAGATTCCTCTCTGGTTTCTTCAGCATGACTCTCATTCAACAATTCACTATTAGTCTCATAGAATAACTTAGTATTTTCAATGTTAGGCTTAGGATGAGCTTCTTCATTAGATTCATAATCAAGCATTCTTTCCTAAATTTTGAAGTTTTCATCAACTTTAACATTTGTGCTCTCAACAATAGTTTTAGTTCTCTTATTGTAACATCTATATTCTTTTCTCTTCAAAGAATATCCAAGAAAAATAACTTCATCACTTCTAGGATCAAACTTTCCAATATCATCATCTCTCTTTATATAACATTTTCTTCCAAAAATTCTAAAATACTTAACTAAGGGTGCATGTCCAAACCATAATTCATAGGATGTCTTGTTTGTGTCTGCTCTGATGTGTACTATTTTCATTGTATATACTATTGTATTCACTACTTCTCTCCAGAATATCTTTGCCAAATCATTCTCAAATAACATAGCTCTTACTACTTTAGTCACTAATCTATTTCTTGTTTCTGCAATACCATTTTGTTCAAGTGTTTTAGGGGCTAAAAAATGTCTCTTAATACCATTCACTTCATAAAAGGTGTTAAACTCTCTAGAAGTACATTCACCACCTCTATCAGATCTCAAACATTTAATCTTCATTCCAAATTCATTCTCAACTTTATTCTTAATGATCTTAAACTTATCAAATGCTTCATATTTTTCTTTAAGAGATGCAATCCACATCATTCTTGTAAAATCATCAACAAGAATCATAAAATACCTTGCTCCATAGAATCCTCTAGTTCTAGTAGGACTGCTCAAGTCTGTATGAACAATCTCCAACTTCTCTATAGATGTGAACTTCTTACTAGGAAATGAACTTCTCTTCTGCTTAGCCATCACACATTCTTTGCAAATCATGTTAGTAAGCTTCATAATTTTAGGAAAATCCCTTACTGCAAGTGTAGTACTCACTTTCACAATGTTATCAAAGTTTATATGACAAAACCTTCTATGCCATAACCAACTGTCATCAATCTTAGTAATCAAACATGTCATCTCAGTAGGTTTCAACTGAAATACATTACCTCTAGTTCTAGATCCAGTTCCAATCAGATTTCCATCTTTATCCTTTATCATACAAGTTTTCTTAGTAAACCAAACTTGATATCCCTTATCAACTAGTTGTCCAACACTCAAAAGATTATGTTTCAATCCATCCATAAAGTAAACATCATTAGTATTAGTCTTTCCATCAAGAGTAATAGATCCTATACCTTTAATCAAACAAGGTGCATTGTTTCCAACTCTAACAACTCCTCTATCATAATTGTTAAACTTTATGAATTTTTTCATATCTCTAGTCATATGATGTGAACAATCACTGTCTATAATCTAATCAGCTTTCTTTTCAACTTGGTAAACTAAGGCTTTTTCTTCCTTTACATTAGTGTCAGGATTCTCTTCTTTAATTGCTACAAATCCTATGTCATCATTATTCTCAGTATCACTTTCACTCAAAGTTCTTTCTATACTAGCTTCAAGATCTTCATCATTAGCATAATATCATTCCTTAGATCTTCTAGGCTTGAAATTATTTCTATACTTTTTAACTCTCTTAGGACATTTAGATGCAAAGTGACCAATATATTCTTGACAAGTCCAACATTTAAAAATTTTCTTACCATCTGGTTCTCTTTTCACATGCAAGGCAATACCTTCTTCAATCTTTTTGTCTTCTTCATTTCTAGATTTTTTGCTACCAGCATAATCTCCACTCACACTGATGCTTCTTGACAAAGTAGGGTGAACTCTAAGAGCACTGAATGCTATCTCGGCCATTCTAGGTAAGTCTCCTAATAACCTCAGGTTCATTTCTGCTGCTTCCAATCTTCCAAGAAGAGTCTCTCTTGTAAAGTTCATTGTACAAGGTATAACTTGTTCAATCATCTATGTTGTCTACTTAAATATAGGAGTCAATGTCCTCAAAATTTTCCATATCACTTCATTCTTTGTCTTTGTTCCTCCACAAGATTTTATCCCTGCAACAATTTCTGACATTCTACCAATATAGATTCTAACAAATTCATCTTCCATCATTCTTATATCTTCAAATGCACATATCCAATTATGTAATCTAGCTTTCTTTATGTGTTCATCACCTTCAAAAGTAGAGTGTAAAGCTTTCCAAATTTCATGAGATTTTGTTAAACATTTTACCTAACTATACTCATTCTTCAGAAGTGCTATCAAAAGTGCTTCTCTTGCAAGTATGTTACACATGAATAGATCTCTCTCATCGCTAGAACATGTTTCAAGATTATATTCTTCAATGATAGTCTTAACATTCTTTGTAATCAACCAATAAACTAGTCCTAAACACACTAGATGTGTCTTCATCTTCTCTTTTCAGCTATCAAAATTTACTCCATCAAACTTAAGGCTTTCTTTCCTAAAATTCACCATGGATCTCCTCAAGTTGATAAACTTTTCTTTCAAGGACCTCCTTCTCTAATACCAATTGTTAGAAAGTAAAGTCCACCAAGATAACTGAGAGAGGGGGGGGGTGAATCAATTATCAGATAATTATAACTTTTATCAACTTCAACAACATTTAACCACACAATAACACAAGATATGTTGACTAGGGAACCTCTTGATCAAAAAGTAAACCCCAGTGGGAATGATGCCCACAAAAGATGTACTAATATGAATATTCCTTGTGAAAGGATGGACTCTGTTAGGAATCTTATGAAATACATTCAATACATATGAATCCTTGTTAGGAGATTTTGAATCTCTGTTAAAAGATTCTAACCCTGTTAGGAGTTATGGAAGACAGAAGGACCAACTGCCCAAACAGCTTCAATGGAAAGATCACTAAACACACTGTCCAAATGACTTTAAGATTATTCAACAAAATAATATGAAATATGTTACCTCCTCACTGTGTCAAATTGTACTCACTGCTACACCAGATCTCAATTCCAGATCTCTGTACTTTGCATGTCTTCCTTCACAATTTCGCTTTCACAACTTCATCGACTCTTTTCTTCACTTCATGCATACATTCACATTTAACCATGATCAACCATGCTCATGCTCCATTACAACAAGGAAAAACATTCCTTCCTTTATACCACACTCAAATAATTACAAATGAGTTGGCACACAATTATAAAATAAGAGTTTCCACACGCTACATCAAAATTACACAAAACTGTCAGCTTCCAAATACAATAACTCTTCACTCGTGTGACCTCAAAGTCTATGTTGTCATCCATGTCACTATCAATGTGTCTCAAACTTCCCTTTAACTACACAAAACCAGATTCTATCCCGATTAGGAGATATCATCCGATTTCCACAAACCGCTACTCAGGAACACTGCCTAAATACTGCTTCCACTAAAATGCTCATAACTTTCATGATTAAATGAATTACTGTCTATGCTCTTAACCATAAACATATTACATATCAAAGATCATAACCTCAACATCGCATAGCTCCAACTACAATATACCATGTGTGCTAATCAAAACATTGTCTTCTTCTTTGCAAGTCTCTAGAAGATCACTATGTTGACATCAATGACAATCATAGTCATGAATGCAACAACAACTGCTACAGAATTACTGCCAAGCATTCAGCATTCATTCCTAAAAGATATATGATTTTTCATTTTCAAATGATACTTGATTTTCAAGACTAAGTTATTGATGAGGATTTCTAGCTTTTCAGTTTCTGAAATAGGTCGAGCATAGAGTGAAAACTTCTTCCTCTAGCGTTTGAGGAAAGTCAAGAAGGGCTCTCCTAAGTTTTGTTTTAGATTGCAAATATCGATCATGGTGACCAGATGTTGGATATTGTAGGAGTATTGCTAATAAAATAGTTTGATTACCTCCTCAAAAAAATTTATTGTGGGGGGTATCTTAGAGAACCAACTAATGGAATTTCCTCCCAAAGATCAGGGGAAGAGACACATTAAGAACATAGGTTCATGCATGAATTTTGTGGATAAAGTACATAACTCTTTAAAATGATCTTGAGGATCATAATTTCCATCATATTTTTCATATTTGGGGAGTTCTACACCTTTAGGAAAAGGTGACATATACAAGCTATGATCGAATGGGAAAGGACAAAGAGTGTCCGTTGAGAATTCCTTAGGTTCTTTCTCCTTTTCCAGTTGGTTTAGCTTAACTTTCATCGCATGCATATGTTTCATTATAGTAGTGATGGGTGTTTCTTCCTTAGGGGTAATGATATTATCAATGTTAAAGCTTGGAAGAATTTTAGCCCCTTGCTGGGCTAATTCGAAGAAATATACCTCTTTGTCTTCACGCAAGAAGTTTTTCATCATTTTCTTAAAGACGTCATCATTCTGATACTAGGCAATTTCAGAGGGTGTGGGTTCTTGATCCACACCATGTTCAAATTGTTAACCCCAGGAGCCTTGGTTTGCTCCTCCTTGAGACATTTTGATGCTTAGATGTGGCCCTACGATTGATGCTGGAGGGATTATATAACCACTTTTCAAATGAAAATTACCAAGGGTGTCCTCTTCGTAAAGAGTGGTTTCGTAAGGTTGATGAATTGTGTTAGCCAAAATCGACAAGGATGGAGAGATTTTGGATTTTTCTCTCTATTTTCGCTATGAGGAAGCTCTAGTTTCCACCATTAACTTCAAGTGAATTAAAAGAGATAGATAGGACAACTAATTGATGATCTGATCTAGGACTAATTGAATGACTCAACCTTGTCAAGATTGATTTGATAAAGGATTGATTGGATGTAAGCATAGGATATTGTGTCCTAGATGTATGGGTAGATGCCCAAAAGATGATGGACATGAGCTCACAAAACTTAGCCATTTTTGTAATAGATTTTGAGGTTATTTTAACAAGATCATGACACAAGATTAGACATGATTCAAATCGACAAATCGGAAGACATAATCGGCCAATTTTGGAAAATGGATTAATTCTTTGTTGGCTCTATTCTGTTCCTAACACGGGGGATTTCTTGACATATTCTAGATAGTGGCTACAAATGATTGAGTTTCTGATAAAAATGGGGCTTTTCTAACAATTTTGGGTCAACTCTCATACAACTTGATCCAAGCTCGTACGAGTTAGGATTGGGTCTATTACGACACTTGACAAAACTCATACAACAAATGACTCCAGAATTCAATTTGCTTCAAATTGGTTCACAACACTTGTACAACAATATATGACTCCTTGTATGACTTTCTGGGGGTTCTGATATGACAATATGCAAAAATTTGTACAACTTTCTAATTTCTAGGATGACAATTCACACCAGAAAAGGATTTTTCTTCAAATTTTGCAAGTTTTTCAAATTGTTGGTTGATTTTGATAGCAATTATTTCACAAGTTTTTTGGTCCAAGTTTTGAAGATCTGTGTAGGGGTTTTTCTTGGGTTTGTTCATTTTAAATGACCAATTAGTTGTGTTAACAGATTCTTATCATAGATCAGGCACACAAGATAGCAATTAGGGAGCTTCAAGAAACCAATGGTCTTCAAATAATGAGCAAGGGACAAAGAAACCTTTCACATGAACAAGAATGGTGATGTATTTTTCTACCCCCTAAGAGTTCTACTTGTGTATGTTCTCAAAATGTTTTGCAGTCACGCACATAGTCCTAGAAAATGAAAAGTTGGTTGCACTAGGGTTCATAGTTATGGTCAACTCAACAACTTTTTCAATCTCAAGTGGGTGAACTCCAATCCACGCGCACCGGGGTTTTGACACATTCTGATAATTTAATCAATTGGAGATGCTAAGGAGATCTGATAGCCCAACAAGAAACTACACATGTGGAGATTTCTTCCATAGGGACATTTATATAGCAGTTGTTGCTACCATGACAAAAATGGCTATTACCGCTTGAGGTTCCCTCCACGTGGTTTACCCAATAAAGGGAATGTCCACTACTATTAACCCTCTCTAATAAGGTAGACTCACAAAATAGACCACATAGGGACTTAGCTTGGATTCAAGGGTTCTAAGTTTTTGATGTGCCCAAAAAGGGATCAGAGCATAATCCTCTAGCCTCTTCACCTCACCCAAACACAATAAGTAGATTGATTGACACACTAAATTGAAATGACCTCACCAAGGTTCATATTTCAACAACAATGACTACCAATCTCTCTAAGTGGGACCAAGAAAGAACGTACCATCAAATATTGAAGACTAAACCAAGTAAGATCGTGAGATGATAACAAATCCTCCCTACTTACAAGGGGATCTATCTTCGAGAAGAGCTTCACATGCAAAACAAGCGAATGAATCCCACTCTCTCAAGAATGCCAAAACTAGTGTTCATAGGGCCTAATTACTATGTGAAATAGATATGTAAGAAAGGAAATCTAGATTCCTTTTAGAGCCAAAATGAATGTGTGATTTATGAAAGCAAGAAACACTCAAGATAAACATGTGAGAGGTTCATTTTATTTCCCAAAATCGATTTGTTATAGAGATGTAGTGAAATACCTCAGATCCAAAGCAATGTGTTTAGTAGATTTTACCTTATTTTTAATTTTTGCTGAGCTTCTTTGTGACAAAAAATGATCAAAAACAACAAGTATCAATCATTAGCATTAGCTTTTTAGCAGAAATCTACAATTAGAACCTCCAAAAATTGCTCAAAATTTTGATACTGTATCATCAAAAAATGGAAGCACTTCATTTAGAATAGTTTTATCCCTTCGAGTTTATCCCTCTGAGTAAGTGGTCTTGGGTCATGTCAAATGCCTTGATTGGGTCTTTGTATGGATCTAGTTGTTTTCCCCTATTCTACTTCTTTCTACATTATTTTCCAACATGTTTCTCACACCTAGTCCTACGAACCTAAGATCTGTGACCTCAGGGTCAAGGTTGACCTCAACTTTGATCTAGGTATAAGTCAACCTCAACTTTGACCTAGGTAAAAGTTGACCTTGACCCTAACCCTGGGTCCGAATTTCATGTTCCAGAGGTTTTGGGATGTTGGGCTTTGGAAAAAGTTTATTTCCTGCTTCTGGTTCGACTGTTTCACAATTCAGAAATATAAAATCTCAAATTATATTTAACCTAGGTCCATTTCTAAAGGGTTAAGGCCTAATTGGAATTTAATTCCATAATATTGGCCCCTCTAGAAGTTTGTGCCCTAGATCACTATAAAAGGAAGCCTTCCTCTCTCATTTTCATCATCTCATACCAAGCAATTTCATGATCAAACTCTCAAGTGAAAGCATGTGAATTCCAAAATTCAAGCAAGCATTTAAGCATCCAAGTCCTCATGCATTCAAGCATTCATCAAAGAGATTCATTGTTAGCCATTGAAGGATTCAATCTCTTTGGAGCTGTCTTGTTGAAGATTTCTCCATCCACATTCATCCAAGCTTCTTCATATTCAAAGATCCATTCAAGATTGGTGTTGAAGATCTAATGAAATTGATTTGAGACATCCTACATTCAATTCTACATTCATTTGTAGCATCCATACTTGTGGATTCAAGCATTCGAATCCCCCACAAGGGTTTCAACATAAGCAAGGTGAATAGTTCCATTTACTTTGTTTATATACATTGCTATTTTAATTACATTTCAAGGTTGATTCCAAACTAGGGTTTGACCAAGGCAAACCCCTCATCCAAACAACAAAACCATTTTTCTTGTAGGTGCAGGTGCGGGACGATGAATATCAATGCAGATTTGGATACCCTTTTCAGCGAACTTTTGGGATCCACAAACAAATTTTTGTCAGAGTTGTTTTAGGTCAAGTTTGACTTTTAGTGGGGGTCAAGATTGTACCCTGAGGTAAGATCTTACCCTAATAAAGAGGTTAAAGCCAACCTTTCTAAGAAAGATAGAAGTTTTCTAGGTTTTCTCTATCTCTGCATTTCCAGGCTGAAGCAGGTTGTAGAATCCCCCGAAACTATACACAGACATCAAAAAATAGTCTTTTCCAGATTTATTATATTTCAAGGTTAGTATTCATCTTCAATCTATTTCAATACTTAAACACATATTTTCTATAATGAATTATATGGTTTCTCTCTCTTCTTCATATTCTCTATAGATTGATTCATTTGTGCATTGGTCACTACCTTGTGATTAATCAATTTGGATCTCTCATTTGAGAATTTGGATTAAGGATAGATCCTATATTCCCCACACATCCTTATATCATATATTTTGGTGAAACACTACCACACCATCATTACATATTACATTTTGGTGAACCCAACATACTTACCCCTTTTCTTTTGTGGAATTAGATGCCTTATTGTATTTTATGGTGTTAGATCTTGCATGTAGTAGATTTCTTTTATGTTTTTGCATCTCATATAAAATTAAAATATTTTGTGTTAGTTTAGTTTATTTTCATTTCATTGGTATATGATCTTTACTACCTTTAGTCCTACTTATAACATTTCGATTAGATGAAGTCGTAGAATCATGGGTGCCTTTGATCCAGAGTCTTATTCTCCTTTCCTTATGATACTAGATGATAATTTGATTATTCATGATTCAAATCCTACTATGGAGAAAAACTCTTCTCACTCATCTAATGATGAGGATGATGCTTTAAGATTTCCTCCTGAACAAGTCCAAAAACTTTCAACCGAACTTGATAAAATGGGTAATTGGCTTATTCAAGAAAACCATAATCAAGATTCTATTCAAGCTATAGAGGCTCTTAAGAAAGTTCTTCATGATAGTGATCAAGGTGTTAATCTCTTGTGTGGTATTACTCATCTTGTGCATTCAAATGTTAAACCTTTAGCTCAAGAAGCTTAAGATTTAGGATTCACTCCTCCTATCACTAGTATGGAACCTTCTTCCATTCCTTTGCTAGGTATTCCTACCTATACTCCTCCTTTGGTGATTACGACAGTTCCCTCTATTCCTATGAGTGTTCCTCTTATGTCTCTTACTACACCACAAGCTTCCTATCATAGTGTTCCTTTTAGCTATTCAAATCCTCATCCAACTATATGTAATGCCCCACCAGGGAACCCAGAAGAACTTAACCTAAACATGTGAATAAGTTTGAAGAATTTTTTTTTTTAAATTTAACAATCAATAACATCAAATTTTACAATGTGAAAGAAAAGCATAGCATAAATAACTAACATAGGTTACAACTCCAAAGGGTTCCTTGATGTATATTATGAAAGAGTTAATTAATTAAAGATAAGATATAATATGAATCTTGAGAATGCATCTGAATGATAAATACAACATCATATGAATGATTACATAAATACAATTGGCACCATAAGGTAACCATAATAATCTGCATCCACTGCACATGTCACAGGGTATGCAATACAATAACTGAATAGAAGCACAACAAGACATCCCTGAAAATATGACACAATGATACAAGATCATAGAAAGAAGAAGAGAAAGAAAGAAAAACTACCACATGGATCATCTAGCTCCAGTGCACGAGCGTCAAAATCTCAAATGGTAAAAGAATCACTACCACCTAACCTTGTGAACCTAAACAGTCCACTACCACCATGCCCAGGAGATAACATCAAAACCCACTCAGATAACAAACAACAGCAACAATCAAGGAAGAGGTCCTGAAAGCTTCTAACTCAATGGTACAAAAAGTACAAGGTATAACATACTCAACCAGAGGTAAACAATACACATAGGAAACCTAAGATGCATAGAGGAAGTGTCATCACATGAGCCAACTCTAAGGTTATCCTGGTAGTCTCTTCAGACCCTGGTGCCCTAGTGACTCTATGTGGTTATAGTAACCTCTCGTGTAGACAAGGTACTACCTATGCCATATCTAGTCCATAAAGGTGGCAAGCATCATCTCATTCCCATCCTACTCAAACTCAATCAGGAACTCAGGCATGGGTGAAGCACATAAATCTTATTAGGTTCATTGTAAATTCCCAATGTTTATTAATTATCACTTATTAAACTACTTGTAATGGGATCTCTTGGTAGCCACTTCCGAGCTCCGGCACCAATTACAAGCCACTTCCTGATAAACACTTAGATGACCTACCCTAGGGTTTCACAAGATCAAAATGAACTCTTAGTTAACACAACTCATGAATCACAACATCAAGATCCAACATGCAAGACCCAAAAACACCAAGTACAAACCCTCCTAGGGTTAGAACATCTCAAAAGTCATCTACATTCCCAAACGATCAAATCAAGACATATTGTCTAAAAGAAACATAAGTCCCAAATGACCATCCATGCTTATTAAAGAATGAACATACAAAAATTACTAAACTCTAAAACAACCAAACAAATAACCAAAACAATCTCTATTGTGGAATTTCCTATACGATATTCATTTAATTATACCATATAAAAGAATTAAATTTAACTTAGAAAATCATCTAAGTATAGAAATATTCAACACCAAATTACATCTATAATTCATAGGCAAAACCAAGATTCATTCATAATAAAACCTTATTCCAAACAAAATACCTTGAAAACAAATCATTACCATAATTGAAATAAATCAAATTAAGACTACTCATTTAATAAATTAATTTCATTTAAAAGTTAAACATAAATAATAATTACAAATATAAATATAAACCATTTTAATAAATATATTTTAAAAAAAAATTTATTAAACTAATTACTAAATAAATTTAATAACAAAAATATTTAACAAAAACTAATTAAAAACAATTATCAAAATTTAACTCATCATTAAATAATGATTACAGAATTTAATATCTTAATAATATAAAATACACATTTAGTAAAGAAAAGTCTATTTTTTTAAATGCAATAACAAGGGTCGTGGTACCGTGCGACAGTACCAGAGGAACTGCCGCATGGTAGCCCCCCAAGGGGGAGTGACATGCGACAGTACCCCTAGGTACTGCCATACGGCAGCCCCTCCCAAGGGAGGACTATCATGTGATAGTACCTCTAGGTACTACCGAATGACAGCCCTGCCATGGGTTGCCATGAGGGCTAGGGTTGGAGGGAGTTAATAGCCCCTCAACCCATTAAAAATCAATTTCCCTTTTAACCATTTTTAAAAAAAAAAAACAATCTCTTTTTTTTATTATATATATATACTATAAAAAATTTACCATTTTGATATATATATATATATATATATACTAACAAAAATTCTCATAACATAAAAATTAACTCCATTAATTTTTAGCAAAGATCAAAACCTTAGTCCAGTTGGGCTTTCTAATATTCTTTCTACAGATTCCTCAAAACCATCAAATCATGAAATAGAGAGGTGAAACTATTTAAATCACATTGCACTAACATACGAAACTTCTCAAGCATTCAGATCCAACAGGCATGATGAAGACACACTTTTCTTTTCTACAAAGATCTGAAAAGTAATAACAAGAATAACTTTCAAAACCTACCTCAAATCAAAATTATACAAATTTGATGATGTCCAAAATGAAGAAAACATAATCCAAGCTTTTCGAAGAGCTCTCACAAATCTGTCTCCAAAATTCCTCCTCCAAAACCTATGTAATCGAATAATGGCTAAAACCCCCAATACTTAAATAAATCTCCTTTCACATGGATAAGTTCAAACTCAACTCCAAGAGGGCTTTGCATGAAGACAAAGTTTAGTTCACAATTCAGTCTCAGTTGAACTAGAGTCTCCTCTTCACTTTAACTTTAATTAAAAAGCACTTTAACCAAAACTTTAACTTAAATCATTAATTCAATTTCATTCAATTATGAATGTGCAACATAATGCATTTAAATAATTAATAATTAGAACATTTAGCTAACATAATTACCACATGCCAAAATAACCCTTAATTTAATAAACATATTTTAATTGATCAAAGGTTAATTTCATGATTAAATAATTCTAAGGTGAATTTATTTAATTAATTCTCATTAATTAAATATTTCAACCACACTCGATATTAGAATATAATTAATTTCCAATTAATTTATTGCATCAACTATACAATAAAAATAATAATTAAATTAAATAAATACATTTATTTAATTACCATTTAAATACTATGCCAAAAGATAGAATGATCTAAAAATAGAAATCACATCAAACGCCACAACCAAATAATCAAAAAGACCTAAGGACCCACATTCATTCTCAGGACATAGGTATAAACTCTTGCTAACAGAACGAGTTTAGAAAGGGTGGAAACAAAGAATCTTGTCCCTTACTTTAGGACAATATTTGGCTTAGGGTAGGATTTGGAACTAAATATTATCTCCCCTCTTTTACCATTGAGATTAGTGATAGGGCACGTTCATCCTGACAATTCAGGGAAGTTGATGCCTGGTACCTGTGAACCTGCATAAGAGACAAGCATGTGCATATATATAGATATATAACAGACAATGGCAAGGATTGGTCGAACGTGTGGATCTCACAAGCAAGTAACTATGTCTCTATCCCTCAACCACATCAAGCACATCAAGAAGAAATATAAAACATACATGAACACCATACATATGTAGTATGGGGTAAGTATAATCATCATTATAAATAACATTTCAAATCAAGTATAGCATCATCATAATTAACAGCATATAAATGAGTCAATATAAACATCATATTCATCATTTTATTAAAGATTCACCATGAAGTGACATATATCCAATAATCATAAAACACTGAAATATCGAAGCACACATACAAGTGGCCTAAAAGAGTTTGGTGAGAAAAATAGAAAAACAAACTATGGAGGGGTACTACATCCACCTCCCCTAGAAATAGGCTTAGTCCTGGAAGCCTATGAACAAATAGTAACATAAGTCCCATACACAACACTCCACCCAACTGAAAACTAAGCAAAGGATCACTGAGTTGGTCCCATTGGGCCCTTTCTTGCCCTGTGGTCCGCACTCTGAGGAACAAACCCTGCTGCAAAAGTCCTATGGGATCTACTTGCATCGTTGACTGTAGGCTCCGAAGCTATTGGCCTCTGTCCTGACTGCTGAGATGAACATTGAGGACATTTGTTCACCTTATAACCAAATTGGCCAAATGAGAAACAATCTCCATTAAAACCTTTCCCCACTGATGGTGCAAAAGATTGTTGGAGGCTACCTCTACTAACCTCCTATTGAGGACTCTAAGCAGGCTGACTATAAGAATATGCTGACGATTATGAAACTTCTTGGACTGAGAACCACCGCCCTGAGCTGGAAAAGAGTACCCCTTTTGTTGTTGATCGTGATTACCTTGTGAAAAGGTAGAAGGGTTTTCATTCTTCTGGGATTGATTCCCCTTGGAATCACTAGGCTGAACAACTTTCTAACCACCATGACCCAACGCTAGGTTTTCCTCTGTAAGGGTAGCCTTAATAGCGACATCTTTGAGGGTCTTAGGCTCAAAGAGTAGGACATTCCCAATAATGTGAGCATTCAACCCCCTAACAAAGTGTTGAACCAATAAAGCTGTATCCTTTCTGAAGCTAGCATAGTGCTCGAGCTCAAAGAATTTATGCTCATATTCACTCACCATCATAGTCAATTGTCTCAAATTGTGAAACTCATCTACCCTCTATTTCCTCCACTGAGCAGATAAGAAACGTTCTTGAAAATGCTCCAAAAACATCTCCCAAGTAACAGTATCCATTCAAAGACCCAGTTCTCCTCCTCTATCTTCCACCATACAGCTGCAAAATCTGTGAGCTATGTCACTACATATCTAGCTTTAGTATTTCTACTAAAGGGATGCATGGAAAAATTCACTCCAAAGCTATGAGCCAAGTCTCAGCTTCTAAACCTACTAACCTTTCCCATCAAAGGGAATGGGTTGTCCCCTCATCAAGTCCCTCATATGGTTTGTTGCCACCACCATAGGGTCCACAATGAAGTTCCTCCATAGAGGGCTCCTAGATCTCTACCTCTCCCTCTCATTCCTCTGAGAATGATGGGAAGCATCCTACTCTACTCTACCCTGCTCACGACCAAGACGATCTAGGATCGCCTGCAAGAGTTGTCTCATATTAGGATCATCCAGATGATCCTCTCTCTGCTCACCCCTAGATTTCTAGTGGTGACTCTCTTGACTGACACTTGTAGAAGGGCTAGGTTGTCTACCCCTTCCATGGTTACCAACATGACCTCTACCATGACCTCTAGCAGCTCTAGTCATAGCCATAATTCCTGCATCATACATAGATCTAAAACAACTCTCAACAAAACTCAAAACAAAACAAAAGATAACATAAACACAAAGCAATGGTTTGAAAGAAAAATTGTTATATGTCTATGTTTAGTTTCAAATTTAACAATCTAGATAGCTAATGGGTAGACAACTTCCTAGAGTTCCCAGTGTAGAACTCAGCACTCTGATACCAAGTGTAATGCCCCACCAGGGAACCTAGAAGAACTTAACCTAAACATGCGACTAAGTTTGCAGAATATTTTTTTTTTTTTAAGTTAACAATAAACAACATCAAAGTTTACAATGTGGAAGAAAAGCATAGCATAAACAACTAACATAGGTTACAACTCCAAAGGGTTCCTTGACATAGATTACTAAAGAGTTAATTAATTAAAGATAAGATATAATATGAATCCTGAGAATGCATCTGAATGATAAATACAACATCATATGAATGATTACATAAATATAATTGGCACCATAAGGTAACCATAATAATCTGCATCCATTGCACATGCCGTAGGATATGCAATACAATAACTGAATAGAAGTACAACATGACATCCCTGAAAATATGACACAATGATACAAGATCACAAAAAGAAGAAGAACAAGAAAGAAAAACTTCCACATGGATCATCTAGCTCTGATGCATGAACTTCAGAATCTCAAATGGTAAAAGAATCACTACCACCTGACCTCATGAACCTAAACGGTCCACTCCAATCGTGCTAAGGAGATAACATCAGAACTCACTCAGATAACAAACAACAACAACCAAGGAAGAGGTCCTGAAAGCTTCTAACTCAATGGTACAAAAACTACAACAAGGTATAACATACTCAACCAAAGGCAAACAATACATGTAGGAAACCTAAGATGCATAGAGGAAGTGTCATCACACGAGCCAACTCTAAGGTTATCCTGGTAGTCTCTTTAGACCCCAGCACCCTAGCGACTCTATGTGGTTATATTAACCTCTCGTGTAGACAAGGTACTACCTATGCCATATCAAGTCCATAAAGGTGGAAAGCATCATCTCACTCCCATCCTAGTCAAACTCAATCGGGAACTCAGGAATGGGCGAGGCACATAAAATCTTATTAGGTTCATTTTAAATTCCCAATGTTTATTAATTATCACTTATTAAACTACTTGTAATGGGATCTCCTGGTAGCCACTTCTGAGCTTCGGCACCAATTACAAGCCACTTCTTGATAAACACTTAGATGACCTACCCTAGGGTTTCACAAGATCAAAATGAACTCTGAGTTAACACAACTCATGAATCAGAAAATGCAAGACCCGAAAACACCAAGTACAAACCCTCCTAGGGTTAGAACATCTCAAAAGTCATCTACATTCCCAAACAATCAAATCAAGAAATATTGTCTAAAAGAAACATAAGTCCCAAATGACCATCCATGCTTATTAAAGAATGAACATACAAAAATTACTAAACTCTAAAACAACCAAACAAATAACCAAAACAACCTCTATTGTGGAATTTCCTATACGATATTCATTTAATTATACCATATAAAAGAATTAAATTTAACTTAGAAAATCATCTAAGTATAGAAATATTCAACACCAAATTACATCTATAATTCATAGGCAAAACCAAGATTCATTCATAATAAAACCTTATTCCAAACAAAATACCCTGAAAACAAATCATTACCATAATTGAAATAAATCAAATTAAGACTACCCATTTAATAAATTAATTTCATTTAAAAGTTAAACATAAATAATAATTACAAATATCAATATAAACCATTTTAATAAATAAACTAATTACTAAATAAATTTAATAACAAAAATATTTAACAAAAACTAGTTAAAAACAATTATCAAAATTTAACTAATCATTAAATAATGATTACAGAATTTAATATCTTAATAATATAAAATACACATTTAAAAGTCTATTTTTTTAAAATGCAATAACAAGGGTCATGGTACCATGCGATAGTACTAGAGGTACTGCCGCACAGCAGCCCCCCAAGGGGGACTGACATGCGACAGTACCCCTAGGTACTGCCGCATGGTAGCCCCTCCCAAGGGAGGACTGTCATGTGACAATACCTCTGGGTACTGCCGCATGGCAACCCTGCCATGGGTTGCTGTGAGGGCTAGGGTTGGGGGGAGTTAATAGCCCCTCAACCCATTCAAAATCAATTTCGCTTTTAACCATTTTTTTTAAAAAAAAAATCTCTTTTTTTTATTATATATATATATATATATATATACTATCAAAAATTCACCATTTTGATATATATATAGACACACACACACACACACACATACTAATTGCAACATTAATACCTGAAAATCTATAATATCCCATACTAACAAAAAATTTTATAACATAGAAATTAACTCCATTAATTTTTAGCAAAGATCAAAACCTTAGTCCAGTTGGGCTTTCTAATATTCTTTCTACAGATTCCTCAAAACCATCAAATCATGAAACAGATAGGTGAAACTATTTAAATCACATTGCAATAACATACGAAACTTCTCAAGCATTCAAATCCAACAGGCACGATGAAGACACACTTTTCTTTTCTACAGAGATCTAAAAAGTAATAACAAGAATAAATTTCAAAACCTACCTCAAATCAAAATTATACAGATTTGATGATGTCCAGAATGAGGAAAACAAAATCCAAGCTTTTTGAAGAGCTCTCACAAATCTGTCCCAAATCTGTCTCCAAAATTCCTCCTCCAAAACCTATGTAATTGAATAATGGCTAAAACCCCCAATACTTAAAGAAATCTCCTTTCACATGCGTAAGTTCAAACTCAACTCCAAAAGGGCTTTGCATGAAGATGAACTTTAGTTCACAATTCAGTCTCAGTTGAACTGGAGTCTCCTCTTCACTTTAACTTTAATTAAAAAGCACTTTAAACAAAACTTTAACTTAAATCATTAATTCAATTTCATTCAATTATGAATGTGCAACATAATGCATTTAAATAATTAATAATTAGAACATTTAGCTAACATAATTACCACATGCCAAAATAATGCTTAATTTAATAAACATATTTTAAAAGATCAAAGGTTAATTTCATGATTAAATAATTCTAAGGTGAATTTATTTAATTAATTCTCATTAATTAAATATTTCAACCACACTCGATATTAGAATATAATTAATTTCCAATTAATTTATTGCATCAACTATACAATAAAAATAATAATTAAATTAAATAAATACATTTATTTAATTACCATTTAAATACTATGCCACAGCTAAAAATAGAATGATCTAAAAATAGAAATCACATCAAACGCCACAACCAAAGAATCAAAAAGACCTAAGGACCCACATTCATTCTCAAGACATAGGTATAAACTCCTGCTAACAGAACGAGTTTAGAAAGGGTGGAAACACAGAATCTTGTTCCCTACTTTAGGACAATATTTGGCTTAGGTTAGGATTTGGAACTGAATATTATCTCCCCTCTTTTACCATTGAGATTAGCGATAGGGCAGGCTCATCCTGACAATTCGGGGAAGTCTATGCCCGGTACCTTCGAACCTGCATAAGAGACAAGCATGTACATATATATAGATATAACAGACAATGGCAGGGATCGGCTGAACGTGTGGATCTTGCAAGAAACTACGTCTTCGTCCCTCAACCACATCAAGCACATCAAGAAGAAATATAAAACATACATGAACACCATACATATGCAGTATGGGGTAAGTACAATCATCATTATAAATAACATTTCAAATCAAGTAAAACATCATCATAATTAATACCATATAAATGAGTCAATATAAACATCATATTCATCATTTTATTAAAGATTCACCATGAAGTGACATATATCCAATAATCATAAAGCATTGAAATATTGAAGCACACATACAAGTGGCCTAAAAGAGTTTGGCAAGAAAAATAGAAAAGAAAACTATGGAGGGGTACTACACTGTAGTTCTCAGTGTTCCTTTGGTTGTGTCTTCCATTCCTATTGCTTCATACACTTTACCTAGTGTTTCAAATGTTGTGATGCCTCCTATTTCCTCTAATGATTCAACAATCATTAGTTTGGCTCAAATTGTGTCCTCTTTACAACAAAAACTTGTATCCTTGACTCAAAATAAGTTATGCCTCGTATTGAGAACTACAATGGTAAGGGAGACCCTGTTACTCATGTTAAAATATTTCAAATCCTTTGTACTGATTATGATCATGACCATAGGATTTTAGCTAAGTTGTTTGCTAGAACTTTTTGTGACAAGGCCTTACAATGGTATTGTTCCTTGCCTCCTTATTCTATTAACTCTTTTCCAAAACTTGCTAATTCTTTTACTAAACAATTTCAAAATAACATTGGTCTACAAGTGTCTTTGACTGATTTGATGCATCATAAACAAAATGCTAAGGAAAAATTGACTGAATTCATTAGTAGATTTAAGCATTTGCATGCTTATATTTCTTATCCTTTTCCTGATATGGATATTCAATGTATGTTTATTTTAAATTTACAAAAGGATATTAGAGAAAAGATTCTTCTTACTAAATTTACCTCTTTTCAACAACTTTGTGCAATGCTTCATCATTATCAATTACAAGTGAGTCAATTTGAGAGCAACACTCCAATGGTTCATGTTCCAGTTGATAAGAGTGATGCTGCTCTTAATCCTAACAAATTTCAAAAATTCAACAACTATGTCAAGATCAATAAACAAGAGAATGCAGTTGCTAATCAATTTGTTGTTGCATCCTACAATGCCACTTTTGCATCCACTTCTTTTCAGTTAAATCGTATGTTTACTCCTCTCTCTGAATATTTACATTCTATTATGAATAGGTTTTTAACTACTAATATGATTAATTTACCTCCTATTCAACCTCTTTTACCTTCTACAGTAGCATCCAAATCTTTTGATCCTAAATATTTTTGTCAATATCATTGTCACAATGGTCATGATACTGAGAAGTGTTATTCTTTAAAACATAAAGTTCAAGACTTAATTGATTCTAATGCTTTATCTATTGATAATCTTGATGGTAGTGTGAACAAATCTGTCTATCCTCCTAATCAGAATCTTCAAATCTATATGAATCCTTTACGTACACATGATACCAATACCATTGCTCAACCATCTTCTATGGATATTGTTTATGATTTAAAGAAGATGATCTTAATCACATTGTTAATCAAGTGGAGCATGTTGTTCAATCTGTATCTTCCCCTCCACTTCAAATTCAACCTGAAATTCCACCTCAACCTATACCAAAACCACAACCTAAATTGAAATCTCAATCTAAACCTTGAAAACAACCTAAGAATAAGAGAGCTTGTGAATTTTTTATTACCTTAGATGACACTGAGACTATTAAAGCTCATGATGGTCCCCTTTATTTTTATGCTAGGATTTCTCAGATACCTACACATGGTTTTCTTGTTGATCCTACATCTCTAGTCAATGTTATTACTGAAGAAAATATTTTTATGAAAAACTTGCAACATGATTCTTATGATACATCTGATGTGTGGATTCAAACTTGCAATGGTCTTCTTTATCTATCATTTGGTTCTATTGACTTGCTGGTCAAACTTTGTGGTAAGATTATGAACACTACCTTTATTATTGTTCCTACTTTTGATCAATTTCAAGTCAAGATTGGCTTACCATGTTTAAATGCCATGCATGTTGTTACCTCTCCTTTCCATAAGTGTCCTAAATTCATTCATGATGAAGAAGTGAAGATGATTAATCATAGTTTATATCAATCTTCTAGGCCTAGGGATTGTGCTACCATTGATTTCTTTTGGCCTTCATTACCTAATTCATGTCCTTAACCTAGTAATCTTTTCCATTCATATCAAGCCTATAAGCAACATAAGATTCTTGAGTTAAGCATGC
Source organism: Chamaecyparis obtusa (assembly GCA_027943335.1). Classification (NCBI taxonomy): domain Eukaryota; kingdom Viridiplantae; phylum Streptophyta; class Pinopsida; order Cupressales; family Cupressaceae; genus Chamaecyparis; species Chamaecyparis obtusa. Next base: position 57,701 of record BSBK01009300.1, read on the forward strand.
TTCTACTAGATCTTAATCATGGTCTTTTTCCTACACCTTCCATACCTCCTTTATCCATGGCTTCTAGTTTTGTTAATCAAGCTCCTTGTGTTTCTTGTCAGTCTGCTGAGAATCCTACTAATCCTCCTATAGAGCCTGTGAAGGATCCGATAGTTGCTCCTCCTAGTTCTCAACCTATTTCAAACAAGACAAAATGTAATTGATCTGCTAATGAACATCATAAGAAGCATCGTGCTCAAGCAAAGGCTCATGTTTATGTTATTCAAAGTTCTTTACCTTCTTTTGACAAGCCTATGCATGATGTGTTAGACGAAGTTACTATTAATAATGATATTAAAATGCAAGATTATGATGATTCTATTTGTATCTTAGATCCTATTTTGATTAATCTAGATGAAGAAGATAATCTTGATGATGCTAATGATGTTAATGATGAATATGAGACTATTGACATTGACGTTGATTTACCTAATATGCTTTCATCATAATTGACACTTACACCTAGTAACGAACATTGCGATTCTCAAGAGGATCCTTGTTTAGAACTGGCTATCATTCCTACTGTGTTGGATATAGTCCCTCTTGCAAGTTATCCACCTTCCCTAAATGATATAGAACAAGATGGGGAGAGTAGGCGGCGTGCTTGATTGGCTTATCCTTTATGGTAGCTTTTTTTTGTGTGTTTTCCTGTTGTACTGTGCTTCTCTTGTGATGTGTTTGCTAAATTTTGTTAGATTCTTTTAAACGACCCTTATTGCTTTGTTGGCACAAGGTGATAAATGACTCAAACCTATTGTATAATTCCTCTATATGCATCTTGATTCTTCTATATGTTGTTTCATGTTATGTTGTACTTGTGCTATTGTTCGTAAATGTTTCCTTGTGTAGTCCACTTGGTTTCACAACTTGGTAACACTTATTCTTTTTGGTCTCCATGTTGTGGTCTGAAAAGACTCTTCTTTGTAACTCTTACATGTTATTTCACTGGTTCTTTCTCCAAGAGCCCTTTGAACTAGTTAATATTAATATAAATATAATTTTTTGCCCAAAAAAAAAAAAAACTCTTACGTGTTCTTTCCTCTATTGTGATTGTAGTCCTTTTTTCTTTGGGGAATGATGTCAATTCATTTGCAATAATATCATATATATATTATCTTATGATCATACTGACCTTATGGTAGGTAGATCCCTTCTATGTCCTCTATATGTTTCTGTGGTATTTCCCTTTATTTGTCTTTGTTTAGGGGCATCTCATAGTGGAAACGTAATCAGTGGAGTTGTTTATGTTTCTATTAAATCCATTGCTCCTATTAAAGTGTTAGCAATGACTGTAACATGGGGGCATATGCTCTTCTCACCTGTTGCACACACACACTTTCAATATACATAGATATTTTTCAAGGCACTTCTCTCCCTTTATGGATTGGTGACTAATCCTTAAAGAATGCATTTTTATTTAGGATCTCTTGATCCCTCTAGTTTCAAATTTTTATTTTTGATTTCTTAAGGTCGAAGGTGTCCTTAAGACCGGATCTCTTTTTCTTTTTTGGTTTTTCTCTTATGGAATATAATATTCCTAAGGGTGAATCCTTGATGGGTTGACTAGTGAGTAGCCACATTCACCAGGTCGTTCAATTCCATCTTTCCAGTTGCACTGTTTCCTTGTGTGGTTCATAATGGGACATAAGTTCTCATTGGGTGAGGTAATCTCTCTCTCTCTCTCTCTCTCTCTCTCTCTAGATTTTCCTCTCTTATTGTAATCTTGGAGATGATGAAGACTTGAATCCCTAGGGGCTTGAGATTTTATTGTGTCCCTTTAATTTTAATAAGATTATCTTTTCATTATGATCTCCTTTACCAAGAGTTTGCATCGAGTTCATACTCTTGCTAAAGTGGGGGCTAAATGTATCATCAGAAAATGGAAGAACTTATATTTAGGATAGGTTTAGCCCTTTGAGTAAGTGGTTCGGGGTCATGTCAAGTGCCTTGATTGGGTCTTTTTATGGATATGGTTGTTTTCCCCTATTCTTCTTCTTTCTACATCATTTTCCAACCTATTTCTGGCACCTAGTCCTATGAACCTAAGACCTGTGACCTCAGGGTCAAGGTTGACCTTCTGGGTCAAGGTCGACCTTGACTCTAACCTAGGGCAGAGTCGATCTTGACCATGACCTTGGGTCCAAGTTTCATGTTCTATAGGTTTCAGGATGTCAAGCTTTGGAAAAAGTTGATTTCCCACTTTCGTGTCAGCTATTTCAGATTTCAGAATGGTAAAATATCAAATTATATTTAACCTAGGTCCACTTCTAAAGGGTTAAGGCCTAATTGGAATTTAATTCCCTAATGTTGGCCCCTCTAGAAGTTTGTGCCCTAGATCACAATAAAAGGAAGCCTTCCTCTTTCATTTTCATCATCTCATACCAAGAAATTTCATGATCAAGCTCTCAAGTGCAAGAAAGTGAATTACAGTATTCAAGCAAGCATTTAAGCATCCAAGTCCTCAAGCATTTAAGTATTCATCAAGGAGATCCATTGTTATCCATTGAAGGATTCAATCTCTTCGGAGCCCTCTTGTTGAAGATTTCTCCATCCACATTCATCCAAGCTTCTTCCTATTCAAAGATCCATTCAAGATTGGTGTTGAAGATCTAATGCAATTGATTTGAGATATCCTACATTCATTTGTAGCATTGATACTTGTGGATTCAATGATTTGAATCCTCCACAAGGGTTTCAACATAAGTAAGGTGAATAGTTCCATTTACTTTGTTTATATACATTGTTATTTCAATTACAATTCAAGGTTGATTCCAAACTAGGGTTTGACCAAGGCAAACCCCTCATCCAAACAACAAAACCATTTTTCTTGTAGGTGCAGGTGCAGGACGAAAAATATCAGTGCAGATCTGGATACCCTTTTCGGTGAACTTCCAGGATCCATGAATAGAATTTACACTAGAGTTATTTCAGGTCAGGGTCAACTTTCAGTGGGGTCAAGATTGTACCCTGGGGTAAGATCTTACCCCAATAAAGAGGTCAAAGTCAACTTTTCTTAGAAAGATAGAAGTTTTCTTGGTTTTCTCTATCTTTGCATTTCCAAGCTCGAGTAGGTTACAAAATCCCCTAAAACTATACACGGACATCAAAAAATAGTCTTTTCCAAATTTATTCTATTTCAAGGTTAGTATTCATCTTCAATCTATTTCAATACTTAAACACATATTTTCTATAATGGATTATAGGGTTTCTCTCTCTTCTTCATATTCTCTATAGATTGATTCATTTGTGCATTAGTCACTACCTTGTGATTAATCAATTTGGATCTCTCCTTTGAGAATTTGGATTAAGGATAGATCCTATATTCCCCACACATCCTTATATCATATATTTTGGTGAAACATTAACACACCATTATTATATGTTACAGATACAACTATGCAAAACTGGCATCAAAACTCATATGAGTTTTGACAACTTCCCATACGATAATCGGGAAATGATACGACAGTGGGTCTCTTGTCATATGAAAATTTAGCTTCCAAAAAACAATACATAACAACCCATATGATAATCCAGAATGTCATTTGTTGTACAACAACTAGAAAGCTCTAATACAGCTTTCTGAAATGTTGTACAAAATCATACAGAAGAAAAAAGTAAAAACTAAAGCTTGAAATGAAATTGTCAGAAAATTGATAGAATCAAAATGGAAACCCATTGCAGGGCCCCGCGGTGGCTGCTAGAAATATGTGTGTGAATTTTGTACCTAGTTGGGAACACAACACTTTAGTAAAACATTAGTGGTTAGCAAATCAAGAAATCTACAAAATCAATAAACTATGCTAACTAGGGGCTTTAATGCCTTCTATTAGGTGTGAGTATGGTATTCTCAGATTATAACCGAGAACTGTGACAATGCAAAACCTAAATGAAGGATTTGAATGATGAAAGTAAATGAAAGTATGTATGCAAATTAATCTATATTTTTGGATTTTCTATGCAATATGATGAAAAACTGATATGGAATTGATCTAAAATGAATTGAAATGAATTTCAATGCAAATCTAACAATGCAATGGAATTGAAAACAATGAATTGCAAAACTCTCACAATCGCATGTTCGCAAGAGCTTGATTCTCCAAGTAATTGAATGCATCATTGAAGGATCCAAGATTCAGGGGTCATTTGTGAAGGATTGAGCCTTGTTTATATAGAAATATAGGGCTTGAGGGTGCATGGAAAAAGCCCTAAATCACTCTTTGATGAACTCAACTTGATTTTTGAGTTATCAATGAATTAGAAACAGTTAACTCACAAAATCATGCAAAATCAGCTTTTTAACTCAAATCAGAAGTTTAGATCACTTTTTAACTTGAAATAGATGTTGAGTTCAAAAAGATAATGAATTCAATTGATTTATTGATTTAGAGTTTAACTACTCTTCTGAATGTGCATGGATAATTATAAATTAAATTAATAATTCAAGTGAATTATTCTCAACTTAACTGACTTTTGAATTAAAATAACTGATTTATGGGTTAATCAATTATTAAATCAAACTTTATTCCAAAACTATATCATTAAATTTGACCACTTGATTTAATCAATTAAATAAGAATTTAATCAATTATTGGTAGGATTTTTTATTTATTGTTAGAATTATTAATTAGGAATAAATGTAATTAAATCTAATTAAATAATTAAGTGGTAGAATTAAATTAATTAATCAAATATTCAACATATTCAATTAATGAAATTTAGGTTAAATAATGTTATTTATCACCAAATAATATTTAATTAAAGATAATTAGGAGAAATTAGGAATATTCAAGGAATATTCCCTGATGCAGAATTGAGATAAAATCAATTAGGGTTTCAATGATTTGATGTGCCGATGTGCCTTTGGTTAGGAATTTTACATGTCAATTTAGATCGATTTGTCGATGTAGGAGGTCGATGGTCCTATAGCCCATTTTTGGGGTATTAAAGTTATGTCCAGTATGGGGTGGAAATTTTAGATCATTGTATAGGATGATATAGTGTTGTTGTGTTCCAACACTTGTCTTTGATGACATTCATAGTTTACTGGTTTACGAGAAGTCTTTTATGGTTTTGGTTTTTTCTTTATCTTTGGTTCTTTTCTGGGAGCATTACGGTAGGTTATCTAGGATAATAGAGGGAAGTGGTTTTCAATGGGGGTTGAAGCCCTAAGAGGCTTCTAGGGTAAATCATTGTAAATTGACTTAATAAGTGTTAACTTAATAAATTTATTTAGAGAAAACATTAATAAGATAATTATGTGTCTTACACATGCCTTGAGTGCTAATATAGGATGGGATGGGGGTGGGAAAATATACTTGATTGAGGCCGTGCATAGTTAGTTACCTTGTTTGTATGAGAGGTTTACTGACATCACATAGAGTCACTAGGGGGCTAGGGAGCAGTGATACTAATAGGGTAACTCTAGAGTTGACTTATGTGATGACACTTCCCTATATGTGTCCTAAGTTCCTACATTGTATTTGGTACACCTAATTTGTGTCTTGACCATTTATACTTGATAACCTTATAACTGTTATTACCATTTTATATGTGTACCATTGCATAGTCTTTCTTGTTTGGTTTTTCTTTGAGTGAGGCTTGGTGTTATCTCCTCATCATAGTGGGAGTGGACTTCTTGGTTCCACATGGTTGAGTGGTAGTGATTATATTACCATTGAGATCCGACATTTGTGACTTTATACTTGGATGATCCTTGATGTTGATTTTATCTTCTTGTTCATTTCTTAGATACATTCTTATTATCATCACAAGATGTAAATCTTGTATCTCATTTTATGTACTGGATATTGACATCAATTCAAAAGATGTATATGTATTTGTATTATATTATGGTTATCCCTACTACATGTGCAGTGGAAGATGTATTATCTTGAAGACAATGATGTATCGATTAGTTTGAATCTAGTTGTAGGTACCTTTGATTATATTGATGTAATGAATGTATCTTATAATTCACTTTAATGAATATATTAGTGTAATTTATGATTTATATTAGTTTAATTATGATTAAATAAAGGATTAGAAATAGTTCTATTTAGGGTTTTAAATGAACCTAAGATACATCATGTAATTATGTGTTAGATTGTTCTTAGTAGTTTAGTTAACTTATACGTAACCATGTCTTGGAACCCTTGGGATAGTCAGCTGAGTTTTATGAACAATAATTTAATGTCTTATCTTATGTAATGATGTTATCTGAACTTATATTTTTAGTTTCTTCTGCATTTGTATTGGTTAAATTATGTTTACCATTTAAGAAAAAAACTTATTGCATCACCATAGTATAAAGTTAGGTTAATTTCTCATGGGTTCTCGGGAAGGGCATTACATCTCATTCAACCAATATTATTGATCAACCTTCTCCCTCCCAGTGCATTGACTATGATGAGAAAGTTACTAAATCTAACCATGTTATTAACCAAGTTGAGCATGTTAAAACTAAACCTCAACCTCCTCCTCAGTCTTGGATTACCTTTGATCTCACTAAGACAATTAAAGCACCTGATGGACCTCTCTACATTGTTTCTAGGGTTAATGACATTCCCTCTCATGGTACCCTTTTTTATCCAAATTTCATGGTAAATGTGATAACTAAAGAGCATATTTTTAGTCAAATAATTGCAAAAATACTTTAATGATAAATATGATGTCTTGATTCAAACTTGCAATGGTTTCCTTTATCCTTCACATGGTTCCATTTTATTTCCTATGGAAGTTGGTGGTAAAACTTTAGACACTACTTTGCATGCTTATTTTCCACCTCCTTTACATGCTTATTTTCCACCTCCTATTTCTTATACACATCCTTTTCCTGTCATCTCTCACCCTAATGTAGTTCCTTCAGTTCTTCCTCCTAAAGAAGAAAAGGAATCGATGTTGATTGATCCTATCTCAAACCAAATTTCTAGTAGTACCAAACATAACTATCATTCCCATGATTGTAATTGCAAACATTATGATAGAGATTGTCAATGTGCTTCTCAAAAAATTTCTTCCCCTCATACACATATTCACATTTTTCTTCCCTTTGACCAACACGTGCTTTATCCTATGGAGGAAGTTAATTTAAATCAACTAAAAATGAACACACATGACAATACTATTTGTATCTTAGATTCTATTACAATTAATTTTGATGATGAAGAAATTCTTGATGATGATGTTCATCATAATAAGAATGATATTCATGCTATGATTATGATGACATGTATGAGACTTTTGATATTGATCATGATTCACCAACTATAATTTCACAATAGTTATCTATATCAATCCTAGTAACAAACACAGTGACCCATCTTCACAACATGGTCTTTGTTTGGAACTAGCTATTGTTCCATATGTCATGCTTGATGTTTCAAATCTTGTAAGTTTCTCACATTCCCTAAACTCTATAGAATAAGATAGAAGGGAAGATGATACACTTGACTAACTCCTCTTGTGTAGTGGATCCCGTGTGTTTTCCTTTCATAATGTTCTTCCCCCGTGATGTGTTGATTGCTATGTGTTTTGTTCAGATTTCTTTAAATGACTATTTTTTCTCCATTAGCACAAGGTGATAAAGGAATCATTATCTTCTAAATATTCTTCTATTTTCATCTCTCTTCCTCTATATGTCGTTACATGTTATGTTTTTCCTATGCCATTATTTATAAAGGTTCCTTTGTGTTGTATGTTTGGGATGATGCAAAACTATAGACACCTATTATTTTTGGTCTCCATGATGTTGGTCTAAAAAGACTCTTCTCATAACTCTTACGTACTTTTCTTCCATTGTTTTGTAGTTTTACTTCCTTTAGGGGATGATGAATTTTCATTTTGACATAATATTTTACAGTTATCAAATGACCATACTGAACCCAAAGTTGGTAGATCCCTTTTGTGCTCACTTTTTTCATGTGTTTATTTCCCTTGATTTTTCCTTTCTTGGGGGCATTTCATAGTAGAAACATTCTTTGTGGATGCATGTACACTTCATTAAATAAATTTCTCCCATTGAGGCATTTGCAATCGCTTTAACGTGGGGACATCCACTCTGCTCAAATTTTTCATATACACACACACTATTTCAATGTTACTTTGTATTTGGACCCCTCATGGGTAAACTTTCCTTAAGGATAGATCCTATTTTTCTTTTTGATCCCTAAGGAATATTACCTTCCCTTAGGATAAATCTATCTTTTGGATCTCTTATAGATACACTTTCCTTAAGGACATATCCTTCATTTTCTTTCATGAACCCTAAGGAAGCTTATCTTCCCTATTAAAAGGTAATTCCTGTATGCACCCTAAAATGGTCGCCTAGACTTTGGGCCCCATTTATTTGATTTATCAATCCTGAATCATTTTGATCAATAATCAATATTTTCAACATTATCAATCTCTTGATCAAATCTTAATTTCGATCATATATTGGATTTTTATCCTTGGACTAACCATTTATCCTAAGTCTTTATTTGATTAAAAGGAATATTTCCTCCCCTTTCAATTAAATAAAAAGCCCCCACTTTCCCTCTTATCCTAAGTTGCACAAATAAAGCATTATTCCTATTTTATAAAAAGGGAAAAAGCACTTTTGTCTCACATGAGGCTCAAAAGTCAACACTTCACTCTCATTGGAGGATACTTGTGCACATGGATTGCTCCTCTTTCAAGCTCCACCGCTGATTAAGATCTTTTGCCTCTTAATCTCCATGGTCCATTCCTTTGCATTTCTTATAAAAGGAGAGCTCTCTCCTTCATTTGCATATCCATATTTTATGCCATTGTTATGCTGCAGGTTTTGGAGCTCTTTGAAGACATCCTTGCATCCAAGCTTTGAAGACATTGTTGTTGCATTTCATTTAGTTTGCTTTCATAGTTGCATAATCATGACATTCTTAGTATAGATTTTCTTTATGCAATAGATTAATCTCACATAGCTTAATTAGGAGGGATTGTAAGACTTGTACTTTCCTTTCATAGTTTAGTTTGCACTTTTCTTTCATAGATTAGATTTCTTTTCAAGCATTGCATTGTTATCATTTAGCTTAGCTTGCACATTCATACTAGTTGCATTTGCATTTCATTTCCATTTAGATTCTTAGAGATATTGGCATTGTTGCCCTTGTCTTCATTGTGAATCTCTCGTTGTGTGGTTGACTAGCAAGGTCACTTTCTTGTAGCTCTAGCTGAGAGCAAAACTCATAGTCCCTTGCAACTCCATGCATAGAGAGCTATGAGCCACTTTGTGAGGCCTCACTCTTGAGTAACCTTGCATGTAATGGTTCATAGAAGTGCATATTTTAGTGTGTACATTTCTGGCACCCACCGTGGGGCGAGTAGATTAGCTTTGTCCCTTTTAATTCTGCATTTTTCATCATTTTCGGATTAATTTTCGAAAAAATCTGCGTCTCTGGTTTTCTGTCTCAGATTATCGCGCGACACTTCTCAGAAATATCGCACGATATACTTCCTGTCTCGGCGCGATAGTTTGCTTGGAAAGAGTATCGCACGCCTATATTGAAGTCTATCGCCTGGCATCGGGCGAAGTATCGCCTGTCATCGTGCGAAGTATCGCTCGACTGAGAAGTATCGCCCGACTATAGGAAACTGTATCGCACGATACTGTTGAAGACTGAGAAACATCGCCTGGTCTGGCAGAGACTTGCGCTTTCAGTTTTTTTTTCCGAATTCGATTATTTTAGCTTGCTGTTTTGTTTTGCTTTGTTTAGATAGGTCTAACCTGCATCTTTTAGCTTGAATCCATCAGATTATTGTACATTTACATTTGGATTTTGATTTTGCTAACATTGTGGGCCTAACAAGTTGTGTTTGTAGGTGCTCTCCTTTGCTTGAAAATTGCTAAAAACGCATGTCAAAGAGGGCTACTAACAGTTTTTGCAGGGCTGCCCAAGCATAAAAACAAAAAAAAAAAATTTCCATTTCTTGCTTGTTGTTATTTTCCTTTCATTTGTGGCATTTACTAATTGTATTAGGAATCTTAATACCTTGTGAAAGGGATCTTGAGGTGGTAGGAGAAGTATGCTCTTCACCTTTAGGTGAATCAGAAAATCTTGACCCATCTTAAGGTTTTGGAAGCAGGGGGTAATTGATCTCTTTACTTGGTGTGTTTGGGAGAGATTCTTGAGATAGGGGAGTATGCTCTTCACCCTTGTGGTGAATCAAAAACCTTGAACCTCAAGATTTGATCCATTTTTGTTTAGTTAAGGAATCCTTTAGCGGGCCTGCTCTTGAGCAATCAAGAGAAACGACTCAAGTGGGGACAACCTTGTCATCATTCTCCTTGATGGCAAGTGATTCCAACTCACTATAATCTCAAGGCTATCAAGGACACCAAAAACCTTGATAGACATAACACTTGTCTTTGTTTGATGTAAGTAGCTCATGGGATTGCGACCATGAGGAAAATATTGAACAAGAATGCTTAAGGTACTCTTGAGGCCGCGAGGTCCTAGTCCTTTATGAGGAGCAAGAGGGGTGTTGTGAACGGAAATCCTTATTAAGAACCATTAGATAGAAGCCACCTTGTTTAGCCGCTTATCTTCTTAGTGCAAGGATTGATCCAAGTGGTTTACCCAGATCACCTCAAGATACTCACCATATGTGTCCCTTTGGTTGTGTCATTTGACACTTCCACGACAAAGCCAATATCTCTTGTGGGCAACCACTTGGTGTGAGGCAAGGGGGCATCAAGTTGTGGGCTAAGTTGGTAAGTATTGAGCCTTGTCTTGTAGGTAGATATTGCTTGAAGTGTCTTCGATTGTGTGATACCAGTGTAAACATTCTCAACATACAAACAATCGGTAGCATTCATAGGGTGCAATTTTATTTTTGATATCATAAGTGTTTGTCTTGGCAAGGTTGCTTTTGCCCTTGTTTCAAGTGTTTGAAGACATGTTTGATCCTCTACTGTTTGCAAACCTGTCCAAATGCTGTTGAATTTGTGACTGAAACCAAAAACATCAACCCTCAGACTGAAAATTTTGACCAAACAGACCCAAAACCACAAATTTCACACAATTCTGGTCAAGAGTTGAATAATTCTGCAACAGTATCGCACCCTGTAAGGCGAAGTATCATGCGATACTTCGCGCATGCTAGAAATATCACTCCCTTTGAAGAGAAATATCGCGCGATAGTTCGCCCCTGACGGACTATCACCCGACCTGCCTGCAGTATATCGCCCGCTAGTGTTAAGAAGTATCGCCTGTCTTAGGGCAAAGTATCGCACGGGTGTAGGTTTATCGCCCCAGTAGCCTGGAGTATATCGCCTGGTTCATTTTTGTCGTGCTTAAATTTTGGTCAGTTTCAGTTGCTGTCAATTAGGCCAGGTCTTAGAACAGGCTTCTCACCCTGACGTTTGAGATCTGTCTTGACTCCAAATTTCTGGTTCTTAGTTCTCCGGGATAGCATCATTTGATTTACAAAGTCACTTTGGAATAATTGTCAAGTTAGAAAGCCATTCTTGGTGCCAAGGTCCAACTTTAAAATTGTTAGCTATATTCTGGGAAAATTTTAGTTCTCTTATTGTCCAAATCGCTTTCATTTTCAATTATCTTTTGGCCTAGTCCAACCTCCTGATTCAAAAGTGCAAGGGTAGTCACCCTTTGAGTTGAAGCACCTCTTTGACAGTGTTGGTAAAGCCCCCTTTCTTTTCTTTTTTTCATTTCTCTTTGGACAATAGAGGATTTCGATTATCCTAGTTTGGTGTTGACACTTTGAAAGGTCACCTTATCATTGAGAATATCTCTCTTTCATGTCAGTTACGACAAGGTACCAAGTTAATCAAGGGAAGTGACCCCCTGTTGCCTTTAGCCAGTTACCACCTATCAAGACCCATCGACAACCTAAGGGAAAAGGACCCCTTTTTGACCAATCTCCTAAGAGTGAATTCGAGGTTTGTTTCAATCCAAGAGCTAACCCTAGTGAAGTGAGCACCTCTTTCATACCACTTTCATCAAGTATGGACATGAGTTACACTTTCACCCGACAACAAAGAGAAGCCATGAATCAAACTCTTGAGGATATCTTTCAACGACACAGAAGAGAGTATGGTGGTTCTTCTCATGCCAGTCCACCCGGGTCACCTCCTAACAACACGAGGTATTGTGATGCTCATCAACGAGCCCAAAGATAGCATAAGTCAGCTCACTCAGATTCAGGGTCATAACACGAAGACCAGAACAACGAATCTAGTGATCACCATATCAACGCAGCTAATGCAATAAGGCATTCAAGAAAAACCTCCCCACTTAAGGACACTTCTCGATATGCAAATACAAGATTGAGAAGCATTGAGAGAGAGAAGCAAGCCTACTTAGATGAACAGGCTGCAAAAAAGGAAAAATTCCGACAACTAGAGGAAGAGGAACGCGCATTGTTGGATATACAGAAAAGAGTCACCCAAGAAGAAGAAGATAGACTCTATGCACAACAACTCCAAAGTCGATTTAACGGGAAGGGAGCCAATAGTGGGCCCAACTCGCCCCCATCTACCCCTTCCCCTAGCCCTCGAAGAAGATCAAAGACACCCTCACGATCCCCAAGTCCTAGAGGAAGAAGGACTTCAAGATATGACCATCATAGGAGACAATCATCTCATAGACATTCAAAGCAACCCTCCCAATGAGCACATCATGGCTCACAACATGGAGGCAGTTATGCTAAATTTGATCATATGGACTTCATGACTATGCAACAAGAACCATCCTTTCAAGCCTATGTGGAGCAATACGTGGAACAAAACAAAGACCAATTCTTGGAAAGTCTTATCAACAAAGGCGCTAAAGTTCCATATAACTTTGATGTTCACCACAAAATCAAGAAATAGAATCCTTCAACTGATGAGTTGATCTTACAAATGCAAAAGGATATAGACAGAATAAAGGCTCCCAAAAGCACATTTCATTTGGACTCCATATGTCCTAACCCCATTGACAAAAGTGTGGTGATGGTAGAATTTTCTAAGAAGGTTGAATTCCCAACATATGACAAATATGATGGCACGGGTGACCCTCACGACCATGTTCGACAATTCTACATAATGAGCTTTTCCTTTCACCATGAAGACTCCTACTTGCTGAGATTATTCCCAAGGAGTTTAAAAGGTCAAGCCATGGAGTGGTTCACCAACCTTTCCCCTCCAGTAAAGACATTTAGAGAACTTGTCCAAAGATTTGTGCAACATTTCGCTTACAATTTATCTAGGTTGGTCACCATGCTTGATTTGTGTAAACTTAAGCAAAATCAAGGGGAATCTTTTGTCACCTTTTTACAACGATGGAGGTGATTGTGTTCGAAATACCCAAGGACAATCCCTGAAGAAGAGAGAATTGATATCATTGTGAACAATCTAATACCAGAACTCAAATATGAAGTCAAGAAAATCCCATTTAATTCCTTTGATACTATGGTAGAGGTGGCATGTCGCATTGAGGATGTCCTAAAAGAACAAGAAATTTTGGCTAAACCAACAAATAACAACAATAGCCGAAATAACAATACTAATGGTAACAAGGACAAAAAGAACTCTTATTGGAACAAAAACAAGCAAGTCGTCAACGACGGAGTTGTTGATTCATCTCAGATCAAAAATGAAGGAGTTCTTAATCTCTCTCATGCAGTTCAAGCTATGAAGTTGCAAACATCGTCAACGCAACAAGACAAACCTCAATATCAAAAAAGATCTAAAACGGAGAAAAGACAATTCACTAAATTGGGAGAATCCTATGCAGATGTTTTTAAGACACTAGTTGCTCATAATTTGGCGCACCCACAGGATCCTACAAAACATCGAATACCAGATCCTTTACCTCATTGGTGGGATGCTAAGGCTTTTTGCATTTTCCATAATGGGATTGGACACGACATAGAAAATTGTTTTAAACTCAAGCATCTTGTCCAAGACCTTATTGAGAAAGGACAATTACAAGTGGATGGGTTAACTACTAATGCAGACCATAAAGCCTTTAAAGAGCCCTTGCCTAAATATGAAAAAGGAGAGAATTCTAGCAGTAAGAATGGCAAGGCAGCTATTAACTATACATACACACATGCTGATAATGTGATTAACATGCTTGAAGTGGCTGACGATAATATCAACATGGTGAGAAAGAAAGATCCTCATGGACATAATGTGGACTCAATTCCTATGACTAATGAAAGACCCGATGTGGTGATAAGAGGTCCTCACTCACAAGGAATGCCCCAGTCCCTCAATGCTGTCACTAGGGGTCAGGCCCAAACACCCATTATCATCAAAGGTCCTAGCACTAGCAAGTCTAAACAGCCCGTGTCCAAAGGTGCTCCTCCAAAATCTGCCGTTGGTCCTGATTCCAATTATAACCTTATTGACCAACTACAACGTACACCCGCTCAGATATCCATTTTTGAGCTTTTAGAATTATCTCCTAAGCACAAGCGCGTCCTCGAGGATGCTTTGCGAGCAGCCAATGTCCCTAATAACTTAGATATTGACCAATTCCAAAACATGGTCAACCATTTGGCTAGCCCTCATTTCCTCACCTTCTCAGAAGAAGATGACAAATCCATTAGTCACCCACATAATTTGGCCTTACACATCGAGGTCATGATTCATAAAACCCGTGTTAGGCGTGTACTGATAGATGGGGGTGCGGGGCTCAATATTTGTACCCTGAGTTTGCTGCTAGCTCTAGGGTATTCCGAGAACATCATTGACACAAAGAAAAGAATCACAATCAAAGCATATGACGAAGCAGAAAGAAGTTCTAAGGGATTGGCTGTTTTGCCTATTCATATTGGTCCCGTAGAAAAAGACATATTATTCCAAATTGTTGATGTTGGACCTCTAGCCTACAACATTTTGCTAGGTAGGCCATGGATTCATGAAATGGAGGCAGTCCCATCGACATATCACCAGTGTGTTAAGTTCCCCCATAACGGTGTAGAAATTTGCATCCCGGGAGACAGTGCTCTATCAGTTAATAACATTTCTGCGGGATCACATGTACCTTTGAATAGAGAAGCTGACAGTCCTAGTAGTTCACTTGAACAATGCAAGCAGAAATTCAAGACCATGGACCTTGGGATGGGAGATTATAAGATTGATTATTTTACAAAAATGCCAATCTCTCCTAGGTCTTATGGGAGACCCTCCCCAAATGTGAAGCCTTCATCATCAGCAATGACGTTATTTGGGAAATTTGTTGAGTCTTCGGTCCCCATTCAAGAAGAGAAAGAGGAAGTTGCTGTAAGGAACTGGATATATCACGAAGAGAAATACAAACATAATGAGAATTTTGCTCCTTCACCTGAAACTTATGGGAAAGGATATACACTGGTTAAAAATATGGGATATCCGGGATTTGGTCCCCTTAGTCATAGGCTAGACGCTAAAGCTGAGCCTCTTGATCATGCTCTTTTTGGATGCAAAAATAAGTCCATGGTCGGCTTAGGTTTTGAGAATAAGAAGAAGAAAGGTATCCCTGTTCCAGCTGCAACGGACAGTGATAGTGATGCAGATTATACGCCCGATCTCTCCAACCAACAAGATGTGTCTGATGATTGGGTGCCCTCAACGAATCTCCTTTGGGGAGATTCCACAGATTTGATGCTTAATAGTCCTACTATCCCAGCTGTGACAGATAGTGACTGTGTGACTTCTAGATCGACAAAGGAAAGTGTTACTGTCCTAGCTGCGACGGATAGTACCAATACTAGCACTAGAGAGGGGGAAACCCTTCCTAACCTTGAAGCTTCTACATCACGAGGCCTAAATAATGACTCAGAGATAGACTCCCATGAATATGAATGGGATTCGCTTTCAGACGCAACAATTGATCTAGACGTGGATATTATCCACACCTATAGTACCCAACCCGATGCAACTAACGATCCTAGTGTCAGACTAGAGGATTGCCCTCCTCAAATCATCTTAGTAGACGACGCTTCGTTTGATAGGATGGGCCCCAATTCAGGTATCTTAGGAGAAGACTTGATGAGCTCCGATTATATGGTCACCAGAGATGACACCTTTCACATTAACAACATCGAACCTACCATTGACTTGCCCCTTGTTCACTTTGACCTGATTGACTGGCCTCAGCGCCACCACGAGCCCACATTCCTCACATTTTGCAACGATTATGAAATTGCTTGCTATCTGAATGCTCTCGAACCCGTGGCTTCTTCCACCAGTGAACCAACAACCAGCATGACGGAGCCTGATATTAAGTACCTCAGTCTCAAAACAAAAGAGAAAAAGAAAAATAGGTCTGATGGCGAAAACCACTTTGTGGCGGTGTCAGAACCAAAAATAGTAAAAAGAAATGACGCATCCAAAGGTGAAAACCTCTTTGAGGCACCTAAGGATGGGGTACTTAATAACTTGCCGAGTTATTTCCAGGATAGATCATCAATCTTGATTGAACCAACAAAGCTGGTCAATCTAAACACAGAAGAAAATCCTCAGATAGTCCATCTTGCTCAGTCTTTATCAGAGGAAGAGACCAAGGCATATGTACAGTTTTTACAGAAAAAGAAAATTAATTTTGCATGGACCTACTCAGACATGCCAGGGCTTGACACAAATCTCATAATGCATCACTTATCTATAGCTCTAGGAGTCAAGCCAGTAAAACAGAGACTAAGAAAAATGCATCCACATATAGCTCTACTTGTCAAAGGAGAATTAGAAAAGCTTTTGAAAGCTAGATTTATTAGAGCCATCGATTATGCAGAATGGATCTCAAACATAGTACCGGTCTCCAAACATGATGGGTCCATTCGTGTCTGCACAGATTTTAGGGATCTAAACAAAGCCTGCCCAAAAGACGATTTTCCACTTCCAAACATTGACATGATAGTAGACATGATGGCGGGCTATGATATATATTCCCTAATGGATGGTTTCTCGGGGTATAATCAAATCAAAATAGCTCCTGAAGACCAAGAAAAAATAGCATTCACATGTGCATCGGGAACCTACTGTTGGAACGTCATGCCATTCAGGTTAAAGAATGCAGGAGCAACCTACCAAAGAGCTATGACAACTATCTTTCATGATATGATGCACAAAAATATGGAAGATTATGTGGATGACACTCTGGCAAAATCAAGAAAAAGGGACACACACCTCAATGATCTGGAAGTAATTCTAGATCGTATGGAACAATTTCAACTCAGATTGAACCCAAAGAAGTGCGCATTTGGCGTCACCTCAGGCAAACTTTTAGGATTCATAATATCAGCAAAAGGTATCGAGGTTGATCCCGAAAAGGTCCAAGCAATCCTAGATATGCCACCTCCTTGAAATATCAGTCAAATGAGAGGTCTTCAGGGACGTCTTCAATCAATTAGGAGGTTTATTTCTCAGCTTGCAGATAGAGCGCAACCCTTCAACAAGACATTGCATAAGGGTGCTTCTTGTGTTTGGAACGAGGATTGTCAAAAGAGCCTAGATCAGATCAAACAATACTTGGCTAATCCTCCGATCTTAATGCCTCCTATTCCAGGGAAACCATTGATTCTATATATCTCAACTACAGACACTTCCCTGGGGGCATTATTGGCTCAAACAGATGATACTGGGAAAGAACGGGCCATCTCCTATATCAGTCGTATTCTAGTCTCTTATGAGATCAATTACAATAATATTGAGAAGTCTTGTCTCGCGGTGGTGTTTGCTTCTCAAAAGTTGCGCCACTACATGCTTGCTCATACCATACACTTGGTTGCCAAAATTGATCCCCTTAAATACTTGCTTGGTAAGGCTGCCCTGACGGGTAGACTTGCTAAATGGATGATGGTTCTCACTGAATTTGACATAGAGTACGTTGAAAGGAAGGCAATAAAAGGGCAAGCTATTGCTGACCAATTAGCTGATTTTCCAATCCAAGATAGTACGCCAGTCCAAGTGGAATTCCCAGATGAACACATCTTATATACCACTACTCGCACTTGGACAATGTTCTTTGATGGCTCCCGCATGCAAAATGGATCAGGTGCTGGAGTGTTATTTGTTTCTCCACATGGGTACAACATTCCGAAGTCTTATAAACTATTATTCCCATGTACCAATAATATTGCAGAATATGAAGCTTTAACTAATGGCTTGAAAATGGCTATAGAATGGAATATCACAGAATTACATGTCTTTGGGGATTCTCAGCTAATCATCAACCAAGTCAATGAAGAGTATCAAACCAAGGATGACAAATTGATACCCTATAAAAAGATGGTTGATTCTTTGAAACGCTATTTCACTTTTGTGACGTTTCAACAAATCCCTAAGACAGAGAACAAAGCTGCAGACGCCATGGCCACATTAGCTTCACTTCTTCAATTGGAGACACATGAATCCAGATTTGAATTCCTGGTGGAAGAGCTACACCATCCCATCTTTGACTCATCTAAAAGCCGTGTCATTTGTGCCATTATCACACACGAGTCTTCTCGGTATGGTGCTATCTATTCATATCTTTGTGATGGCATCATCCCTGACACATTCACCCGCTCCGAACACCGAAACCTCATCCGTAATGCCTCTCGCCACACCCTCATCTCTGGTGACTTATATAGAAGGGGTTTAGATGGGACACTCCTTAGGTGCTTGGAAAAGGAGGAATCCAACCAAGCGTTAGCTGACATCCACGAGGGCATTTGTGGTGGGCATTCTAATGGTCTTGCCATGGCCCGAAGGTTGCTTAGGGCAGGATATTATTGGCCCACAATGCAGATGGACGCAATCACCTTTGCTAAGTCATGTGAAAAATGTCAGAAACACGGCAACCTGATTCATGCTCCGGGTAGGGAGCTGATTCCTTCTATTTCTCATTGGCCATTTCAGCGCTGGGCCTTTGATCTGGTTGGGCAGATTCATCCCAACTCATCAGGTGGACACAAGTTCATTATTACTGCCACTAACTACTTCACAAAATGGGTGGAGGCCGTACCACTTTCTGTTGCTTCAGGAAGGACCATTTCTTTGTTCATCTTGAATCATATCATTTTCCGATTTGGAGTGCCTTCTGAGATCATTATTGACAATGGAGGTCAATTTAAGAATAAGGACCTAAAGCACCTATGCAAAAAGTTTAAAATCAAGCAACATTGGTCCTTCATATATTTCCCACAAGGAAACGGACAGGCAGAAGCTTCTAACAAAACCATTCTTAAGATTCTTCATAGAACAGTACACAAGAATGGTAGGGATTGGCACTTACAAATCAATCCAGCACTATGGGCTTACCGAACCAGCATTCGCACACCTACAGGAGCCACTCCTTTCTCTCTCACCTATGGCGCTGAAGCAATATTGCCTTTAGAAGTCGAGATACCATCCCTTAGAGTCTCACTCAAAGGTTTGATTACAGATGAGGATTACCGCGCCATGAGGTTGCAGGAACTAGAACTTCTAGATGAGAAGCGTAAGGCTTCCTTTGATCATATGAGAGTGTATCAGAAGTGTATGTCCAAGGCATTCAACAAGAAGGTTCGCCCTAGAGAATTTCAAATAGGTGATCTTGTTTTACGAGAAAACCCTAAGAACCAACAAAACAGAGAGCAAAAGGGCAAGTTTGAACCTAACTGGCTTGGACCATATGTCATCACAGCTGCTTTTGGTACTGGTGCGTATTTACTGTCAGATCCTGATGGAGAACAGCTCCCTGATCCCATCAACATTGTGCACCTTAAGAAGTTCTATCCTTGATGCCCGTTCTATCTGGGGGCATCCTTTGTATATATCTTATATGATGCTGAAAAAATCCTAAAAAGCATAAAATGTCCTGAAAAAATACAAAAAAATCAAAAAATTCAAAAAAAAAAAAAAAAAGAAAAAGTGCCTTGGTGAAAACCTAGCAATAGGCGCCTTGGTAGATAAAATACAAAAAAAAAAAAAAAAAAAAAAAAAATGAAAAAAGAATCCAAGTGGTGAAAACCTGGAAACAGGCGCTACTTGAGGCCTTTGTACCCCTATTTGTTAGCATGCGTCCTCGACACTTAACCACTTTCCATCATGCCTTGACCTTATTTGGCCTAGTCTGGAATTGGTCTTTGTCTTTGCCTAGGGGGCATAACTGTTCACATAGGTCCTTTTGGTGCATTTGTCTCTTGGGGCATTTCACAATAGGTATTTTTTAACACCACCCCAAACAGTGTTTTTCAACACTACCCTTGCGTTGAGTGTTTCTTAACACTTATCAGATATCTTGCCTATAGTCTAAGTATAATGCGATAGTGCTCATTAGCAGATATCATACTCAGAATTTGACTCTATGACCAACACACACGCACTTAAACAATCAACTCGCTGATGATATGATGCCTTTATTTTTTCTTTGTGTGCTGTCTATGAGGATTTCTTTTGATGAGTGGTCTCTCCCTGAGAAGTTTTCGATGATGTATCGCTAGAAGACTGAGGGAATAAGACCATGTTTTCTTTCTTTATCTGCTTGTGGGTATATTTTGTTGGTCCTACCTATCATGAGCATTTATGCTAGTCTTATTTGACACTATGGATCGACAAGGTATTATCCTTGACTGTTTTGCGAGTACATGCTTTTAGCTATCCTGACTTTCACGTGTCTTGATACAAGCATAATCTCACCATATCAAATCTAGGTGATCTCACTGCACTAATCATCTTGACCTATATGTCTTTTGATGCCTAGGTGAGATTCCCACATTTCTATCTGATAAAGATCATATTCATATCCACATAGTTATGCTAGTGTGCATTGTATGATCTTATGACGCTACTAATAACGCTCGATGATGATAATTAGATGTCTATAAGCATTGTGACCTTGCAAGTCAACCACTTTCATAGTAGCTTGCATTTTTAGGTTCATGTTAAGTCTAGTCCTGCATCTTGCACATGGAGAGAGCTCTCCTTTTCATCCTACGTGGACCTATCAGTCGACTGCACTCACCTTCTCTTCTTCTTGATCATGTCTTTGGCTCCGTGTCTTTTTCATCTCGAACCTGTTCCTGTTCATCACAAGGGGTTAATCACACCATCATATCTATATTACAAACCGTCATTTTCAAGAAACATAAGTCCACATCATACATATGAGAATTAAACATACATCTATGAGAGAGAACATACATAAGCACATACATAAGCATTTTTGAGCAAAATGACAAGACAATATACATAAACTGATACATCCATCACAAGTGAGACAAATACACATGATACATCGAACATCCAGTAATCTCATAAATCAATAAATGTCATGATATACAATATGAGATCCCAGAATCTGGATCAGAAGTCTCAAAATATGTCCAAACATCTAAAACCTAACCCTAAGACTCGCTACCACCCTCGTGAGGAACTCGTGGTGGTGGAGGAGGCATGGCTCTCCTATCGAGTACCACGTCTGATACCCCTGCCCGCTGAGAGTATGATGGTGCTCTCTCACCCTCTGGGACGGCCTGCAGATATAACCCATGATAGTAAGCAGCTCTCGCTGACTCCCGTCGGAGCTCCAATGCCTCGGCCTGTGCCATCGCCTCACGGCGTGCTATCTCTGCTCTGAGATCAGCTATCTGTTGATCCCGCTCTGCCCTCAGATCCAGGAGCTGCTGATCTCTCACAGCTATAGTGGTCCGTAGCTGCTGTATCTCGGTCTCCCGAGCCTGTATTTGGGCTCTCAGGTCCTCTCCCCCCGCAGGCTGCTCCTGCTGTACCTCTGCCTGTCGGTGAGCTGGTCTTGCCTCCTCCTTAGGAGTGGCTGATCTTTGTCCCCGTGACCGTTTCCGGCCACCTGATCCCGACCCCTCTCCTCTCTCCATCCTCCTCCCTCTCCCCCACCCACCATCTCCTCCATCTCCTCCCTCCTCTCCTCCGTCCCCTCCCTCTCCTCCCTCTCCCCCCGACGCTGGCACCTGAGCATCTGGTACTGTAAATCGAGGGAATGGTACCCTCCGCCGCTCTGCTCTGTAAGCTCCATCAGCCCCTGCGTCTGCCACATCTGGGAAATAATCCCAAGGCTCGCCCCTGATAGCTGCTGTCTCTGCGACAGCCTGCTGATAATCCAACATGGGTAGCCACCCATGACCCTCCTCGTCTCTGGCCCTGGCATATGTAGTAGTCTCTGTCGAGACTCGCTGCTGCCTCCCAAACTGCCGCCATACCCTAGTGATACAGAATCTCTCTACAATCTCTGCATATCGACCTACCAGTGGCCGACTGCACAGCATATAACTCAGCTCATCTGCGGCATCCCCCCAAACCTCAACCTCCCTGTACGGCCTCCATGTGAATGAGGCTATCTCATCCAGAATTCGCCGATAATAGGTCACATCCCCTGAATGGGCATGTGATATAAACCCGATGTACCTGTAAATAAAGGGGTACCTCCTCTCTCTCGGCTGAACCCTAGGGCGCACCACAGCAATGTGCTCCCATGCCCATACCTGTGCCAGGATGGCACCACATGCCCATGTCTGACCGTCACTGTAGACAATCTCATGCAGCTCATGATACATCTCTGCTAGGATCGCAGGCCCCCATGCCATCCGTCGGGGCCTACCCACCAAGTCTACCAGTAGCCTGCCCCATCCGAGCGGGAATCCCTTCTGATTGCGATCAGTCATCAAGATCTGTGAAATGATCGATGCCACAATACATGGCACCGGATAGTCTCAGCCAAAGTCATCAAGCAGTCGCTCCCAGCTGACATGTCTGTCTAGGATGGTCACATCCTGAAACATCTCCTGAATCAACCGACGCCCCTCAGTGACATCCTGATCATAGTATACCTGTGACAACACATAAATCATGTTAGTTTTCATCTTTTGGAAACATTACATTTTACATGACTATCTTAAAAACATGATTATACTTACAGGCTCTTTGTGGCATGGAACTCGAAGGATCCTATAGACATCCTCCAGTGTGATGGATGCCTCGCCTGTAGGAAGGTGGAAGGTGTTGTGCTCGCTGTGCCATCTCTCGGCCAGCGCAGTCAACAACCCATGATCTACTCTGATATATGGATACCGCAACAGATACCGGAATCCCATAGCCCTGATATCAGCATTGCCCGGATCATCCAGATCTCAGACACACCGCAACCCAGTCACCTTCGGCACTCTGATGATGAGCGCTGAAAAAACCTCCTACAAGCCAAAACCAAGCCCGTTGTTAGTACATATTATGATGGATGTCCAAAAAACTCAGTATAAAACATCTTAAAAACGTAACATTGTCTAGACCCATGTCATTTTTGCTCAAAAATGCATTAAATATCAAATTTTTCAACTGGGCGATATTCTTTTTTGGAGAAGTATCGTGCGATACTTCTCCCTATAGTGGGGCGATAAACTTTATGTCGAGCGATACTTCGCCTAGTATCGCACGATCTTTCGCCCAGTATCGTGCGATACTGGTGTCTAAAGCGTGCGATACTTTTGGGGCACGCGAAGTATCGCGCGATACTTCTCCCCAAAGCGCGTGATACTTCTAAAGTATCGCGCGATATTTTGCCCAACAAAAAATTTTTGAAATTTAAAATTTAAAAAAAAACGTGCTAAAAGAAGCTATTAAATGCTAGAAATGACCAAAAAGCTTGAGTTTTTCGAAAACATACCGGGGCAGGATAGTGTGGTGGCCGGTTGTGCAACCGGGCGCGCTCGAATCGATGCCTGTGGACGGGAACTCCTGCTTGCTGAGCCATTTTCTTTCTCTAAAGCTCTGAAATTCTCAAATCACTAAAAGACAAATGATTTTTGAAAATGACATTTTGACCCCTTTTATAGCATTTTGACTTTTTGACCTAATTTTCAAAACACCTCGAAATTGCGTGAAAATTGCACCCCTAGCTAATTTCGACGTCTTGGATCCATTTTTGGACTTGAAATCAAAATTAGAGATCATCTTCATAGTCAAAATCACGTTTCAAATTCTTTCCCCCCTTCTGCGCAGTTGGCTGATCTTTTGAGGCCTAATCTTTTAATCTTTGCTGGGGCATCGTCATTCCTTCCTTTTCATGTCTTCCAAACTTCTAGTCTTTCATTCATAGCCATTTCATTCCCTTATTTCTCATGTTGACTACATCTTTCCAGTCAGGCTGGGGCATGTTCTATTGCCTAATGGTTTACCTATTTGACCCTTACATTCGATTATGATTTGATCAAATCTTTATCCATTTGCTGTCTCTCCTCTACCTGATTTCGATTTCGATTCCGAGGGGGCAGTGCCTATGGGATTCTCATCCCTGATTTCTTGATGTTCTTGATTCAGACATCTTTTGTGAGCTTTTGCTCAAAACTTGAGATTCTTATCTCCCATTTTTAGACATTGATTATTGCCTAGCAGCGACGGTGATAGTTTTGTCTAAAGCTTGATTTGCACCTAGCAGCGACGGTGTTGGTCTAAACTTTTGTTTATGTTTTGTCCAGATGTGATCCTGAATCGACCTCATATCTGAGTTGTTTTGTGATCCCAAATCGATCTCACATTGCAACTTCACTCTTTGACTACATGTGTTCCTAAATCGATCACACATTAGTCAAAGAGGGGTAAATGTATGCACCCTAAAATGGTCGCCTAGACTTTGGGCCCCATTTATTTGATTTATCAATCCTAAATCATTTTGATCAATAATCAATATTTTCAACATTATCAATCTCTTGATCAAATCTTAATTTCGATCATATATTAGATTTTTATCCTTGGGCTAACCATTTATCCTAAATCTTTATTTGATTAAAAGGAATATTTCCTCCCCTTTCAATTAAATAAAAAGCCCCCACTTTCCCTCTTATCCTAAGTTGCACAAATAAAGTATTATTCCTATTTTATAAAAAGGGAAAAAGCACTTTTGTCTCACATGAGGCTCAAAAGTCAACACTTCACTCTCATTGGAGGATACTTGTGCACATGGATTGCTCCTCTTTCAAGCTCCACCGCTGATTAAGATCTTTTGTCTCTTAATCTCCATGGTCCATTCCTTTGCATTTCTTATAAAAGGAGAGCTCTCTCCTTCATTTGCATATCCATATTTTATGCCATTGTTATGCTGCAGGTTTTGGAGCTCTTTGAAGACATCCTTGCATCCAAGCTTTGAAGACATTGTTGTTGCATTTCATTTAGTTTTCTTTCATAGTTGCATAATCATGACATTCTTAGTATAGATTTTCTTTATGCAATAGATTAATCTCACATAGCTTAATTAGGAGGGATTGTAAGACTTGTACTTTCCTTTCATAGTTTAGTTTGCACTTTCCTTTCATAGATTAGATTTCTTTTCAAGCATTGCATTGTTATCATTTAGCTTAGCTTGCACATTAATACTAGTTGCATTTGCATTTCATTTCCATTTAGATTCTTGGAGATATTGGCATTGTTGCCCTTGTCTTCATTGTGAATCTCTCGTTGTGTGGTTGACTAGCAAGGTCACTTTCTTGTAGCTCTAGCTGAGAGCAAAACTCATAGTCCCTTGCAACTCCATGCATAGAGAGCTATGAGCCGCTTTGTGAGGCCTCACTCTTGAGTAACCTTGCATGTAATGGTTCATAGAAGTGCATATTTTAGTGTGTATAATTCCTTTTATAAATCCCTTATTAGACACAATTTCCTTAAGAATGGATCCTTGATGAATTGACTAGCATGGTACACAAAATTTCTAGAAATTTTAATGCCATCTTTTATGGCACCGTATTTGTGTGATTCACAATAAGACACACAATATATTGGGGTAAGGTGATCTCTCTCTCTCTCTCTCTCTCTCTCTCTCTCTCTCTCTCTCTCATCTTAGTTTTGGATTTGATGAGGACTTATGTCATTCAGGGTCTTGATGTTTATTTATCTCCTTGACCTTATGAGATCATCTTATGTATTTGATATAATTTATTGTGAGCATGATTTTTCCTCATACTCCCTCTAAAGTGGGGGCTAAATTTACTATCCTAAAAATTTAGCACTCATTTATTTATAATCTCAGACCTATTGGGCCCTATTTTAGTAATTTCCTAGATATGAATGTGTTTATGCTTGATTTCCCTCTCCTTATTTTTCTGTCTCTTTGAATCTCTTGACACTTCTTGAATATTGAAGGCCATTTTAAAATTTCCCTCTGTGGGACTAGACCAAATTTGGTGTAGTCCTTGGGGGTTTTTTTTAGTGGGCTCTAGGCCCAATATGGGGGTGTTTCATTTTATCACATTAGTTGTGGTTGACCTATCATTTATGGACCCCAAAATGAGTATAAAAAGACATGAAAGATCCTCATTTTGACATTTACAAGTTCAAGAGAAATCTATTGTTATCCATATGCAATCTCATTATAAGCAATCAGGTCTATGTGCAAGAAATTATTGGTGATTTCAAGTGCTCTTTTGGACTCGAGATTTGAATATAATGCTCCCAAATCAATATCTCTAAGTCTTCTTCCATCTAGTCAAATATAATATTCTCTCATTTTGAAGAAATTTTATCTCTTCCACAGTGGGTAAATAGAGGAATTATCAAAGCAAGAAAGAAGATACACATCCATTTGCTTTCCTCTTCTTCTCCATTGAAGTGATCAAGCATATGTTCATTCAAGATCAAGAATTTGGAAAGTGTAGATCAATTTCACTTGTGAGGACATCCTTGATTCTACAACACATTTTGAATACTTACATTTGTCTTATTTTACATGCATTTCTTATTTCCTTTCAAGGTTAATTCTTATACAGGGGCTTGTCCAAGGCAAGCCACTTTCCACAACAACTTTCCCCTTTTTTCTTGTGTGAAAGAACACGTGGTGAAGTTGCAGATCCATAATTTTAGGGTTCTAGAACTAGGGATTGATCCTCTGTAGATTTTATTAATTTTTACCCTTCCATGACCAGGCTAACTTTTTGGGACTAGGCCAACTTGGGTCAAAATTGTCCCAAGGGTCTACAAATTTCATAGTCAGGAGTTACAAGTCTTAGAGATACAGATCCAGAAGGGTTCCCAATTCTGATAAGTTTTTTAAGTCAATTATCAATCTTAAGTTCACTTATCCTCTTCTAGCTCTTAAGGTGAGTTCATTCTTCTTGTTTTCCTTGAGAATTTACTTTAATATATTAGATATGATATCATACTTTTCTATTTATCATATCCTTTATCATTTAATAAGTACTTTAAACATAACATATACATAATTTTTTGTTCATACAAGGAATATCCCAAAATCACCCCTTTTCTAGATCATGCATTAGCACCCCTTCATCCTTTTGGGTTGTGCTAATAAGATTTGGCCTAAGGGTGGGTTTTGTATTGCAATGTATATGGAAAGTGGGAATCTACCATTGATAACCATTCTCCATATCACACACACACACACACACAAACAAAATAAAAATACGTACACATTCTATAATCCTAAAAAGTTAATATCTATAATTAGATGCTCATCTTAGCCCAATTTTAGTATGTATGGGTTTCTACATTTATTTCACACTCTACTAGCACCCACTAGGCCTTTAAATTAATATTATAAGTCTTGTGCTAATTTAATTTCTTCAAAAATTGAGGTAACACCTTATTTATAAGTTTTCTCCTCTATTTTTTCTCCAATCCCATAATTAATTTCATTACCTAAGTCATATATCACCACTTAAGGCATTTACATTCTATCTCAGCCTCTAAATTGACTATCATATCTTTTCATGCATCCACTAAGTGTATGTGACCCACATTTATATTTTGGCCCTACAATAGGTGTTATAGGTCAACCTAGATTATCTATACCCTGCATTTTGGGCCCACATTTAAATTGGGTCCATGTCTTGGCAATTCAACAAGGATTTTGAATCATAATCAACCTCGATGAGTTTTAACTCCAGAGATATTGCGAGGTATATAAAAACCCTATATCTCCACATTTTTGTATCTATTACTATCCTCAAGCATTAATGATCAAGAAATCAAGAAATTTGCATCCAAGCAATCTCAGGTCTTCAAGCATCTGAGTCTATAAGTATTCAAAGTATTCTCCTTCATCATCAACCATTATGGAAAACTACAACACCTATTTCACAAGACTTATCCTTCATGGTTTCCTTTTGTGTTTTTATGGAGTCCAAGATATTGCATTAACATTTATGATCATGTTTAAAGAATCATTTTATCATCAAGGCATGAGGTAGTTCTCAATTCAGATATAGCTCCTATTTCATCTTTCCTTTATGCAGTCTCGTTATATTTTAAAGGTTGATGCCTAAATAGGGGTTTGACCAAGGTAAACCTATTTTACCAACCTTCTTCCCTATCTTATTGCATGCAAGAACATGCTACAGAGATGTCAGATAATTTCTAGGAAAATTGGGAACATTGAGAGTGATCCTAAAATTTTCAAGTAGAAAACCTAGTTACAGATCAAGCTAACTGACCTATACTCAAGTACAAGTTGAGCTAGTTGACCTATACTAGAAAAAATAGCCTAAATTTTGATAGGAATGCATTTTATAGAGTCATAATCTCAAAAAAATGTTACAAGTGTTTTTGGATTTTCGTTTATTAGTTGTTTAGATCTAAAGTTTCTTATTTCCTATTCCATTTCTTGATTCATCTATATATTTCCTAATTTTCATTTCTATATTTATTATCTTTTTCCATTTAAGAATTACACATTTAGATAAGGAAACCATTGTCCCCATTTAGCGCTTGAGTCACCTCATGAGCATATTGTGGGCATTTTCCTTCCAAATGTGAAATATTGGAAAGGGGAGGTGATCTAACCTATTTTCATTGCTTTGATTTTTCTATTGTACATTTTGGTGAACTCGAATCATAACATTTTCACTTTTGATTTGGTTCTTAGATCTTATTTGTATGTATTACATTGTCTCATTTTATGCATTCATTTTCAAGAAAAACTAAATGATCATAAAAAAATCATATTGTTGTCTCTCATTTCATTTAGAGCAATACAAACAAAAAAAAATATTCATTTCATGCATTAGTTAGTAATCATTGCATCTCATATAGATCCTTTCATTTCTATTGTATGCACTTGCATTGGAAAAATATACATATAGTTTCATATATTTTCACATCTCATGTTGGTTTGTTCATCATGAATATTTTCTATAATTTTATTTTTATTTTTATCGCCTAAGGACCCTCCTTCTCATCAGGGCATATTGAGGTAATGTAATAATCCTTTTCTCAATAATCTCCCTATTTGGGATGAACCATTAGAAGACAATGTTGATTGTTCTCTTGAAATGCATCTCCCCATGAGGGTACCTTGATGATAGACAATGACATTATAGTAGAAGAAATTGATATGATTGTTCATTTCCTTGAGGATACTTTACCTTCTATTCATCTTAATGATTTTCCCTCTACCAATGAATCCTTAATGAGTGATGACCATTCTCTTAAGATGCTCCCCTTTATGAGGATATTTTGGAGCAAGAGGAGGAAATTATAGAAACCTTTCTTAATATCACCTTACCTTTATTTGACATCCCTTTTAGAGATAAAGCATTGACAGAGGTCCCTAATCCCTATTTTAAACATTTTCTTACTTATGAGGATACCTTGGAAGAAGAGGATAATATCAGTACTTGTTTCCTTGATGGTCTCTCTTCAAGTGAAAAAAATTTAAACAATCAAGATCTTGATTAAGTCAATGTTGTCAATTTTTTGGGTATTGAAAAAGCTAATGTCATTGTTCATGTTCGTCAAGATGCCCTTCCCACTTAAATAAACCAATTATTATTGTGAAAGGTGATCAAAAACCTAATTCTAATGTGGCTGATCACACTTATAACACAAGAAACAATTGACAACCTACAAGTTTGGTTGTTCCTCCATCTCTTCCTACTTCTCAACCAATGCTTCCTCGTACACCCCATCTTCCTCAAAATATTGGAAAGTAGTATGACTTAGTAGAACAACTCTATGCTACACCTTCCAAGATATGTCTTTGGGAGTTCTCCAAAATTCACTTACATATTATGAAGCATTACAAAAAGCCTTGAGAAACATGACTTCTCCATCTCTTATATACAAGCTAATATAACTTCCATATTATAATGCATGAATGTGACTAATATAAAAGCCCAAATCATGTTTTCTCAAGATGAGTTGACTCCTAAAGAAATTCATGATCAACATGATTCTCTTATGGTTTCTTTCCCTATCAATTGTAATCCTATTCAAATAACTTTAGTTGATAATGGATATGGTCTTAATATGTGTAGTATTGATTTGTTGTATAAAATTGAGGTGGATATTTCATCAATTAAACCTTATTCTATTATTCTATTTCACACACACACACACCCCCTCCCCCTCACTTCTCCTACCACTCCCTCTCCCTCTCTCACTCCCTCCCTCTCACTTCCCCTCACTTCTCTCACTCTCTCTCCCCCTCCCCCTCCCCCTCCCCCTCTCACTCCCCCTCCCCTCCCACTCCCTTCTCGCCCCCCACCGCTCTCTCTCTCTCTCTCTCTCTCTCTCTCTCTCTCTCTCTCTCTCTCTCTCTCTCTCTCTCTCCCACTCCCTCATCCCTCTCCCCCTCTCACCCTCCCTCCCCCTCCCTCCCTCTACCTCCCAATCCCTCGCTCACTTCCCCCACTACCTCTCCCTCTCCCTCTCCCTCTCCCTCTCCCTCTCTCTATCTCCCTCCCTCTCCATGTCCCCCTCTCACTCCCTCCCTCCCTCTCCATGTCCTCCTCCCCCTTCTCTCTCTCTCTCTCTCTCTCTCTCTCTCTCTCTCTCTCTCTCTCTCTCTCCCACTCCCTCTCCCTCTCACTCCCTCTCCCCCTCTCTCTCTCTCTCGCCTGTCCCTCTCCCCCTCTCATATTCTTTCCCCCTCCCACTCCCTCCCACTCCCCCTCACTCTCCACCTCCTACTCCCCCCCTCTCTCACTCCCACTCCAGATCCCACTCCCTCCCCCTCCCACTCCCACTCCCTCCCTCCCTCTCTGCCTCCTATTCCCCCCTCTCCCACTCCCTCCCCCTCCTACTCCCCCCTCTCCCACTCCCAATCCCTCCCTCACTTCCCCTCCCACTCTATCTCCCTCTCCCTTCCTCCCTCACTTCCCTTCCCACTCACTCTCCCTCTTCCTCCCTCCCTCCCCCTCCCTCTCCCTCTCCCCCTCCCCCCCCACTCTATCTCCCTCTCCCTTCCTCCCTCACTTCCCCCTCCCACTCACTCTCCCACTCTCTCCCTCACTTCCCTTCCCACTTGCTCTCCCACTCTCTCTCCCTCTTCCTCCCTCCCTCCCCCTCCCTCTCCCTCTCCCCCTCCCCCCCCCCACTCTATCTCCCTCTCCCTTCCTCCCTCACTTCCCCCTCCCACTCACTCTCCCACTCTCTCCATGTCAATCCCTCTCTCCCCCTCCTACTCCTTCCCCCTCCCACTTTCTCTCCCACTCTCTCCCTCTCCCTCCCTCCCCCCCCCCTCCCTTTCCCCTTCCTACTCCTTCCCCCTCCCACTCCCTCCTTCCTCTCCCCCTCCCACTTGCTCTCCCACTCTCTCCCTCTCCCTCCCTCCCTCCCCCCACTCCCTCTCCACCTCCTACTCCTCCCTCCTCCCCCTCCCACTCCCTCCTTCCTCTCCCCATCCCACACCCTCCTTCCTCTCCACCTCTCCATCCCTCTACCCCTCCCTTTTCCCCTCCTACTCCCACCTCTCCCACTCCCAATCCCTCCCTTACATCCCCTCCCACTCTATCTCCCTCTCCCTTCCTCCCTCACTTCCTCCCCTACTCCTCCACCCTCCCACTCCTACACCTCACCCTCCCCCTCCTACTCCTTCCCCCTCCCACTCCCACTCTCTCCCTCTCCCTCCCTCTCCCCCTCCTACTCCTCCATCCTCCCCCTCCTACTCCTCACCCTCCCCCTCCTACACCTTCCCCCTCCCACTCCCACTCTCTCCCTCTCCCTCCCTCCCCCCCCCTCCCTTACCCCTTCCTACTCCTTCCCCCTCCCACACCCTCCTTCCTCTCTGCCTCTCCATCCCTCTGCCCCTCCCTCTACCCCTCCTACTCCCCCCTCTCCCACTCCCAATCCCTCCCTCACTTCCCCTCCCACTCTATCTCCCTCTCCCTTCCTCTCTCACTTCCCCTCCCACTCGCTCTCCCTCCCCCTCCCTCTTCCTCCCTCCCTCCCCCTCCCCCCTCCCCCTCCCACTCCTTCCCCCTCTCCCTTCCTCCCTCACTTCCCCTCCCACTCACTCTCCCACTCTCTCCCTCTCCCTCCCTCACTTTGCCTCTCCCTCTCCCTCCCTCACTCTGCCTCCCCCTCCCCCTCCCTCCTTCCTCTCCCCCTCCCACTTGCTCTCCCACTCTCTCCCTCACCATCCCTCCCTCTCTCCCTCACTTCCCCTCCCACTCTATCTCCCTCTCCCCCTCCTACCCCCCCTCCCACTCTATCTCCCTCTCCCTTCCTCCCTCACCCTCGCCCTCGCCCTCGCCCTCCCTCTCCCCCTCCTACTCCCCACTATATCTCCCTCTCCCTTCATACTCCCTCATACTCCTTCCCCCTCCCCCTCCCTCCTTCCTCTCCCCCTCCTAATCCCCCCTCTCCCACTCTATCTCCCTTCCTACTCCCCCTACTCCTCCTCCCTCCCCCCTCTTCCTCCTCCCCCTCCCCCTCCCACTCATTCCTCCCTCTCCCCTCCCACTCGCTCAACTACTCTATCTCCCTCACTTCCCCTCCCACTCTATCTCCCTCTCCCTTCCTCCCTCACCCTCGCCCTTGCCCTCCCTCTCCCCCTCCTACTCCCCACTCTATCTCCCTCTCCCTTCCTATTCCCTCTTACTCCTTCCCCCTCCCACTCCCTCCTTCCTCTCCCCCTCCCACACCCTCCTTCCTCTCTACCTCTCCATTTCTCTGCCCCTCCTACTACCCCCTCTCCCACTCCCAATCCCTCCCACTCACTCTCCCACTCTCTCTCCCTCTCCCTTCCTCACTTCCCCTCCCACTCGCTCTCCCACTCTCTCCCTCTTCCTCCCTCCCCCCCTCCCTCTCCCCCTCCCCTATCCCCCCCTCACACTCTATCTCCCTCTCCTTTCCTCCCTCACTTCCCCCTCCCACTTGCTCCCTCTCCATCCCTCTCTCCCCCTCCCACTTGCTCTCCCACTCTCTCCATCTCCCTCCCTCCCCCCTCCCTTGCCCCTTCCTACTCCTTCCCCCTCCCACTCCCTCCTTCCTCTCCCTCTCCCTCCCTCCCTCCCCCCCTCCCTCTCCCTCTCCTACTCCTCCCCCCTCCCCCTCCCCCTCCCACTCCCTCCTTCCTCTCCCCCTCCCACACCGTCCTTCCTCTCTGCCTCTCCATCCCTCTGCCCCTCCTACTCCCCCCTCTCCCACTCCCAATCCCTCCCTCACTTCCCCTCCCACTCTATCTCCCTCTCCCTCCCTCCCTCACTTCCCCTCCCACTCTATCTCCCTCTCCCTTCCTCCCTCACTTCCCCTCCCACTCGCTCTCCCCCTCGCCCCCTCCCACTCCTCCTTCCCCCTCCCACTCCTTCCCCCTCTCCCTTCCTCCATCACTTCCCCTCCCACTCGCTCTCCCACTCTCTCCCTCTCCCTCCCTCACTCTGCCTCCCCCTCCTCCTCCCCCTCCCACTCCCTCCTTCCTCTCCCCCTCCCACTTGCTCTCCCACTCTCTCCCTCACCATCCCTCCCTCTCTCCCTCACTTCCCCTCCCACTTTATCTCCCTCTCCCCCTCCTACCCCCCCCACCCTCCCACTCTATGTCCCTCTCCCTTCCTCCCTCGCCCTCCCTCTCCCCTTCCTACTCCCCACTCTATCTCCCTCTCCCTTCCTACTCCCTCCTACTCCTTCCCCCTCCCCCTCCAACTCCCACTCCTTCCTCCTCCCCCTCCCACTCCCACTCCTTCCTCCCTCTCCCCTTCCCACTCACTCTCCTACTCTCTCCCTCTCCCTCCCTCCCTCTCCCTCCCTCTCCCGCTCCTACTCCTCTGTCCCTCTCCCACTCGCTCTCCCACTCTCTCCCTCCCTCCCCTTCCCTCTACCCCTCCTACTCCTCCCTACTCCCCCTCCCACTTGCTCTCCCACTCTCTCCCTCACTCCTCCTCCCTCCCCCTCCCCACTCCTTCGCCCTCCCACTCCCTCCTTCCTCTCCACCTCTCCATCCCTCTGCCCCTCCCTCTCCCACTCCCAATCCCAATCCCTCCCTCACTTCCCCACCTCCTCCCCATCCCCCCTCTCCCACTCTATCTCCCTCTCCCTCTCTGCCTCCTACTCCCCCCTTCTCCCACTCCCTCTCTCACTCCCTCTCCTTCCCCCTGCCCCTCCATCTCCCGCTCCCTCTCCTCCCCCTCCCTCTCTGCCTCCCTCCTTCCTCTCCCCCTCCCTCTCCCTCTCCTCCCCCCTCCCTCCCCCTCCCAAACAAAAGGTCAAAACTCAAATACTCATTTTGAATATATACAAAAATAAAAAAATGAAAATAAAAGTAAATTCAATTTTAAACATACAAATTGAATAAAATATAAGACAATATATAAAATTCTAAATGAATTTCAAAATAATGCATGCACCACATAAACAATAAATTTATCATATTAGAGTGAATAAAAAGTTCAAATGCTCATTTCAAAATGAACACACAAGATTTAGTCATATACCCTGCTTTATTCTAGGCAGTTTACTAGTACCTCTTTTAGGACTATAATTAGTTCTCCGTGAGAATGTTCTCTCCAAGAAAGTTACTCATTAGCAAGTTGGAAAAAGAGGTGAGATAATGGAATGGAGTATTCTAACTTACTAAGATTCTAGAACTTACTGGATAAAATAGGAAAATGAAATGAACACTAGCCAAGACAAGACTGATAAATGCAAAATCTATACATAGAGGAATCACAGGTCGAAAGCAATCGAGATTTTTCCCCGAAATGATGCACAATGACACAAAGCCAAAATGAAGTCAAAAGGAAGAAATGAAAAGTTTAGAGTAGCTAAAATATAAAATTAAAACTCATGTGTGATGAAAAGTTTAAAGTAGTCAAGTCAGCCAGCACGTTGTAGGTGTAAGGTAACTTACAACACAGAGTTATGGGGCATGAACATAAGTATACAATGCTTATCTGATTCTTCGATCTGCTCAGTAGGGTCGAATGGCAGTTGAATTGTCTTTTGCAGATACTTCTCTGCTAAGTCCTCTCACTAATTTTGCATACGGCCAATACAAGATTTATTGCTCACAAAACCTATATCACCTATAGAAATTTTGAATTAATAAACTCTAACTAGTAATTTACCTGCAAAAGAATAGATTCTTGACAGCGGTCAAGATCATCTACAAACACGATGATTCTGGGATCATCTTGCCCATGGGATAATTCCTCACTATGCAGTTGAGATTTATCTCCATGCCCTTTTATGATCGCTTGGTTGATCATGCCAATACAAGATTTATTGCTAACAAAACCTGTATCACTATAGAAATTTTGAATTAATAAACTCTAACCTGTATCACCAAGTGCCAAATGCAGCTCGCAACAGTGCATAGAAAAAGTGGGTTTCTACGAGAAAAGTGCCACCGATTCCCCATTTTCACTCATGCCTAAAATGCTCAATTCTTTGATTAGGGTTGCATCTATCACAGTGCCGCCACCGCTACAACCACATAACACAAAACAGAGCACAAAAGTAGAGTATTCAATTGATGTATTGCTGCTGCAACAAATCTTTTATT
The DNA here is from genome assembly GCA_027943335.1 of Chamaecyparis obtusa. NCBI lineage: Eukaryota > Viridiplantae > Streptophyta > Pinopsida > Cupressales > Cupressaceae > Chamaecyparis > Chamaecyparis obtusa. The sequence goes on from BSBK01009300.1 coordinate 93,409, forward strand.
AATCTCTTTTTTTAATCTCTTGCTGCTGCAACCAGGTCTTTATTTCAACGCAGCATGGCATTGACCAACATCCATGCTAATTATGATGCTAATAGTGTTAAACCTAAAATTGGCACAAGCAGCTATGCTAACATAAATACTGCACAAAATTTAAATGTTCAAATGCAAACTGTGTGACTAGAAAATTCTATGTCCAAATTGGGTACCTTACATGGCCTGATAGAATGAGGATTGGAATAGGGGAAAGGATTTAAACCATGTGGGTGCTCTCCAGAATGTAGCATGGATAATTGTGGATTGTCAAGATGAAACCACTACGCAACCCATATGGAGCTATATTGTTAAAATATTGTATTGCCATATATAGCCTCAGTTTTCAGTCTTTGTTTTCCTTATTTCTGTCAGTCTCAAGTTTCAATACACTGTTTCCTAGTATACCAATTTATGTGGATTGCTTCCATTTTTATATTTCATGAAGTAATACACTAAACTAGAAAATCAATGGGACACTATCATTTCATTTATGCATTTACCTATTTTACTGGAGTAGTAGAACTCTTTCTTTTCTGACTACTGTCTTTAATGGAGAACCCAAAGAAATCTAGATTAAAAGCCACTTGGATAATTTGGAAGCCTGTGTGACAATGAGTAAATTTGACTGGATCACTGGCATAAACTATTCCATCAACAAATAAACAAATGAGATTAATTTCAATATACATTTTTATCTGTAAATTTGAATAGTCTGTATCCCATTGTTGTGATGGTCAAGTTATAGTTTGTTATCAATGTTTAAAATCCCATAAAGTGCTATCATTGACTACAAATGTATTGCTTATTAGATCAGGGGAGAAAATGTTCCTATCTACAACTCCTTCCTTTAAAAAAATAATCAGTAATTCAAATTTGTTTATAAGCTCCATTCTTTAAAAAAATCAGTAAATTCAAATGATAAATAGAAATTATATCTATAAAATTAAAAGTTATTAGATATTAAGAGATTTTCACAATCTATTAGAGATGATGTTGTTTTTATACACAATCCATCAAATAGAAATAATGTTGTTTCTGGATTTGATTGTGTGCAAGTTATTATTATTAGATGGGAAGAGAGGATGTTCCTGTATACAATATAATATACTTGTTAATTCAAATTAAAAGAATTGGATATTCTAATCTTAAAACAGCATTTTTCTGAAACATGTAAAAATAAGAGTCAATTAAGCATTTTTCTGAAACATGCTAAAATAAGAGTCAATTAGATGCATAAATGTTGTCTTTCAATATAAGAAAATTGAAAAATAGAGGAACCCCTAAAAACTACAGAGGCCAGCAAGCCTTATGAGAAGAAAAAAAACCGGCCCTAAAAATACTGAATATTGATATTGCACTAAAAACTAGTTGTAGTAAAAGACATATATTAAATATCCTCTGCACTAGAAGAATGATTTCATACGAAAAACAAACTAATTGGACAGAATCATTATATAATTCTACAGTCAAATTAAGAGGAGTCACATTCGAATCGCTTAACTTTTGTTCTCAGTCTGTACATAAAGTCACCAAGAATAGTAAAATTGTTTGCATTAACTCTATTTTCAAATGCAAAGAATCACCTGTGTGACCAGAAAATTCTATTTAATTGGGTAGCTTACTGAGCACAGCACAACACCCACTGTCACTAAATAAAAAGTAATGTAATCTTTAAAAAATCCTCATTAAAAATCTAATCAAAATGAAACTAAACTAACAAATTAACTTAACTAAAACTAAATTAAATACCAAAAATCTGAGCTACCTAAATAACGTATGAAAATCTAACCTAACTAAAAAGCTTAAAAAATGAACTACAAATTAAATCAGCAACCATGGGCCATACTAAATTAAAAGTATCTTTTTATTAAAGTGCAGTAGATCAATGTATAACCTTTTCACTATTTTCAATCGCCTACGAAAGATTACCTGCAGATTTATTCAGAGGCAAGGCAGAGACACATACAATTATATGGTAGTCTCTGATTTGGGTGCGATGCTGCTGATCGGACAGAGAAAGTAAACAACAAAAATGAGCTCTATTTTGAACGTAAACTGCCAATTTCAGACTCCAAAACTGCGAAAGAATCCAAGATAGTGGGGTCAAACTTCAGAGAAATATAATTTGGGTTGAATCTGATCTGAAAGATTATTGACTATAAAAAGGAAAATGGTAGAGGTAGCGGAAGGTTGTGTTGGACTCTGTTGTGTGCAGAGACAGGGAAGCAGAGTACTATGAAAAAGAAAATGGTGGAGGGAGGGGAAGGTTCTGTTGGACTTTTAGGAGAGGGGGATGATAAGGGAAGCACAATGTGAGTGCAAGAAATGTAACAATGTTTTTGTGTGATGCTTTTTGTGCCTTCTTTCAAAGAGGTTGGATCAATGGATTATGATCTTTTCCCATTTTGGCCTGTTTAGCGAAATTTGAGGATGAGTTTGAGACGGTGGCAAATTCAGAAGGGTTTGGTCAGATGATGAAACAGACACAGGATGTGATCCAAATGGAAACAAGTATGAAAATGATGAATAGATGTGTCCTAAGTGCCAGCTTTACTTTGACGTTGCAGAGACGAACAAGAAAATGGTGGAGGCAGGGGAAGGTTGTGTTTGACGTTGCAGAGAAGAACAAGAAAATTGCAAGAAAGAGGAAGTGGAAGATAGTGAGGTGTCTGATCTTAGCAAAGGTGAGACCGTCATCTTCACAATCTAAGAGACAAGAATAAAGAGATTAACAGCAATATCCCTTTCAGAATCGGCAGAGTAATGCGGCCTTAATCAAAATCAAAATCAACAATATATACCTGCCAAGAAAGAGGAAGTGGAAGACAGTGAGGTATCTGATCTTAGAAAAGGTGAGACTGTCATCTTCACAATCCAAGAGGCAAGAATAAAGAGCTTAACAGCAATATCCCTTTCTATCAGTACAAATTCTGATATCACAATCAGAATCGGCAGAGCAATGCGGTAGGTCCTTGATAAATCCACTGACTAAACAGCTAAACAGCATTGTTTCTGACTAAACAGCTAAATCCTCATCAGCTAAACAGCATCATCTTCACACTCAAAACTATCCTCAGATATCAAAATCAACAATCAAAAACAACAATCAAAATGAATAAAGTAATCATGAGGCTGAGCTACCAATGCCATTGTTATCAGTTATCTGTAGCACGCAAAACAATTTCATTGCATTCTGCTTCTATTGCCAATAAATGATAATCCAATCCTATTTATAGACTGTAATTGAAGAGATCAACACAATAACGGTAATATTTTTTTTCAAAAAATGCAAGGCGGTTATTAAAAAAATAAAAAACAAAATAAAAGCGAGACCGGTATATAAAAGGTGTTTGAGGTCGACTTTTTTTCTTAACGGTAAATATTATAAAAACAAAAAACAAAATAAAAGCACAACCCATTCTTGGTTTGAAACAAAGAATTTTAAAATAAATATCGTGGAAGTTTACTAAAATTAGAAGAAAGAAAGATCAAGAGAATAATAAATTGATGGAAGATAATTCAGTGGAATCATGTCTTGTTAAGACCATTGATTTCCACTTTTCCAACTCTTAGAGATGTCAAGTTTATAATGAATGAAGGGATTGAACAACATTCTTAGAAAAAAGGGAATTTTACTAGAGTTCATTCTCCTAATGTGATAATTATTTAAGAGTTCAAATCATTTGTGGAAGGCATGGCTAACATTGCTCCCAAGTTCTGGTGGAGGGGCAACTGAAAGCTAATTGGTGCTAAGAAAATGCTAAAGGGTTTTCCCACCTATGAAATCTTCATAAGCTCATTCCTTGTAGGTGGATTTTTAATAGGTATTATCTTTCAATGATCACTTCTAGTTTTGACACTAGAGAAATACTCTTGTTTATCAATGTTTATTCCCCAAGTAACTTTATTGGAAAGACTATATTTATGACTCCCATTATATATGTGAAATCTTTTAATTCTCTTTGGCCTTGGAATTTGGAGGGAGATTTTAATGCAATTACTAGTTTGGAGGAGAAAATAGGAGGAATTGAACTTGGCTTGATTCATCCTCATATTTTCTTAAAGAGAATATTCTCCTTATGCATTTGGTTAATATTAAGTCATGAAATTGTGAGTTCACTTGGTGTAATAGGGGGTGTAGAGAAGATTTTATCATTGATATTATGTTTATTTTTTCATTAATGTCAAACTGATCCATCCAACATTGTCCAAATGCTTCGAAATTTGGTTCAAAAGTATTTTGTGGTAAAAAAGTGGAATGTTCATAACTCGAAGCAATATGTTCTTGTTTTGGAAGTCTTAGGAAAATCATTTTGGGTACAAAAGGGAGATAGTGGCTTGGTTTTTGGGTTCAGGCCTATCTTGAGGGTAGTCATTACCATTTCCATTTTATATGTTTTATTTGGGATAAGTTTTTGGTCCTGACCTATCTGTTGCTTCTATATATTACCGATGGATTGGCTACACATGATATGATCTTTTGTGGGATGATTAGTATTATGGAATATGGTTGGAATTATTAAAATTGCATGCTCTAGCTATTTTGGCTAGCGTGAATTGATTTAAATGCTACTTCACATTTTACTATACTTATATGGCCAACTCAGTCTTTTTTTAAAATGAAAATGGTTTTGGCTGACTCAGTCATATTTTTTAAAAGAATTTTTTTTATATATATTTGGGTTATGGTTGGCAAAGTATTTGTACTAAGTACTATTTTTCAATGAAAAATGAATATTATAGAAGATCCATATTTTTTAGATACAGGTTAAATGAATACCTAGATTAGAGTGCAGTATACCTAAATGAGTTATTCATTCTAGTTCAAATTACTCTATACTATGTAATGAATTTTGTGTTGTAAGCAGTATGTCTCTGACATTAAAACCATCTTATTGTGTTTTGTATCCTGCTACTCTAACAGTGAGCCTCTGTTAGTGAGTTTTGAGAAATGAGATCACTTTCCATAATCATCTCATATATACAGTGAAGTGTTTTCATGAGTTAATTATCACCATGTTTTTTTCCAGTTGGGTGTTCCGCATATAAAATGTTGGTGTTATTATCTTTTTGGATCTTTTGACTACATGAATTTGATGCAGGAGCATCCTGGGTGTAAGAGCAATCTTGCATCACCCAAAAATATTTCTATTTTTGTATTCAATAAGGGCTATCTTGTGCAGAGTTGCTATTTGTGGAAACTTGCTATTTTTAGTAAGTTGGTCTTACGATCTCGGAATGTCTGATTTTACATATGGAGGTTCATCTCAGTCATATCAGCCTGCCAACAAAGTTTCATGGCTAGATCAGGTGTAGTTTTAAAGATATTGAAGATTTTCGGTATTGGCAGCAGGGTACAGAAACTTCAAACTCAGTTTTGAAGGCTTTAGAGGCCCCGAGTGAGGTTGAAAATTTGGGTGACGGGTGCTTTGCGCAAGTCAAGCTTGTAGAGCGCTTCGTGGCATTTCCAGAATGGGGTTATAATAGCCAATTGGGTCAACAGGCGATGACATATGGTTTTCGGAAGTTGGGTCACCTGAAATGGCAAAAAAAAAAATTTCTTCAAAATTTCTGTTTGGGTTTCAAAACTCATTTTGAGCCGACTTTGATGTAATAAATTGTAAAATAAAATAATTCTAAGTTTGGTCGGCCCTAAGGGCTAAATTTCTAGAACCTTCTCGGGCGGTGGAAATTGCCTATATAAAGAAGGCCCGTAGTGTTGTCTAGGGCAGTTCTGGGTAGTAGATCTGGGTATTGATTCAAGGCTTTGTCCTACATAATATTGTAAGGGAATGCCCATGTGGCTTTGCATATTGTAATTCTGAAAGTTTTTAATTCCACATTTGTGGAGATAATAAGAAGCCAATTTTCTGTTATTGCATATTATTGTTGTTGTTTCTCTATTTTTGTTATGTGCTTGTGGTATTAAGGGGAGCACCCTTCATCAGAATTAAATTGAATGTTTAACCTCGTTAATTAATTTCTTAAAGAAGAGAAATTTTTTATGTAGGCTTATTCACTTTCTTCCCCCTCTCAGCCTCTTGAATGTGTTCAACAATTGGTATAAAAGAGAAAGGTTCCCCTACTTTAAGCTTAATTGTTTGAGGTTGATTTGGAAGTCATGTAAACCATGTTTGAAGAAAACCTAATATATATGATTAGGGGTATTTATTTTGGGATGAGTATAGTGAAGTTGAAACTCTTTAGAAGAAGAGCTAAAACCTACTCTGGCTAATCTGGATTCTACCAAATTCAAACTAAAGAAGGTTTAAGACAAAATTATATTTCAAAATTTTTTCTAAAAGATGCAAAAGGGGATATTGAAGATCTTGATAGAAAATTAAAAGATAAGTCTGATGTTTTCTCCAAACTTGAAGAGGAATATTACAAACTAAAAAATGAACTAGCAAAAGCCAATGAATAGATTGAAAAGGGGTTAAAATTGAAAGGTGGAAAGGAAGTTCTTGATGTTTTTCTAAGTTCACAAGGACATAATTGTGACAAAGTAGGTTTGGGATTTGATCTTCATACTTAAATTAAGTTATATATGCTTTCCATCTCACATATTTTTCAAGATCATCTTTCCTTACATGATCTTTTTCCTTGAAGGTTAAGAATTTTCTACAATCTTCTTTATTTTAATAAAATATTTTAAATACATCAATTTCAAATTAAAAAAATTTAGCATTTAATTACTTCAAAGACTTCCTTATCTAGAGAAATGCATTTCTTAACATTGTCATATTCAAATGTATATTATTTCCAATATTCTATAAATAAAAAATGTTCTTTTGATGAGATATTAAAATCATTTATGTAGAGAATAAATTTATCTATACTAGGAACATAAATAATAAGAATATTACTTATCTTTCTCTAGATTTTATTAACAATAATAGTATTACTTATCTTTCTCTAGATTTTATTAACAACAATAGTATATTCATTAGACCATTTGATCTTGTTTTTCTTAAGGATTTTCTATAGTAGTTCTTTGTCAAAACTTGCATCTAAATTTTTTTTTTTTAAATCATTTTTCTTAAGGACTTTCTATAGTAGTTCTTTGTCAAAACTCGCATCTAAATTAAATAAAATCATTTCTATAATTCAATATTCCTAAAAGGGCAATTTGAGTATGTGCACCAAGATGGTATGTAGAAGGGGGGGGCGGGCTTAAGTGGCAACTATTTTTCTAAAATAACTAAGCTTGAACTTGGAGAAGTAATTTGAGACTTGTGCACTCAAATTTTGAAGATACCAAAGAACAAGAATCATAATAATGTGAATTGATTTTTTAAACTACTAAAGTTATTTTAAAATAGGTAAGATTAAGAGGATCAAATGCTTCTCACATACACAAGTGTTACTATTTTTTTAATCTAGAAATAACATATTGTCTAGTGTCCACCCCACAAATTTTTAATTGCATGTAGTATTTAAAAAACCACAATGGTAGGAATATAGTTAAGAGTGAGACTAGAAGTTGTATATTTTTTATATTTTTTTGGGCATTTTTTTCAAAAAATTTCAAAGTGGATGCATCTTTAAAATTAAATCACTGTGTGTGCGTGTGTGTGTGTGTGTGTGTGTGTGTGTGTGTGTCCCATAAATTGCACAAAAATAATTTAAAAAAATTCAATTTATTTCAATGTGTAAAGAATAAAGTGTAGAATTAAATATTATATAATTTATTTCAATTTTGGTCAAGTAGGTCAAATTTTATTAAAAGATATTAAACACATAGGTCGTTGGTAACTACAGAAATAAGAATAGGGAAAAATCACATCAAAATGAGGCAAATGAACCTCCCAAGCCTAAGGGTTTTAATCCAAGTCTAAGTACAAGCTAAAATGTTTGTGTTAAAAACATGTAAGTGTTATTTTAATAAAGATACGTACCCATTTTTATGCAAAAAAACACATACATATCTTTATGCAAAACAACATGTATATGTATGCTTATTTAGCATAACATGTATGTTAAATGATAATTCTATCATGGTCCAACTATGTAAGTTTTGAGTCAAACTCATTGACCCATATTTCATGAGTAGTGGTTCGCAAGGACTCATATTTCATGAGAATGAATGGTACACTTAGAACTCATTGCATCTAGGTGATGCTTATATGGGTGAGGCATTGTGCCCTCTAGGAGATCATCCATCCAATACTACTTCAACTTAAACATACTTTTTTATGGGGTTTCCTCCAAGGTTAAGCCTACATAGCTTGCTACCCCATTTGTTAAACCTTCAAGAAGTGTTGTGCCTTATGAACTATTCATTATTCTGCCCCTTTAGCTCATCAATTGACAAGTAGGAAATATTTGCACAACGAGTCAAATTATGTATATAACACAAACATATTTTTTTGTATATAATATCTTTTTTGAATGTTGATTCTTTTGTCTTCCCCTTAGATTTTTTCATCAAGACACATGATATTATGTAACTAGGGATATGATATTATAAGGTATTTAGGTGGAGAGATTTATCAACATGTGGAAAATATATCTTATGTTAGGCTATATTGAGTCATTGGAATAATTTATGTAATAAATTGTATCAAGAGTTAAGTAGGACTTCATTATGATTTACCCTTCTATAGTAGCCTTTGAAAGATGTATATATAAAGGTAGGTGGTTATCATTATAAGAGACATGTGTGGAGTATGGCATTTTGTTTGGGGTCTCTTAGAGATGTAGTATATTGTCATGCCCAAAAGTTGAGAAAAACACAACTACAAATTTTTTTCTAAAACCTAATATTTAACTAAAGTTGTACATACATGAGCCCTAACTATAGTTCACGCTAACCGATACATGTCTACTAATAGGTTAGGTGAATTAAGGCCTCGGTTGACTAGGTTTGACCACAAACTACAAACGGGCTCAAAATCCTAACATCAACTAAAGTTTTTAACTAGCATGTTGTTAACCAACTAATTAGGGTTAACAAGATTAAATGGAGGTTTCCTAAAAAATCTGAAAGTCAACTTGATTACTAGATGATAGCAAAAGTTTGACCCAAGACTAATGTATTAACTTAGTTAAACATGGGTCAAATAATTTAATTGATATCTTATTTAATTTAGTACAAGATAAGTTGACTATATTAAAATTTAAGATTTAGCTTAAATCTATTCTAAACAGATAGATTAAACTAAATGATTCAATACGTTAATTAAACTATATAACTAAATAATTTAATTAAAATTAATTTTATAAAAATATATATTACTTCCCATTTAGTTAAATCTGTTGTAAAGGATTCACTAATTGAATGGATAATGATTTAATAATATAAATTAAAATTATCAATCCGTTAAAATATCAGATATACTAAATAAATGACTATCTTGATCTAAAATAGAACACTAATTAAATCTTTACAAAAGAAAAATACATCAATTTACTAATTTCTTAAATATATTATTATACCCCCTAAAACAAGAATCAAATTTAAATCCCATTTCAAATCCACTAGTACAAAAACAGCAAAATTAGACTAAAAAAACTACTAAAAATCACATATAGATGACCAATTTTGATCACATGACCAGTAATAGTTTATTGCCAGTCATTTGTAACACCACCAAATTTGTGACTAAACAAATTTTAGTCATTTGTTGGTTGTTTTGAATGATCAATTTGGTAGTATTTTTACTCATTAATTTAGTCATTTGTTGTTGTTAATTGGTCATTCATTTAATCTTGATAGTCATTTATTTAATCATTAAAATCATTAATTTGTGTCAATTGGTAATATATTTAATCATTTGCATCAACTAATTTCCATCCATTGGTAGTATATTTGATCATTTTAATCATTAATTTAGTCAATGTTGTTAATAATTAGTCATTTATTTAATCACGTTAACACTTAATTGATATCGATTACTAATATATTTAGTCATTTGTATCAACTAATTTCCATCCATTGGTAGTATATTTGATCATTTTAATCATTAATTTAGTCAACATTGTTAATAATTAGTCATTTATTTAATCACGATAACAATTAATTGATATCGATTGGTAATATATTTAGTCATTGTCACTCTTATGTTTCCATCTACTAATAGTATATTTAATCACTATTATATTTTGGTTCTCATTAATTGGTATTAAATTTAGTTGTGATATAAATAATGTATTAAATTACATAAATTTAATAATGCAAAAAAGGCATATATTAAACTTGAAGTAAACCATAAAAGAAATTAAAAATATATTAACATATACAAACAATATTCAACATCATGAGAAAGAAAGGTAATCTGCAATTTTAAAATATAATATGTATCAAGTAATAAAATGTCAACGTTGAGAGTATACATAATTATATCTAAAAATATCAAAGTTATTAAGAGTTTCCAACTCATTAAATACACCATGAATGTCTGGTATGTAGTGCGTGATAAACATCAACTAATTCATTTTCTCCAAAAAAATTATTGGCCACCATGCAAAGGATCCTTCTTTCTCTTTTAGCCGGATCGCTCCATCTAGTTTGTCTTCATAAACAAGTGGTACGTTACTTGTGACCCTCACAAGTTCTACATTTGCATCACTCGTTCCTTTCAAGTTTTCTCCATGTATGATAGATAGTGAATGGATTCGCCCAACACCAACAGCAGCACTATCAAATGGATCCAACACTCTAACTTTATCTCCTTCTTGGAGTTCATGAATATTTTTCTGCAAAAACAAAAAGTGCATAGGTAATTATGTGACTTATTAACATAATAATTATCACATAGGTAAACATTTGACTTATTAACATAATAAAACAACCATTACTTGCTCAAATAGTAATTGCATGTGTTAAAACAAATACTATGAAATACACAACAATAAATAAAACTCACCTTGCTTTTAACATGAAGTCTTCTTTGAATATCATATAGATCCTCATCCAGTTCAACATGTTCACTATCAACATCCTTCTCAAATTGTGGAGCTTTATAGATAGGTCTATTGAGAGAGTCTTTCCCTGTATGCACAGTAGACTGAAGAGAAAACAGGTACAAGTCATATGCTGGAAGAGGGTATGATATGTAAACCTTGGCAAGAAATAAGTACAATTCTAAATTGTGTAATGAAGATAGCTAATAAATATTGTGACAAATTAACTTACATCTAGAAAAATGCAAAATCTATAATTATTTGTTTAAAATAACATTTCAAGCATGAAGATTAGGATAGATAATTGACAACTATTACATTACCTCAACTTTACCACAACTATAACTGTGTTGATCCACATTCATGTCCACTAATTCATTGCAATCGCTATCAATATCAGCAGCTTTGTTGGCATCAAAGCATTTTTGTGCAGCTTTGATAGAATTGCTATGCACGTGGTTAAATTGTTAGTAGATAGATCAATGCAATGGTAGTTTAAATGTAATGGTGGTATTTTCTTCCATGTCAGAAACAACAATAGTGTATTGTAGACTGACCATCACCAGTCATCGTTGCTACAAGATTATTACATCAGATAAGTGACAAACAACTCTTTAAGGTCTTATAAATAGATCAACATATTCCCCTCTTATTATTACACAGATCAATGAGGAGTATTATCACTATACAAGAAAGAAGAAAATAAGGGGGCTAACATTATCCAAGAAATAAGTAATTGATGTCTAGAAAGAGGAAGTCAGATCACACAAAGGAAGAAGACATCTCATCTATAATTGCAGCCAAAGGAAGGAATTAATATGATCTAAGTTAGATAACTAACTAATGATATTGTTAGTTACAAGGAAGAGGTACGATTTGTTAAAATAGTAATTCAGTTTAAAAGAGTTCTGATCAAAGAGATACAAATTTTCACATCATGCCCTTTGTTGCTTAATAAGGGAAGATCATCCATTTCTTCAAGGGGCATATTTTATTGGCATATAGTCTTCATACCTGAAGCACTTAAAGGGATTTAATACAGCCAACTAAAGGAGGTATTTGTCCCCTGTTTGGCAAGGTCACAAACACATGAAAAGAAGAAATTGACAAGTAGAAATAGCATCCCAGATTATTGCAAGAACAAAATATTGTAATCAGACTAAGGCATAAACTTCTCACATAAAATTGCATGAAACTTGAGCCATTATTCAGCAACAGTGACAGAGATTAGACTCACAAGAAGGCATTAAAGAAACATAAAATTAAAGGATAATAATTTGAAAGAGGATCAAGTACAAGATCCTATTTCTCATACCAGATTACGTCTATTCCATTTGCATGATTATAAAAAAACAATTTTAGAGAAGGCGATCAAATTATTGTAAGGATCAGGTGCTTTATTTCAACATAGTTTGTTAATAAGCATCTCAGTAAATCAAAGCAATATAGATCAGGAATCTAGGCAGAGCATCATCCTGGATTAGAGCAATATTAATCTGACAGCATTTTTTATTCCCCAATCTACTCTATAGTATCGATATCAAAGAAGTTTTGGTTCATAGATATTACCCTTCATTTTCAAATCAGAATTTATATCAGCATTCTAGTTTGGAAATAAATCTCAAAAATTAAAGTAAACTTTATCCTCATTAATATAAAGATATTTGGAATTTGCATTGATTGATTTCTTTTATCTCTCACAAGCCATCAAATAGAAAATACATAACAGAAAATTACCGTAACAGCATACTAGTAATTAAGTCTTCAAGAGAACGGTTCGGGATCAACAAAGTAATTAAGAACCTCATGTTCATATTTTAGAGGATATATTTTTTTTAGGCTTAAGAGATGGAGATGTTTTTGAATATGTTTCAATCTGGCATCATTGCCATGAGGATTAGCTATATGAAATCTTTTATATATTTCCTTTGTCGTAAGAAACTTCCTTAATGCCATTGATGTGTATAAGTTTAATTATGTTAAACTTCTGGCATTTTACACTGCTTACAATTGTGATGAATACTTGTACAGTTACAACCTCCTAACTCTTATCAGTTAGAATTCTTGTCGATCAAGAAAGGAGTTGTCTTATTTATTCATTGGTATTTTGATGGAAGATGTGTGCGAGAGTGTGTATCATTGACGAGATATGTAAAAGCTTGATGAAATGTGAATAGAGTATGTGCTCGATACAAAGTATTGTTCTGATATGAAGTAATCACACTGCAATTATCAAATGAAAAGTTGTTAAATATTTGATTGTCTTTTGCAGAGAAGGAGATGTGTTTAATAAGATGATATATTGTTGATGAGAAACATTTTCAGGATACCACGGTCTGGTCTGCAATCTTTTATGAATGTTCAATGGGTGAAGAAATTTGATCAAGTACAGTATGTTGCATGCATACGAAGTCTGAGGTATATAGTATTATTCTTTTGATAGTATTTAATGCATACATTGCTTAAATGATGAATAAGGTTTGACAGTGCAGTTATTTATGAAATTCTGTTTGATGGAGTGGATTAAGCAAATGTGAGTAGAACTTGTAGAAGGCACATTTATCAGAAGATTGATGTTGTTCGTATTTTGTAATTCAGACTGAAACATCTAAAGAGTTATTTTTTTCAGTTTGTAATATTTCTACTTTTTATCTCCATCATTGTGAAGTTCAAAGTTGCAGTTTGCAAAACAGTAAAAACTTGTTTTATAACATCCTTTGGTTGGTGCCTTAAGGATGCTGAGTCGATGCTCAAATTGAAAAGTTTGTGATAAGAAAGACTTGATGCTCTTAGAATAGGGGTTTGGTGACTCCTTACGGTTGGTGCCCTTAAACATTGTAATTGAAGTTTTAACCATGAGTCTGAGTTAAAACAATAGATCCTAGCAGTGTTTCTCACCATGGTTTTACCGTAACAGCATACTAGTTGACAATGCTAAAAAATTCAAAATAGAATTAAATGAATAGAGCCTCTTACCTTATTTGAATCCATAAAATTATGGACATTCCATGTAGAAACTATAGGCCTAACAGAAGTGGCCAACTATGATACTGTCTCAGCCAGTCCATCCATACGCGCAGCAGAGGCAGCCAACTGGGATACTTTCTCAGTGAGTCCATGTATGCAATTCATTGTTTGTTCATACCCATCATTTGAGCTAAAATGATCTGCAGAGGCTATTACATGACATGCAATAGATGGCTGTGAGATCTCATTTGATGGACCTGATTTCCAACTCATATTGTTGTTCGATCTAGGATCCAATGTTTCCATATAATTAACAATTTCTTCTACACTTGCTTCTTTGTTATTATTTTCCATCTACAATACAACATTAATATCAACAAATAGTTAGTTCAATAAATAATTCCAATAAATATTCACATAAATTGAACCAAAAAATTAGGCACTTACTCCAAATTTGACCTTTTTAGCCTGCAACCCGCCTCGGCCAAATGTGTATCTAGCTGTTACATTATCTCTTGCTCTCTTGCCTCTACAACTTTTAATCAAATATTCTTCAGAACTCATGCTTTCTTTCAATGCCTCCCATTGTCTAGGAGATAGAGTAGATTGTAACCTATCTTTCCCATCCATGACAGTTTTTCTACAAGTGTATCTAAAATTATGCATCAAAATTCTCATTTTTTTCTTGTAATATCTTCGAGAGATTTTTCCACCAGTAGTCTTGAAATTATTTTCCATCTTTTGTATGACAATTTCCACATTTCATGGATCTTGATCTGCAAAGTTTGTCTTGCAAATATCCAAATGGGTTCTACATCACATGCCCAACTCAAAGGCCCACCTTGCAACATTTTTCCCAATGGGCTCGCCATCTCTTGATACCTCAACCAAGAATGGCTTCTTGCCTTCTAATTTTCTCTGTTTTGCATCCCTCTCTGTAGATCTATATAAATTTTGACTCAATCTTCTCCTTTTGACAAAAGCAGGCACATCTTCCATATTTAAACTGCTGCCAATATTTTTTTCTGATTTATTAGTTCCATCAGAAGATGTAATAGGTACATTAGATGCAAGCAATATCCCTTCATTCCTTTTAGCAACTTGAAATTCACCATCTTTACCCACATTAAGTGTGTCATGAGTAGTTATATCACTACCTATCTTTGTAGACTTTTTCTCAAAGAGATCCTTTATCACTCTTGCAAAAAGATTCTGCATATTTTCTATTCCTTAACTCCCATGTTTTTCAATAATCTCTTTGAGACTTTGTGTTAAAAGATCTTCATGATGTTGTGCATCACCATGTTCTATATCTAATTGCGCATCACCATGTACTTTATCAAGATGCACATCACTATGCATTATACATGGCTGCACATCATCACAACTATTGTTTCCACCAAGTGCATGTGTTGTTGAATCACAAATTTGTTGGCTTCTACGAGTTGTCGGAACTCTATCTTTGATTTCCTTTTGTTTTCCTTTTTCATTTCCTATGTAGTTTGTTTCTTTCCTATATAACCAAAAATATCATATTATATCTCGTATACATAAAGATCAAGCCTATAAATTTTCAGTAAACACTATTAAACAATAACATACTGCTCACTGGATTTACAACTTACCTGTTTGTTAATCCAAGCTATGACAAATATTCATTATTCCTTGCCACACATTTTCTATGAAACTTCTTGTACTCTATCAATAGAATTTCAGCATTCTCACCACTATCATCTAATTTGGGCCTCACATTCTTTCTCCTCATTTCCTGAAATCCAAATAAGTGATAATGTATAAATCAGCAACTTGAATCAAAATGTAAACAAAGACAAATTTCAACAACTAAATGCTTGACAAGATACTCAAAAAGAGCTTTATTTGACATGATCTGAATAGTCTACATAAGGATAGTCAGCCTTATAAGGACAGTCAAATAGTAGAATAAATCTAAACTTCCATCTCCTCAAGCCCATGGCCCTGTTGTGCATCAATTTATGGACAAAGCCCATATTTACTGACTACAATAGTTCAAATATTTCATGTAACTGTTCAGTCACATTAATGGCTTAAAGTCATGTGCCAAACATTGCATGAGACCTTGAAACCTCATGGTACAGTTAATGTACACCATCTCCTTCATCCTTGTCTAAGAGAGGAGGTTATTCATGCGTGCAAAATGAAAGGGATCACATTTTGTGTGCACACTGCTTTCCCTAAGGAGGGTTTGAATCAGTTTTAATCAAATGAAGATAACTTTTTCTATACTCAATCAAATGAACTCCTTCAAAGCCCAAATTACTCTAGATTAAAAATATTAATATGTCCAAATAGAAAAGTTTCAAAACAAATCCATTAATCCCATTGTAATCATATTCAAAGTTGACTATTGCAGAAAAAGAACATGAACATGTAGTACCTGAACACTTTTATTTGATTCACACTCCAAAATCCTGACCACCTACATTTCTTGGGCTATCCCCCATACAAATAGGCCTCTTTTAATGTTTAAAAGACTAGCCAACTACCTGTAACTTCCTACTAAATCGACTACAATCAGTTGGAACCGTCAGTACTCAGTGATTACAAAGGTTTTAAAATGTTGTCAACTCGACAACCATATATCTAATGACTCCATATACTTGCAAATGACTTTAGAACCAAATAAAATCTTTACTACTACTTGATGTAGAGCCTTCCAATATCCCCCTAAGGAACACTATTCAACTTGTGGATTCAACACTATCCAAATCTCAGTTTCATCTCAAACCTCAAAACTGCCTTCTATAGGACTGTCCTATTAGCCATGTCCTGCAAGTAATCTGCACTTCACTCTCAAACTTCCCAAACACCCTAGTAACTCCTTCACCTTTTCTAATACCCTTTATTGAGTTCTTCAAACCCTATGAATCTCATCCCTTCAAACTATGACTGATGAACCTTTCTATGACTACTCCTATTTGCAACTAGGCCTAATTAGCCCTCTAATTACAAAGCAACTACTCTTTGTACTCATCCCCAACATTCCAAACTTTGAAACAATCTTAAGGAATCTATTAAATAGCAGGATTCCTAAATTTTTTTGAACCTTCATGCATTTCTAAGCACTCTTTCATCAAACCCTCATTTTAAGGGTCAATAACCTAGGGCTCTCTAGAAAAGACCCTTCACAGACATACAAAACCATTCAAATGGTTTTGACACCTTAGAATACACTCTCTCAAATGTTTCCAACCATTATTGAACCACTCCAACCCTCAAATCCTTCTATCCACCATGTGGTGCTTTCCAAGTGCACCTTCACTGTTTTTGTTCACCAGTCACACACTATTCTGCCAGTCCACTTTCTCTTGGCACTCCCTCTACATTCAAATCATAAACATAACATATTATTTACATTAATAAATTCCTCTCCCACAAGGAATAGTGATACAATAGAAAGTGGGAGAGGATCACTCCATTTTATTACAACAAAACTATTCCAAATTGTCTCCTGACAGTGACAGACAGTGAACAGATATTTTGATTAAAGATTGTACTTGAAACTATCAAATGCCTTTCCAAAGTATAAAAGAACTTCTACATTCCTATTAAAGAAAATTCTAGATGCTTAGGAGAGTCATAAGCAAAGTAAATGCAAGGAAAGAACTTGTATTAATATCAACTTATTTTGGAACAACAGACTGTTTATATGACAGTCAATACAGAAATGTCACTGATTTCTTCCTTTTTCCCCCCGTTCCTCGACCAAAAACTATTCTATCTTTTAAAAGACCCTACTTTCAAGACTTTTCTCTCTCTCAACTACCCACAAACTAACTCCCAAACCTCTGGGATCGACCAAAACTCCCTCATAACTATCATGTGACAGTAAATAAACAGTTTTTATAACTTTTTAACGACAGTCATTACTTGTTTGTTTTCCCTTTGCCACTTTCTTGGCTTAAGACCTTGGGAACATTTATTATTGTATCTAAATGACTTTATTATGCCTAAGTGACCTAAAGACTCCACCTTTATCCCTAACTCCCTCTAGTGTGCCATATTTGGCTTATATTGTCAATGTTGACAATGTTACAAAATCTTGCACTTTTAGTGCCTTTTACACCATTTAGAGCCTTATTACATCATGTAAACAATATTATTCATTTCCATCAACCTATAACTCCTGCTAGGACACTCTATCCTATACATCACATTGATTGACTCTTGACACCTCACTTATGCCATTTTGCCCATTCTTGGCAATACATTACATTTTGACAACTTTGTGAAATTTATTACATTTAATGGCTTTAATAGCCATGATTCATCATCAAATGACTCAATATGTCTTCACTAGGCATTGATTGCCCTTGTATCTTCATTTTCTCCTTCATAGCCCCTAGTGTACCCTGTAAGTTCATGTGTCCTTGGGTGCCCCTGCACCACTACCCCTCAGACAATTAATTCTTATTAGATCTTATCCCCTATGATCTTTCTTATTAGACAAAGAGGATGCTGACAAAGGTTATGGAATCATTGCAAGTAAGAGAAAGACATGATTTTTCCAAACTCCTTAAGATGCTTAAGAGTACTTTTGGATATTCAACTGTACATACTTTTTCCTATTCTAAATCACTCTCTGTGATCCACTTTTTACCTTAAACTAATGACGGTTCTGGAGCGTCACTGCAAAAATTATACAAAAAATCTACCCAGATCAAACTCAACTAACCAACTAATCATTGCAAGTCAAAGGGTTTTGCAAACTATTCATAATAACTCTAAATGAATAATTGCCTCTTTGCCTCACCTTAAAAGGATCATCTTGCATCACCAAGACTCGTATATAATCACATGTTTGAGAATTCTAAGACTCTGCACATGGGTCCAAAATTTAGATAGGGAGAGTGTGATCATGAAAGGTCCGAATGAAAGAAACAAAGAAGACTGGAAGCATTCAATTTTGCATTATTATAAGACTTCTATGCTTTTCTACTCTTTATTTTAGTACTTTTAGTTATAATCTATGTCTTCAATTCTGTTTCAGGTTCAAGAACTCTTGAACATAGTATGAACTTTGGTTATGCATCCTCACTAGACCTGGAGGCATTACAAACCAAGACTAGTACGAGGTCCAGACTGGGCTGATACCAGGGGTGGCAGTGGCCTCAAACCCTGTAACTATTTGCAACTAGACTGATTGCAACATGCATACATCTTTGTGAATAAAGTTAGACAAATTTATGTTACCTTTATATTGCAAGAGTTTACAACTCTTGAAAGAATATGTTGAAAATTCTTCAAACAATCTATCAAAAAGTTTAATGCCTTCCTATGCTTCCCATTTGGTATGTATATTTACTAGGGATTTCCCAAAATTAAAACTAACAACATTCCTATATGATTTAGGCTTCCATTGAATGTCCATACCTATATTCCAAAGACCAACTTCAGAATATACAAGGAGGATGCTAGTATTGGTTGAGTAGTTCAGTTTTACAACTGCCAGTTGCATTTCCTAAAATTTTCTAAAGGTTTTTTTTGAGAAATCCATTTTGTACATATACGATGAGCATTGGAGTGTAGGAAACCACATTTCTTTGAGGCATTATGCCAAACAGTTCACGTGCATTGTATGTGTTTGCACATTTTCCATACGTGTCTAATAATGTTATTGTAACCACATTATCTAAAAGAGCTCTTCTGTCAGATGCATATATCTTGTTCCTTTTTTTCCTTTTTGGGTATGAGAATGGAGGGTACTAGAAAAGGTTGTAGAATTTGTCTTTAAACCTGACAATAGCGTGGAACACCTTTTCATGAAGTTCATTTTCTGTATGTCCTACCATGATTGCAGTCCATGAGAATACATGTCTTTGAGGCAATGTGTTAAAGTTAAACAATTCATTTGTCTTTGCTATGCTTCCACATTTTGCATACATGCCTAACAGAGCAGTTGCAATTATGTATAATAGAGCAGTTGCAACTATGTATAATAGAGCAATCTCCTTTATGCTCTGCTGGATACCCATAGACTGTTCCAAAGATCCCATTCTGGTATAAGGAGGGAGGATGTTGCAAAATCTGGCTTTAAGCATTCCAATTGCATTTGCTTGATAATGTGTCATAGAGAACATTGACACAACTACAATAGTCATAGATGTAAGTGACAATCACATAGTGGTAGTCATCATTGAGGCATGGTCACTATAACTGCTTACAAGTATGAATCTTAAACACCTCCTGAAAACAACATAGTCTATAACAATAGGACAGTCCAGAGAAGTCCAAAAGTGTGAGTGACAATAAGAACAACATATGGGAGCAATTTCATTGTTTTGATAAGATTCACATAACACTCTTTCAGGTGAAAAGGGTAGGTAACATGAAGCATTGTGCTTGTTGGTAGAATACATAATGTAATGCAAAACAAGTGAAAAAGGACACTCATGAAGATAAACAGTCCTAGAAGCATTATATTTTTTACAATGCAAAGTAAGAGAAACCCAAATTATTAGATCCTTAGTTTCCAAATTCTATCATCCTTGAAAACAAAATGAAGCTTAGATCATCAGAATCAGATGCCTAATTACTAATTAGAAAAGTAGTACATGATTCAGCAACAAAACCTACCATATACAGCTCAATGAAGCAGAACAAGTCTCACAGGAAATCCCTGATAGAAGAGTAGTGACTAGGTAACATTTTCAATCGAACCAAAGAAAGATTTTTTTGGACATTGACTATTGATGAGAAATTTTTCATTCTTGGCTTGAGTATCATTATGAAAATGGACTAAATCAATGTGTAAAGTTATTATAGAATTAAATGCTCCATCCCCATGGTGAAGTTATTGTAGAATTAAATGGTTTTCACAGATTTTCATGGAGGATAGTGGTCATAGTATTAGTAAGAAGGTCCATGTTCTCAAAACATAAACACAGTTTTAAAATAACTTAAAAGACTTTAATAATAGTTCATGAAATGGGGCTCATCAATAATCATCTGCACTGCCAGCAAGGTCCAATTCTTGATCTCTCATGTCTGCATCTACTAGATCTTCTTCATCCTCATCATCTGTGGCATGCAATACATTCTCTCTTACAGTCTCTTCACTGGTAATCAAAATATCTTCTTGAAACAATCCATCATCATCTTCATCCACTTCTTCAAATGTTTCTTGTAGATTAATATATTGCCCATCAAGAATTAAATCAACAACTTCCATGAATTTTCATTTTGAACGAGACTCTGTTTGAATGAAATATGACCATCCTGGGCTTCTTACTTCATCAATTAGAAATGATTGGTTGATTTGAAAAGGGAAAACATATGGCTCATCCATCTCTGATAAGAATTGCCCTATATTAGCACATATAAATCCATACTCATCAAATTGTACTGCAGATGGTCGGATCCACTTACATCTTAACAATATAGGACTATTTTCACCAAAATCTACTTGAATAATTTCTTGGATGAATCCAACATAGAATTTCTTCTCGGTTTCATGATGAAACTCAGCACTAACAACACAATCACAATTTATCTTTCCTTTGTCTTTTTGCTCTACCCTTAAATGACTACCATAGGCCCACATGCCATTAAATTGCATAGCCCATACATGTGGAGATTGTGAAAGCTCACTTTCCTCTATTGTTATATGTTGACCTTCTTCTTTTGCATCATGAACAGCACTGGCAATCCATTCTTCAAATTTTGGAAAAGTATCACCTCCAACCAAACTATGATGTTTGCACTTTTGAGGTCAATGTTGCAAGAAACTTTGATTTTCTTCCTCATATTTTCTACATACAACATTAATGACATAGTAAGATCAATAATATAAATGTGTAATACATTTGAGTAAATAAACAACTATGTAGAATGTTTTACCTATGCCATGTATCAAATGAAGATGTGTTTTGAAGAATAAATGCATGCAATGTACTTCTTTCCTGATGTGATAGCTTGAAGCAGCATCCATTGCCCTCTAATACTTCACCTACAACTCTCTCATCTTCATCATCATCCCATACACGTCGATTCACATTTTCAAAATCCTTCATATATTCTGTACAAAATCCCATCACCTCTTGCATTGAATATCCCTCAGCCATGATGCCTTCTGGTTTTGCCCTAGTATGAACAAATTGTTTCAAAACCTTCATATATCATTCTATAGGATACATCCATCTTGTTCTTACTGGACCGCAATGCTCTAGTTCATATTCTAGATGTATCAAAAGATGCATAGAGATGTTAAAGATTGTTGGTGGAAATTCCCGTTCTAGAAGACAAAGAACTTCAGCAACCTCCTCCCTCAAACTATCAAAGTTTGATGGATCTGCTACATGTGAACTCATTCTCTTAAGTATTAGCCCCAACCTTATGATTTCCAATCTTGGCCCTTTTTCCAAACCCAATATATTAACCACAATTGGTAAAATGTTCTCGATTATCACATGATAATCATGGGTCTTTAGGCCTCTTAAGCTATTACTGTCAATTTGGCTTCTAATGGTAGTACTTACATATCTTGTAGGAAAGCGAGTCTGAGACATCAACTGTAAGAATTGTGCACGTTGTTCTTTTGTCCAAACATAGGGAGCACTAGGTTTTCCATATTTTTCACCATCATATTTTTCAACCCAAAGATTTCGACGAATCTTTAAATCTTGGAAGTCTTCGCGTGATGAAATAGTATCAAAAGCACCAAAAAGAGTTTCTATAATAGCATAGGCTATATTTTTCTTTGTATGCATGAAGTCAACAGTGTGCCTGATGGTTATATCCTTGAAGTATGGAAAATTATAGAATATGCACAACCTTTTTACACCGCTTTGATTACATGGATCATATCTGCTACCAGGAACACCACCATTTGTAATAAATGACATTCTTTTTTTTCCATTGTCAACAATGTAATCACCTGTTATTGCCAAAGGTGCTTCATGATTCTCTTCTTGACCATTGAAATGTGTTTTTTGATGACGATATGGATGATCCACTTTTAGATAAGCACGATGTCCAGAATAAATACACTTACACAAACTTCTTGAGTGCCTCACAAAATCCTTAAAGTTACAAGCTGGACAACCATGATATCCATGAACAGTGAGACCAGAAAATGTACCATATGTAGGAAGATCATGAATCGTAACCAATAAAGAAGCTCTTAAAGTGAATTTGATTGAATGACCATCCCTTAAAGATTGAATTACTTCAACTCCTGTCCACAATTCCATTAGCTCATCATATAGTGGCTCTAGATAAGCATCTATTGTATCTGAAGTCACACTTTTCTTTCCTAGTATAATCAATGATAACATCAAGAAAAATGGTTTGGTTACTAGCCATGGAGGAAAATTATAATTTAATAAAAAAATAGGCCAAGTTGACCATTTCGTACTTTGATCTGAGAATGGGTTCACTCCATCTAGAGCCAAACCCAACCTTATGTTACGAGGATCTTGAGAAAAATTGGGCCATTTGTTATCAAACTCCATCCACATATTAGAATCAGGCACATGTCATTATTTCCCATTAGTGCTCTTATTTAGAGCATGCCACTGCATAAGCTGAGCAATGTCTCTACACCGATACATTCATAGTAATCGCGGGATTATCGGAAAGTGGTGAAGAACTTTTCTAGGGACCACAACTGATTTCAATCCTTTCTTGTACCTTGCTTCATGACATTTTGGACATTCAGTATCATTTGCAAGATTTTTGCAAAATAATACGCAACCATTCACACATGTGTGGATATTATCATATCCCAATATGAGCTTACTGATTTGCCTTTTACATTGACTTCATTTTGTTGGCAATGTGGAGTCAGTAGGTAACAATGAACATAATAATGCCAACAACTGATCTACACTCTCATTTGTCCAACCATGCACCACTTGCAAGTTAAGAATTTGAAGGATTGTTGTCAAATGACTTAACTTGCAATCAGCATACACAGGCTTTAAAGCATCCTCCATTGCCTTGGCCCAATCATTGTCTAAACCCTCATTCAACATTCTATTGACTTCAAACCCTTCGTCTAGCTTTATTGTGCCTTCATCTATGTTCGGTGCCACTTCATCTATGTTTGGTGCCACTTCATCTATGTTTGCTGCCTCTTCACCTCTCACATTTTGCAATTCTATCATATCTTTGTAATAGTTATAAGCCCAAGGGCTTATACCACTATGCCCATGTCTTATCATATGTCAATAAATAACATTTTTGTTTTTCATTTTTCCACCAAGACAGTTATTACATGGACATGGATATTTTTCCACATCCCTCTCATCAGCTACTCTCTCATCATATGCATGATATTGATCTGTAGTCAACCTTCTTTGCTAATCCATTTGTAATATTTTGCATTCTAGTATTAAATTAGAATCTGATTTCAAGAGAGCGAAAAATAAATCTGAAAACAAAATCAAATAAAGCATAAAAAATAGTGATAAAGTATGTTTCAAAGCATAAAAAGCAGCAAAGTTTTGAATTACCTTTGAATTAATTGTAGAAGGCGTCCCCAAATTTGAACTTTCTTCAAAGAGGCCTGATGATATCAATTTTTTTACGAACAGTGAATTCTTTGCTTGTCTTTCAATAAGTCTTTGAGTCCTCTCCAAACAAGCGTTATCACCCATGCAAGTAGCCACTATAGTTATATGCACCTAAAATAAAAAATTTCAAATACACACATCAAATAATTAAAGACACTATAACCTATTAAAAAAACAACATAAATAAGAAGTTGAACAAAAGAAATTTTATGGTTATTAATATATATATATATATATATATATATATATATATATATATATCACTAAACCATGTCAAGGATCGTGATAAGTGTTCTCCATGATTTTGGCATGGGGTCTGTCGGTTCTCCATGATTTTGGGATCCATACAATGATGTTGCTCAAAGCTTCATAAGACTAAAAGCAAGCTTTCCTATCAATTTGGTTCATTAATGAGCCATTGAGAGCTCATGGAGGACAAATGCTATGAAAGTTGCACAATTTTTGCAAAAAGTTGCAACTATGTAACTTTTGTTGCATATTTCTCTCCACCCATGAAATTGAAGCATCTAATGAATGCCCTCGACCCAAAATGATAGAAGACAACTTATTTACTCACAACTACTTTAACCAACTAGACATCATAAAGACACCTTATCACACTTAACTTTACAAGTGACCCTAGTGTACCTAGGTGCCCACTTGGAGTTCAAACTCACTTTATTGACTCCTTGGTGTAGAACACCTAGCAAATAGGAATGAATTTGATTGGTTTGTGAGCAAACATGTCATTTTGTGTTGTTGTGATGTCATGTTCATAGATTGAAGCCATCGGGATGCCTGTAAGGGCCAAATTGCCCAAGAGTCAAAGGAAGTCAATGGTTGGTCAAAATAGGTCAAACTCATGTAGAAGGGATTTATTATGTTTACTTAGTCATTTCATGCATATTGGAATTGATTTGGGGTCATACAAGTAGTCCTTGAGAAAAAATGCAACTTGGTGCAAAAGTTGCAAAAGTTGCATTTTGCAACTTTTTCTTGCAACTTTGAAATTGAATTGGTTATGGCATGTAACCAATCCAAAATTGCTATATGAGAAATTGGAAACATTTTTCAAATGGTTAATGAAGTAAATGAAGGATTTTTGCAATTACCCTGTTGTTGTATGGACTGTAACTGTGTTAATTCTCTGATGGTACGGCTCTGTACAGCTTGTATAGATTGGGAGTGATGTTTTGATCTTACAGTTAGATAGAGTTTTGTTTTCTCTTTCAAGTGCACTTTGAATCGTTATCTAACTCTAGATACTTTGCAAGTTATACCAGTTTTAAGGTCACTGCCTAGCAATCAATAGGCTTTAGACTTGACAGAGGGAAAATGCTTGGAACTATGGAATCCACCAGTGGATCTTGATGAAACTTTGAGGATTCCTAGTTCCATGGTAGTCCTAAATAATTGTATAGTTTTTATTCCATTTGCAAAGGTCCTTCTAATTTTAAAATGAAGCCCTAGGCTGGTTAAGTGAGGAACAATGAGCCAGGGTCGGACAGATAGTTAATTTCTTGGCCACATTCATGATTGATTTCATGAAACTAATGATATGGTTGGATAGGGTGTTGAAATACCTTTCTAATCATATATGGTGCAGGTGTGTTGGTGATGTTTTGATAGGCCTTTGAAGTGGAAAATTGTTTGCAGGTCTGAAGCATTGGAGACAAGCCCTCAACTAGGGCCTAGTAGTTTTGTATGTTGTGAGTGTGGCAAAGAACTAAAACTTTGGCATTTGGAAGACCAAAAGGAGTGGTTTAAGATTTTCCAATTTTTTTATGGAGTTGTTTGAGAGTTTTGAGAAATAAAACTTAAAGTTGGTGAAACTGTCACAGGAAAACCCTTGTTACACTGCCCTCAACTAGGGCCTGATGGTAGAGAGGGCTAGGGGTGTGATAGAAGTTTATAATTTTGGATTTTGGGAGGCAAGACACAGTACTTGAAGATTCCAACACATGTTGGTGAGGTCATTAAGGGGAATTATAGACTAAGACCCAAAAATAGTGATACTATTGTATGCACCCTAAAATGGTCGCCTAGACTTTGGGCCCCATTTATTCAATTTATCAATCCTGAATCATTTTTATCAATAATAAATATTTTCAACATTATCAATCTCTTGATCAAATCCTAATTTCGATCATATATTGGATTTTTATCCTATGGGCTAACCATTTATCCTAAGTCTTTATTTGATTAAAAGGAATATTTCCTCCCCTTTTGATTAAATAAAAAGCCCACCTTTCCCTCTTATCCTAAGTTGCACAAATAAAGTATTATTCTTATTTTATAAAAAGGAAAAAAGCACTTTTTGTCTCACATGAGGCTCAAAAGTCAACACTTCACTCTCATTGGAGGATACTTGTGCACATGGATTGCTCCTCTTTCAAGCTCCACCGCTGATTAAGACTTTTTGCCTCTTAATCTCCATGGTCCATTTCACCTCA
The DNA here is from genome assembly GCA_027943335.1 of Chamaecyparis obtusa. Classification (NCBI taxonomy): domain Eukaryota; kingdom Viridiplantae; phylum Streptophyta; class Pinopsida; order Cupressales; family Cupressaceae; genus Chamaecyparis; species Chamaecyparis obtusa. Next base: position 120,320 of record BSBK01009300.1, read on the forward strand.
TTTCTTATAAAAGGAGAGCTCTCTCCTTCATTTGCATATACCATGTTTTTATGCTAATGTTATGCTGCAGGTTTTAGGTGCATTTGGAGCTTTTGAAGACATTGAAGACTTGTTGCATTTCATTGTAGTTGCATATTTGCTTTCTTAGTTGCATGATAATGGCATTCTTAGTGTAGATCTCCTTTTATGCAATAGATTAATCTCACATAATCTAATAGGAGGCATTGTAATCCATTGCTATTTCCTTTCATAAATTAGTTGCATTGTACTTTCCTTTCATAGCTTAGATTGCATTCTCATTGTAGTTGCATTGCATTTGCATCTTCATAGTGATTCTTGGAGATATTGGCATTGTTGCCCTTGTCCTCACTTGAATCTCTCATTGTATGGTTGACTAGCAAGGTCACAAGCTTGTAGCTCTAGCTGAGAGCAAACACATCATAGTCTCTTGCAATTCCAAAGTCTTCCATACAATCCCAACATGCTTCCTTGTCCTTAGAAGTGGCTCCATGTCAAGAGGACTCTAAAAATGATAAAGAAAAGAACATAAAAAAAGATCAAGATCAAGAACCCTCCATGTCATCCAATCCTTTTCATGATGTCTCTGATCCGCTTCATGGTTCTTTTGATCCTCTACGCTCTTTTGCATTCATTCCACCATCTCCTAAGCAAGATCAAGCTACTACTTGCACTATTGAGCTTATTGACAATCAAAATAACCTTACTACGCTTGTACTTTCTAAAGATGATACTTCCATTAAGGTTATTAAAAATGGTGTTGTTACTTCCAATGTTGAGCCTATTGAAAATCTAGAAAAAGTTGATACGCTTATGCTACCCAACAATCATTGTCAAGATCAAAGTCTTCCATCTTCTTGTTCTACCATTCCATGTTCATTTCCGCTTTCTACTCTTCCTAAGTCTTTGCAAGCTCTGAACAATCCTATCAAAGAAATTGCTCCTATTCAAGATGTTCATGATCCTATTGTAAATCCTAATGCTCACTCTAAAGATCTTGATGTCCTTGGTTGTCATATAGATGCTAATGAACTTATTGATTATCCTTTTGCATCTTCCACTTCCATCCTTGGACCTCCTCCACCAATACTAAGGGCTTCACGTCTTCCTTCCATTTTGGGTCCTTATGTCCCTTCACTTTCCCCTCCTAATTCTTCTATTTCATTGTCCATTTTGGGTCCTTACGTCCCTCCATCTCCTATCTTTCCTCAAGATCAACATAGATGCATACCCTTGAATCCCTTTCATCCACCCACCCATCTAAACCGGTCATATCCTCCTTCTTCTTCCACAAGTCCCAAGTCTTTTGGAAGTAACTTGAATGTTCAATACAAGAAAAAGAAGCAATACAAGAATCCATCAAAAAAAGAAGATCACCATGTCCCCTCTAGTCGACATGGGGGCATAAAGTCGAAAGAGATATCTAAGAAGAAAACTACAAGACAAGTATGGGTTCCAAAATCCATCATTCAAGATATTCTCTCTAAATCATTAAAAGGAAATGAAAATCTTAAGGATATATGGATTCCAAAGTTGCTCTTAAGAGAGTCTTATGCTAAACAACAAGTGAAGTTGACATTCAAGCTTCCAAAGGCTTCCACTTCATCTTCTTCTAAAAACATTCTTCCATTCCATGCGCCTGAACCACAACCTCTGCTAAACATTTTCCATATTCCTTCTCATATTCCTCCATTCACATTTGAGAATTATAACAAGCACACCAATCCTCTTTTCGAAGAGTCAAATAGCAATAATGAACCAGAATATGGTTCGCATTTGGACTAGAATATGGTTTACGTTTCCTCCATTTTTCCCGTCACCCTTCAAGGTGTGTATTGATGTTGATCTTACCTTTCTTTCCATCTACCTTTTCACATTCCTTCCATTCATTATCCTTCTACCTTCTCTCATTTTTCCTCATTTGCCTATTCCTTCTGCGTCTTCCTTTCCTCTTCAGCATCTTTGAGCATATCATTTTGAATCCTTGACATATCATGGTTTATCCTTTCAAGGAGCATTATCTAAAAAGCTTGCCTTCTTCCAAAAAAATAAAAAAAATAGAAAAATTCAAAAAGAAAGAAAAAAAAAAAAAATTGAAAATGTGCCATGGTGAAAACCTGGAAACAGGCACCTTGGTAGCAAAAGTAAAAAGAAATAAATTCATCCTATGGTGAAAACCACTCCCTTGTGGCACCTTGGATAAGTACCATGATGAAAACCTGGCAATCAGGCATCATGCGTAGTTCTTCTACATGTTTCATCCATTTCATCTTCCATCTTTGATCTTGACAATATTGACCTATACACGAACATTTGGCTATCTTTTGAGCTATCTTCCAATGATCTTGCTTTCATTCCATTCATGTTTAGCCTTCATATTTATTTTCCTCCATTCATTCTAGCCTTTTGCTATCCTTTTCCCCTCTGGTCTTGATCTAATAAAAAAAAAAAGTAAAACATGATGCTATGAAGCCTCTTGACATGTCTACTCCTTTGGACTGCATCCTTTCCTTCTTTTGCATTATGCTTTTGAGGCTTATCCTATGTTGGCTTTCCTTGCTTGTCCAAATGTGCTTTACATGACAACATTTTTTTCCCTAGCTTGGGTACTCTTGAGGAGTTTGCCTTTGAGGATTTCTTCCCTTCACTCTCCTTCATTCTCATGTCTTCCATCTTTTCCACCAGCTTGCTTATCCATCTTGAACCTTCACCTTGCTAAACATTGGAACTACATGATGTGGTCTTGCTTAAAGAGTTTGATGCCCATTCTATCTGGGGGCATCCTTTGTACATATTTTATGATCCTGAAAAAATACCAAAAAAATTGATATATGATGCTGAAAAAATCTTAAAAAGTATAAAAAGTCCTGAAAAAAAATACAAAAAAATCAAATATTCAGAAATTCAAAAAAATAGAAAACGTGCCTTGGTGAAAACCTAGCAATAGGCGCCTTGGTAGCAAAAGTCCAAAAAAATTAAAAAATGAAAAAAGATTCCAAGTGGTGAAAACCTAGGAACAGGCGCTACTTGAGGCCTTTGCACTCCTATTTCTTAGCATGCGTCCTTGACACTTAGCCACTTTCCATCATGCCTTGACCTTATTTGACTTGGTCTGGAATTGGTCTTTCTCTTTGTCTAGGGGGCATAACTATTAGCATTGATCCTTTAGGTGTGTTTGTCTCTTGGGGCATTTCACAATAGGTGTTTTTCAACACCACCCCAAACAGTGTTTTTCAACACTACCCTTGCATCGAGTGTTTCTTAACACTTATCAGATGTCTTACCCAACAGTCTAATTATGATGTGATATTTCTCATTGACAGATGTGATAACCAGAGTCTGACTCTATGACCAACACACACGCACTTAAACAATCAACTCGCTTGAGATATGTTGACTTTATTTATCTTTGTGTGCTGTCTATGAGGATTTCTTTGATGAGTGGTCTCTCCCTGCGAAGTTTTCAATGATGCATAGCTAGAAGACTGAGGGAATGAGAACATGTTTTCTTTCTTTATCTGTTTGTGGGTATATTTTGTTGATCCTAACTGTTATGAGCATTTATGCTGGTCCTACTTGACACTATGGATTGACAAGGTATTATCCTTGACTATTTTGTGAGTGCATGCTTTTAGCCATCCTGACTTTCTTGTGTCTCGATGCGAGCATAATCTTGCTATATCAAACTTAGGTAATCTCACTGCACTAGTCATCTTGACCTGCATGTCTCTGATGCCTAGGTGAGATTTCCACATTTCTATATGATAAAGATCATATTCATATCCACATAGTTATGCTAGTGTGAATTGTATGATCTTACGACGCTACCAATAACGCTCGATGATGATAATTAGATGTCTATAAGCGTTGTGACCTTGCAAGTCAACCACTTTCATAGTAGCTTGCATTTTTAGGGTCATGTTAGATTAGTTTTGCACTTTGCATATGGAGAGAGCTTTCCTTTTTATCATCTATGGACTAGTTGGTCAACTGTGCTCATTTTCTAGTTCTTCTTGATCATATCTTTCATTTTTGGTCTTTCATATCACATCATTTTCTATCCATTTTCGGACTCGAAATTGAAATCTGAGTCCTGTTTCCAAATTTTCTCATTCTTCTACGTAGTTGACTGACCTTTTGAGGCATAATTTGATTTTCAGTGGAATTTCTTCCTTCCATGTCTCTCAAATTTTCTAGTCTTTCATCCACTCTATTTCTAGTCTTTTATTTCTATTCTTCTACTTCCTCACTGGGGCATGTTTTCATTGCCTAATGGTTAACCTATTGACCTTTACCTTCGATTGTGATTTCATTTTGATTTGATCATATTTTATCAATTCGCTGTTCTCCTCTCTACCTGATTTTGATTTCGACTCCGAGGGGGTAGTATTTATGGGATTCTCATCCCTGATTTCCTTGATTTTCCTGATTCAGACATCTTTTGTGAGCTTCCGCTCAAATTTGAGATTCTTATCTCTTACTTTGGATATGATCCTGAATCGACCTCATATTCAAAGACCTTTGTTTATGCTTTGTCCAGATATGATCCTGAATCGACCTCATATTTGAGTTGTTTTGTGATCCCAGATCGATCTCACATTTCAATTCTTCTTTGACTACATGTGTTCCCAAATCGATCACACATTAGTCAAAGAGGGGCAAATGTATGCACCCTAAAATGGTCACCTAGACTTTGGGCCCCATTTATTCAATTTATCAATCCTGAATCATTTTTATCAATAATCAATATTTTCAACATTATCAATCTCTTGATCAAATCCTAATTTCGATCATATATTGGATTTTTATCCTATGGGCTAACCATTTATCCTAAGTCTTTATTTGATTAAAAGGAATATTTCCTCCCCTTTTGATTAAATAAAAAGCCCACCTTTCCCTCTTATCCTAAGTTGCATAAATAAAGCATTATTCTTATTTTATAAAAAGGAAAAAAGCACTTTTTGTCTCACATGAGGCTCAAAAGTCAACACTTCACTCTCATTGGAGGATACTTGTGCACATGGATTGCTCCTCTTTCAAGCTCCACCGCTGATTAAGACTTTTTGCCTCTTAATCTCCATGGTCCATTTCACCTCATTTCTTATAAAAGGAGAGCTCTCTCCTTCATTTGCATATACCATGTTTTTATGCTAATGTTATGCTGCAGGTTTTAGGTGCATTTGGAGCTTTTGAAGACATTGAAGACTTGTTGCATTTCATTGTAGTTGCATATTTGCTTTCTTAGTTGCATGATAATGGCATTCTTAGTGTAGATCTCCTTTTATGCAATAGATTAATCTCACATAGTCTAATAGGAGGCATTGTAATCCATTGCTATTTCCTTTCATAGATTAGTTGCATTGTACTTTCCTTTCATAGCTTAGATTGCATTCTCATTGTAGTTGCATTGCATTTGCATCTTCATAGTGATTCTTGGAGATATTGGCATTGTTTCCCTTGTCCTCACTTGAATCTCTCATTGTATGGTTGACTAGCAAGGTCACAAGCTTGTAGCTCTAGCTGAGAGCAAACACATCATAGTCTCTTGCAACTCCATGCATAGAGAGCTATGAGCTGCTTTGTGAGGCCTCATTCTTGAGCAACTTTGCATGTAATGGTTCATAGAAGTGCACCATTTTAGTGTGTACAACTACCAGTTAGGAAACCTGTTAGTGTTTACACTGTTTGGAATAGTATCAAGGGTACTTAATGTCTGCATGTACTTGCTAGAGAAGATGTCAGAGGTGGATTTGGGGATCAGTGAAAGGTGTTAGGGGTCTTATGGGTAACTTGGAAGTATAAACATAGTAGGGGGTAAAGGTACTTGAAGAAGGGTTGTAGAGTCCTTAGTAAAGAAGGGCTAGTTGATGAGACTGGGGTAAGAATCCACATTAAAGAAGTCATCATACCTTGGAGGTAGGTGACAGGGTGGGACTTAGGAATTCCTTGGGTGGATGAATGAGAGATCCATTGGATGGACCTAGGAAGATTAGATAACAAAGTGTGAAAGGTAACCTGATGCAGGAGCGTCAAGGCCAAGGATGAAGACTAAGAAGACACTAGAGGCAACAAGATGAAAACATGACCATATTGGGTCATTGAATGTAATAAGACCTTGTAAAGGTCCTTTTTGATATGTTTTGTAATCATTTTGTTAAAGTTCAAAATTGTAAGCCATTAATGGCATGATGGAAGGATAAGGGTTACCTAGGGGTCATTCAATGTAGTACAATGGAAAATGGAGTCCTAGAATGTACAAGGGTGCATAAATGAGGTCAAAGAGTCATAAAGTGCATATAAAATGCAATAAATATGATGTAATAGCAAAAATATGTCAAATTGTCAAAATGTTGTCAAACAAGCCACATAGGGCACTAAAGTGGAATCAAAAGGATAGGTGAAGTTCTTAAGTCCTATTAGGAGTATTGTGTCATTTAGGAATTGTGTTAAAATTCTTTGACTGCCTGAGGTTAGGGTAAAGTACTGTTGTTAAGAGTTATTAAAAAGATATTAAAAACTATTCAAAACTGTCTCAAGATAGTTAAAGGAGTTTTTGGTCGTTGGACAGTTTGGAAAGGGAAAGGAAGATTATAAAACATGGTGTAGAGGAATGTACTAGGAGGTGTTGAGGATCTCAATGTAAATGCTTTGAAGAAATCAATAAAATACATTAGTTCTCTGTTGCTTTAAGTCTGCTATAGAACAGTGAATGTTCTTTGTTCCTATCATTGTTTTGTGCAAAGTTTATTTGTTTTAATGCTTTCATCTTGATTCACCAAATGTATTAGAATGTTTTAAGGTACTTTTCACCAGAAGAAAGTCATTTGATAAAGGTTTTTGCAGCAGTAAATTAATTGACTGTCACTGTCATGTGACAGAGATAACATTCTGATATAAATTCAAGGATTTTACCCCTCCCACTGCTGTAATGGATATGTAACTCATGGGAGAGGGTTTTCGAATGTCTAATACATTTATAAAATGAGGTTGTGTGTAGGAATAAGTAGGAGGATGGAGAAGAAGGTCTCTAGTTGAGACAAAGTGTTGTCTTGGGAACACAAGGTGTTTGGACTAGGCATGGTCTGGAGATTCTACCAACATGAGGGGTATATTTTATGACATAGAAGGTCATGTTAGGACAGAACTTAAGAAGCCTTATAGGGTACAAGGGTGGAATGAACAAGATATTTTGGACATTACTGAACAAGCATGTATTCCTTTCAAAATTGGTGCTTATGAAGATGTTTTGTAGTTTGATATTGTTCCAAAGATGGAATGCCATTTGATCCTTGGGAGGACAAGGCAAATGGAAAAGAGGATAGTACATTGTGGAAAGGATAACACATATACTTTCAGGCATAAGGGTCAGATGATAGTAATGAGTCCATTGAAGAGAGGGCAAGCAACATGGCAAGTGCATGGTCACATTGGTGTGATGGAATGGATAGGTTTTGTAGAACCTAGAAGGCAAGATGATGAAGCAAGAGTAAAATAAAGTGTTTGTGAAATCAGAGATGAGGAAGTGGATCAACTTGAGGTCCTAGTGAAAGAGGATATGGTGAAGGAGTGTCCATTATAAGGACAAGATGTTGAAGGAAAGAACAAAGAGGTTGCAAGTGTGGTAGATAATTACTAGGGATATCAATGCTTAGTTTCTTGCTACTCATTAAGATACTCATGAAATACTTTCATCTCATTTCTAGTTATAATTATAAGCTAAGCACCTAGCCCAACATGCTAGACCAAACATTGTAACTAATTGAGTGTGGTGATGATGCTTTGACTAGCATATATAGTCCCAAGGTAAGCAAGATCCAGTTTGCACTTAGACAATTCAAATCTAACTTAAAGGTTTCCATATCTAAACATTTTGTTATCTTTTTAATAAAATTAGTTGCATAAATATGAATTGACTCCTTTCACATATTAAATTTATCCTGAGCATACCAAAAGCCTCATGAAGAGATGAAACGAGCACATTTAAAAGTAACTAACATAATCTGATTTACATCCTTTCAGCTACTAAATTTAGCCTGGATGTACCAAAAGTCTCAAGAAAAAGTTGAAACAGACACATTTAAAAGTAAATGAACATAATCTGATTTGCATCCCTTCATGACTCATCTATTAAATTTAACATTAATGTACCAAAAGACTCAAGAAAAGTTGATAGAGACACATTTAAAAGTAAATGAAATAATCTGCTAAAAGCTAAATCATGTTTACTCAATAATGCATAAGTAGGCGAGTAATCTCCTTAATTCAAGCTATGCTTAAGGCATAATTTGCACCAAGTTATAAAACTATTTTCATATACAACCCATTACCACCTAGTCTAGAAGGAAAATTCTCATGTCAAGAAGCTCAACATGTCAATCATATTACACTGAAATCAATCAGATGCAACAAATGCTCTAGGGAACTAGGACTAGACATCTGACGGGATAAATGTATGACAACAGCAGAATGGCCAGATGGTTTTTTATTTAGACCACCTTGGTAACTTGTCTGGAATGTTCAATCTCTTTATGATCTTCTTTCGATCTTCTATTTGTGCCTAATGGCTAGGATGATTTTATAATTCAAATCCTTAAAAAATGAAAGCACAATAATTTTAAAAAGATACATGCAGGTGGTGAAGTGCTCTTCTTTGGAGGACATTTTTCACAACTGCAGTGGTTGTTGTACTACTGCGAGAATTTATTGATTATTGTGGAAGTGGAAACTATGGGCTTTTTGGAGGTGGAGGACTGATAATGTTTGATGTGAGTTCAGTGACTATAAAATATATGGCTATTGATCTACTTCCAGTAGTGATATTAGGTGTCATTAGAGGAGTGGTGGGAGCAGTATATAACTACCTTCTTGAGCGTACTCTGAGAATATATGCCTTAATCAATCATTAAGTTCTCCAAGGCACAAAAAAAAAACTTCGTATTAGATTGTGGCTAAAGCAATGAAAAATTGTATGTTCCCCTATTCTTCATTTTTCTCCATGGCATCTTTTCCCCTGCATACATGTGGACTACTTTCTTTTATGGACTTTTAGGTCTCATGCAGTCAAGAAACCTCCTTTATCTAATAGTACTATTTACCCCATTAGTATACTTATTAAGAGTACTTAACCTTATTTAAGAATTACAAATTTTTCTTAATTTTGTATAGAACATGGCGATGAATGACATAGTTGTGTATTACTGATACAGGAGAGGGCCAATATCCAAAATACTCCTTTCATGCACTGTGGCTTTGTATACATCCTATTGTATATTTGGACTTCCATGGCTTGTAGCATGTACACCATGTCTAGAAGGAAAGATGCTCAACCATGAATGTCCCAATGTTCGCAAAATAGGGAACTTCAAGCAATTTCATTGCCCCGCAGGCTATTACAATGACCTTGCAACTTTGCTTTTCAACACAAATGATGCTACTGTTAGAAATATATTCAGTTCTGGCACTGGAAATGAGTTTCATTTGACATCATTGATGCTCTACTTTGTTACAATTTTCATATTGGGACTAGTAACATATGGACTTGCACTTCCATCAAATCTCTTCATACCTATAATCTTAATAGGCTCTACATATGGCAGAGCACTTGGTAAGTTGATGGGATCATTTGCAAACATTGATTAGGGACTTTTTACAGTGCTTGGTGCAGCCTCTCTTCTAGGAGGGTCAATGAGGATGACAGTTTCACTTTGTGTGATCCTTTTGGAGCTCACAAACAACTTATCCTTGCTCCCTTTGATTATGATAGAACTCTTAATTTCGAAGACAATAGCTGATAGCTTCAAAAATAGTGTCTATGACAAAACTGTACACTTGAAAGTTGAAGGGGCTTCCGTTATTGGAAGCACATCCTGGACCATTTATGAGTCAACTCATTGCAAGGGATGCTGTCATAGGTCCACTGGTAACCCTTCACAGAATACAGAAGGTTTCAAACATTCTATAGATTTTGAAAAGCACTAAGCACAATGCCTTCCCAGTCATAGATAAAACACCATACTCAAAAACACCAGTCTTGTGTGACCTTGTCCTTAGGTCACATCTTCTGGTCTTATTGAAGAAAAAAGACTTCCACAATTTTGAGCAAAATGCAGTTGTTTCTACAGGGTTGAACCAGAAGCATTATCTGGAGACTTTGCAAAGCTAGGCTCAGGAAAAAGGCTCAAGATTGAAGGGATTGAAGGAAGTGCAGAGGAAGAGGAAATGTATATGAATTTGCATATAGTCATAAATATTGGATATTCTATAGTTGGATATATCCTGAAAATACAAATATTCATTGAGCATACCTTCAATGCAGAGTTCTCTTGCGCCCAGAATTGATCCTTCAATAAAAACTTCTTATCGCTCTCTTGCACCCAGCATTGAAGCTTTCTAATGCGCATGAATTATTGTTTGTGGACACCGAACGGATTTGGAGATTTTATTGCAAAATCTGGTGGTTTCCATTTTGGTTTCTTCCCGCTCTCCTGTACCCAAAATGCATGCCCCGCTCTCTCGTGCCCAAAATGCATGCCTGCCTTCTACGCGCGAAACTCAACCTATTCGAAAATGGATGAATTTTTTGCTTGTGTATGTCGATCCTCTTTATTTGCAGAGTTTTAGACATTAATAGGATATTCATTTTAATAAAAGACACTTTTATATGGTGATATAGAAATGGTGAGTACTTTTAAACTATAATTTTTATATTTATTTATTTACTTATTTATACTTGTATAAATATATATATTATTCTAATTAATTTCTAGTTATGATAAATACATTTCAAAAAATAAGTATGCAAACTCCAAAAAACATATATTCATATTACTACCCAAACTTTAGTTCTAAGAAGGCTTGCGATTTTTAATAAGATTAATATTAAAAAACATTCATATTACTATTATTTAACATTTAAAACATATAGCATTTTATTAATAACTAAAATTATTAATATAATTATATATTTTTTAAAATTTTAATAATAGATTATATACTTAATTTTAAAATAATAAATTTATTTATATTAATAATAATTATATTATAATATATAAATATACAATTGAAAATATAAAATTATAATTAAAATAAACATTAAAAATAAAAGATAAAAAAAATTATAAAACTTAAAATTTAATCTTTAAGTATTGATGTTCCCACATTATATCTTTTAAATATTAAAAATTTGAAGTTAAACATACTTTTAAATTAATTATTTTAATGATTAAAAATTTGGATGTAGCTTTCTTTTATCAAAATGGTACCATTTTTTAGAATTCAAAAGTGTGATGCGAAAATTAACTACTCTGACATATACAACATAATTGCACTGACATACTCAACATCCATGGAGAAGCGTGCAAAACTTCGATGCAAATTTTTGGCTCTGTAGCAAGCACCTTTCTAGCGAGGATGAATAAAACTACTTAGTATTCATTGCATTTTGGTAATACTTGTACAAAGAAGAACATGTCTCCTATAAAAATGAATGGAGCAATTAGCACTCATTGCATCTAAGTGATGCTTGTAGATGAAAGTCTCCATACTTCACCTCTGGAAGCATCACCTGGATGTAATAAGTGCCAAGTGTTTGGTTCATTCTCAAAAGAGATGGGTTCTTATTAACCACAATTGATGAAACATCCAATTACTTTGACTCAAAAACTAAAAAGTGGAATTTTTATCACTAATGTTTTGGGTTCTTATATTGGTAGATATGAAATTAGAGTCTATTAAGCTTACTAAGTTTCATATCTTGTCTTTCCTTTCGATTATCATTAATCACATCATATTCTATTTTTCTTACAATTAAATTCATGTCTTGTCTTTCCTAATTTCAATTTTCATTAATCACATCATATTCTATTTTTCTTGCAAATAAAATTTGATTTTTTTATAGATCCCATCAAATGTGTAATTTTTATAATTATTATAACAATTTTGAATGCATTGCATTCACTTTTTCAAATTTGTGGGAAATTTTAGTCTCATTTTCAAAAGTCTTTCAATAGAATATCTATATATACTTTTGATTAATGTTAATATCATATTTTCACACTTTACTTTATTATATAAAAATTTATATACATTTATGGATTTTTTTCCCCTTTTCTCCTATAATATATTATGTTGACCATGACACATCTATATATGTCAACCACCAAATATTGTACTATGAGGTGATTTGGATTCTCATCATGATATTGTAAGCAATATAATTATACTAATTTTCAATCCTTATAATTATAATTAAGGAAAAGTGGACTAGACTGCAATCGATTTTAATGTAATTAGAACTATTATTTGTTAAGACCCGTACAACAAATTTGTTAATTATAATTTGGCTATTCCTTTTGATAACACTATCTCTAATTCTTGTTTATCAATCGATTTTGAAATCACCAAAAACCAAGATTTATGGCATGAGAAGGACCGTGTGCATATAGTTGCTCACACAATAAGCCTATTGACGAGAAAGCATTAGTGGTCAATTGGAATTTCTAAGTCTATGATATTATATTCAAATGTTATAATTATAAATGAGGTATAATCGTTCATTTAGTCATTTCGTTTAGGTGACTAATTATGTAGTCATTAATTTAATCATTTATTTAATAAATTTTGTTTGGGTAACGAATTATTAGTGACTAGTTATTTAATCATTTAATTAGTCATTTATTTGATCATCTGTTTAGTCATTTTTATTTTTCTACACTTGTGGTTTTATCTTATGATCAAATTAGTCACGTATTTAGTCATTTATATTTGTGAAGTACAAAACATTAGTGGAATATGATCAATTTTAGTCATGTGACTAAAATTTTTAGTCATGCAGTCACATATTTTCCAAAATGTACTAGTGATCATACTAATCTAATAACTATTTTAGTCTAATTACTTTATTAATTAACTTACCAAATTTACCACTTCAAGCATAACAGGAGGATTTCCTTATCGTATTTTCTTTTGAGCTCCCTGAGTAGTAGCATCACTGAGCATAGGAAGAAGCAGAATAACCCTGTGTTACATGAGGGGATGATCCTCCTTATTTCTGACTATGCCAGAGATATTATCCCAGACCCTATTCCTAAAAGGATCAAAGGTAAAACTTCAGAGACTATTGAGGGGGATAGAAAGGCCAAATCCAACAAAAAGAGGAAGAAAAACAATGAAAAAATCTCTGGCTGTAGTGAAGAAGATGGTAAAAAGAGGAAGAAAAAGAAAGTAAAAAGTTCTGATAGTAGTGAAGATGAAACTAAGGAAAAAAGCGTTATTTCTCTACAAATAGGAATTGTTGAGGAAGAAAATGTGGTGATGGATCCTGGAAGCACTGAGCAGGAAGAGGACAAGATTGTTATAATAGAGGATGAGAAGGAGGAAGAGGAAGAAGGGAAAGATGGGGACTACCAGGATGATGAAAAAGATGAGGAAGGGGCTGAAGAGGAGGAAGAAGAAGAGGTGGATGAAAAAGATGAGGAAGGGGTTAAGGAGGAGGAAGAAGAGGCCCAAGCATCCCCTATTGAGGATTATAAGAATGAAGCCTCGGACCTCCCTGCTGAAGAAGAAAAAATTGATGCCCACTTGGATAATGAGGAAGGTTTGGACTTGGCTAGTAAAGATGATGGGGAACCCCATAAGCAAGACTCTTTGGGCCTTCTGGAGGGGCAGGATGAAGAGGAAATTGAAACTGGTCAAAACTCCCTTGTCATTGATGAAAAAGAGGAGGAACAAAAAGAAACAGGAGCTACTACTGATCAAAATGCCACTGAGGAGGAAAAAGGTCAAAAAGAAGATACCATTGCTCCCCTGGAGGTTGCTATGAATTTGGACAAGGTTAACAACGATGAAGGTTAGAGTAATCCTCAGGACTGGATCAATCAGGAGATATAGGAGATTAAGCTCCACCTTCATTCTCTGGAGAAAATTACAGAAACCCTGAATACGAAGCTAGAGAAGATGGAGAACAAGATTTTGGATAAGGTAAACAATAAAAGTTGGAAGGAGGAGATAATTGCTGAAATCAACAAAATCATTGACAACAAGGTGAAGGAAATTAAGGTCAAAGTTAGCAACGGTGGGAAAATGATTAACAAAGTCCTAAGCCATAATAATGAAGGACTCAATGCGGTTGTCATCAACCTGAATATGCTTCACAACTACTTGGAGAAAAACCAGCTGGAAAAAATGACCATAACTATTGAAGACGATGTTGGGAATGCAAGTCCAGGTACTAGAACCAGAGGGTGTACTCTAAGGAAGATCCCTGAGAAGTCGAAGGAGCTGAAGGACCTGAAAAAAGCTATCCAGAAGATGGAGGAGCTAAAGATGAAGGCGGACAAAATGATAAACAATTAGTTTTGTCTTGTTCATTGCTGGGTGCTACTGGTCGTGTTGCTAGATCAGTTTTCTTTTCTTTTGTTGTCGTTTCTAGTGGTTTTTTGGGTCTTGCTCTGTTCTTTCCAACAGGCGTATCATTTTGAAAAACTTTAATGCTTTATCTTTTTGCTATGATGTAAATGGTTTCAAGTTCCATTCAAAACCTATTTATACCTTATTCAAAAATAAAATTAATTAATTAATCTTTTGGAATATTCCTAGCCAAAAGGTCAATATAGGAAACTGAATAAATTTAAATGAAATTTAAACATTCTTATTCAAATAAACTTCTAGACAATCTCAAAGTCCAAGTTTTTCAACTAAATAGAATTTAAATTAATAATAACCAAATTATTTTCATGCATTTATATAATTTTCTCCTTGGAAAAATAACTATATTTCTAAAAACATGAATTTTGAAGTTCCAATAATAACCTATTTAAACAAAATCAAATCTCCTAAAGCTAAACTTCCTATAAATATGCAAGAAATTTTGAAATACCTAAGGGTTATCCCCTTACAGTTTTTTATGATCTGCATTAATTTTATTCTTTTTTTTTGTTGTGCATTTTCAAAATGTATTTATTAGTTTTCTAATGCTAATGTTCCTCTGTG
>BSBK01009301.1:2500-5000 GCA_027943335.1 Chamaecyparis obtusa
AAGAAGTTGAGGAAATGTCTAATGAACCTGATCATGGTGAGAACTTGATGCTAAGAAGGATATTGTGGAATAAAGAAGCTGATGAGGAACCTATTTTAAGGAAAATTTTGTTTAGAACCAAATGTAAGATCGCTGACAAATGTTGCAAGGTAATCATTGATAGTGGAAGTTTTGATAATTTGGCATCCGAAGAGCTAGTTAACAAATTGAAGTTTCAGAGATTGAAACATCCTAAGCCTTACCATATTGCTTGGATCTAGAAGGAGCATAAACTACTTGTAAGTGAACAATGCCTTGTTAAATTCAAAATTGGGAATTATATGATGAAGTCTTGTGTGATATTATGCCTATGGATTGTTGTCATATTCTTTTGGGTAGACCTTGGCAGTATGATAGGAAAGCTTTGCATGATGGTAGATTGAATCAATATACTATTTGGATGGATGGAAAGAAATAAGTGTTATTGCCCTTGGTAGAGAAGTTTGATGAAGGTCATTATACTATAGTTAAATGCATGCTTGTTTAATGGTAAAATATGTACAAGAGAAATGAAAGAAAAGAATATTTGCTTTTCATTGAAGCATAAAAGTGGATAGTCAAATAAGGTTGATGATGCCTTGAGTCGAAGAAGAAGTTTGCTGACAGAGATGAGAGTTGAGGTACTTGGTTTTGATGATTTGAAGTGCTTGTATGAGACTGACATTGATTTTGTAGAACCTTGGAAAGCTTGTAAGGAACACATAGTGAGTGGATAAGTAGACTGACTATTTCATTCAAGAAGACATGTTGTGTAAAGGAGTTTAGTTGTGCATACCTAGAGGATCTATGAGAGATAACATAATGAAGGAGAAACATAGTGGTGGACTTGCTAGACATTTTGGGATTGATAAGACTGTGAATTTGATTTTGAAAAGATAGTTTTTGCCACAAATTTACAGAGATGTATAGAGAATGGTTAGAGGTTGTAGAATTTGTTAAGTAGAAAAAGGAACTAGTCAGAATTTGGGATTGTATAAACCTTTTCCTGTACCTGATAGACCTTGGGAAGATGTGAGTATGGACTTTGTTCTTGGATTACCTAGAACTCAAAGAGGTAATGATTCTATTTTGGTAGTGGTTGACAAATTTTCAAAGATGGCTTATTTCATACCTTGTAAGAAGACATCTGATACATTACATGTAGCTAAATTATTCTTCAAGGAAGTGGTAAGATTGCATGGTTTTCCTAAATCTATTGTTTCAGATAGAGATACTAAGTTTACTGGTTACTTTTGGAGAACACTTTGGAAGAAGATGAATACAGAATTGAAGTTTAGTCTACATTTCACCCTCAGACATATGGATAGACTGAAGTTTTGAACATAAGTTTGGGAAACTTGTTGAGATGTTTAGTTGGAGAGAAACCTACTAATTGGGATTTAGTTTTGGCACAAGAAGAGTTTGCATATAATAATTCCATGAATAGAAGCACTAAGAGGAAACCATTTGAGATTGTTACTAGATTTTATCCTATAGGAACCACAAAGCTAACAGATTTATCTACTGAGACAAGAAGAACTGTTGAAGCTGATCATTTTGCAGAATACATGAGAACTTTGCATGATGAAGTCAAAAAGAATTTGGAGGACAGTAATATGAAATGTAAACAAAGAGAAGATAAGAGAAGGAGACATAAATCTTTTAAATTTAGAGATGAGGTTATGATTCATTTGAAAAAGAATAGATTTCCATTTGGTACCTACAACAAGCTGAAAATGAAGAAGTTTGGACTTTGTAAGATTCTAAAGAAGTTTGACAGTGGAAATGCTTATGAAGTGGAATTACCAGAGGACATGGATATATCACCTATATTCAATATTTCTAATATCTTTGAGTACTTTGAATCAAATGATGAGATAGAAGATGATTTGGACTATCCTAAGAAGAATAGAGACAGCATTGAGAAGATCTTGAATAAAAGAGTGAGCAAGAGTACAAGAGGAAAAGACTACATGGAATATCTAGTTTAGTGGAAAGATAAGCTAGTTGAAGACAGTTCATGGATTACACAAGCTGAGTTGGATCTTTATGATTCAAGTCAAAATATGATTAGTTCCTGATGTGGACATCAATTCTTTATTTACCCTAGGTGTCTGATGTAGGAGCATCTTGGGTCTTTGAGCAATCTTGCATCAACCAAAAACATTTCCTAATTTCTATACCTGTTTGCTGTTGTTTTCTTTATAATTTTTGTATTTGTTGGTTTCATCATGTGTGAATCTTACATTATTCTGAGCATCTATTTGGGAACCTTCTCCTATGAGCACATAAATTTTGGATGGACTGTTTCAAAGTTACAATTATTTTCCTTGCCGTCAGAACCACGTTTTCCTGTAGTTTGGTGCTGATTGTTCATAGTGGCGATCTTTATCCATAAGGAATCAGCCTTTGCACTCTTAAGAAATTTTAGAGGACCTAAATTAATATTATTTCCCAAGAGTGAAAGCCCTAATTCATTATG
>BSBK01009301.1:7500-182327 GCA_027943335.1 Chamaecyparis obtusa
CTCTCATTGTCTATGCTTTTACCGATTACCAGTCTAATACTAAAATAGTTTACCAATCAAATCTAACATGTAACATGTAAAGAATGATAACAAACAAATATCACAATCAACACATAACACAAGAGATTTAACATGGAAACCCTGTAAAGGGAAAAACCACCTGGGACTGGCAAACCAAAATTGTTCACTCTTCTGAAGTGAGGTCGGTAAGACCCAACCTTGTTAAAGGTTACAAACACAATGTCAGGTGTGACCTTGTTAGAGGATTTTAGACTAGAAGTTATCATCCAACCAGCATTCACTATGGGGTTGACAGGATAACAATGTTCATTCTATGAATGATACATCATAAGACTTTCAGAGTCCACTTGGTTAAGAGATTTTGTTTGTATACAATGGTTAAATATGTAACAGTAAAATGACTTGCCTTAATACAACTTTAATTGTAGATTACAGATCAATATTTAGTCCATACAAATCCTTATGATCAATAATTCACTTCAAATTCAATACTGTATCAACTTACTGTCTATCGGTAATTACTCTCTGTAGCTCGGTAATTGTTCTGCATCTCGGTTCTCACTAACCAGTATGATCAGAATGCATGAAAGCTTGTTCATGAAAAATTCCTATAGCTTCTTCTTCTTCCTGGCTTCTTCATAAATAAATTATGTTCTCTTATATAGACGAGTAGATCATTTTCTTCTCCACCATCAGATTTTGCCACTTAATCTCATTCATAGATTTTTTTGCTTCAAAGTTCCTTGGTACTTGTGTCAATAACATGTTTCAATCTTTTCCATTAGATCTTCCCTAAATTTTGTCAGTCATCGATTTGTGTAACAAACATTATCTATTACCTCGATGTTATACTCTTTCCAGCTCATCAATCTTATGGGCTAAACTAATCATTTAATTCATTTTGTTCCACTCAGTTAACAAAGAAATACATCAATGAACACTGCTCAATTAATACTATGATTGGTATACACTACACTCCATCGGTGTATACTAGAAATGCTTCATTTACTGACAACACTGCTTTGTCTCTTTTAGTTCTATACTTCATCATAGATGAATGCAACATAATGAAGTCAATATCATCAAGTCATAGACTCATCAAAAAGTTACTCAATCTCTTCCTTATCCTCATCTGTCATGTACATCTTTTCTCATGTAGATTTCTCTGTTCTTCATCTTTTTCACCTCTCTTCAGATGTCTCGGTATAGTAACTTACAAGATAAGTGTTGTCAAGCTAGTTGACATCAATGAAAACATAATACTGATTTAATCATATTACATATCTAATCAACAATGCCTTAGTGATCTTTAATCACAGATCCTTCAATCAAATTCCAAATCAGTTGTAGTCCAACAATCTCTCCCTTTGGCATTGATGGAAACTCAAGTAATATGAAATGTACCATACACATACCAAACATACATTCTACAACTCTGTGAACAAAATGTTGTAAGTTGAATAGACTTAATATGTTTAATCACTACATTACTAAACCAACATTAACTAATATAGCTTTACCATTCTGCAGTTGTGATCTTTTTAGTTCACCTATTCCTGCTTCTATTCTCTGTAACTAATCTTCAATACTCTGTCTCATTCAGATTCTCTCTCCCTTAGATAGTTCTTGTCGGTGCTTGTTCCTTTTCATATTGTTTATCTCTCCCCTTTTCATTTCATAGTCATTTCATATTGTTTATTCATTTCATATTGTTTATCTCTCCCTTTGACAAGAATGCCAAAGAAACAAATAAACAAACAAGTCTATCTTCCTTTGTATCTCTATATACTGATATTCCAATTGGTTCAAGTTCTTAAACTTAATCACAACCTTGAATATGATTCAAAGTGTGAGCTATGTTGCATCAACATGAATGATCTTCTGATAAAAATAAGCTGATGCAACAACCAGATCACCTTAGTAACTAATAGACAGGGGACATACCCAAAGTCTAGTCCTTAAGTATTCAAATGTGTCCTTTGGTAGGGGCTTTGTAAAAATATCTACAAGTTTTTCTTTGGATGTAACAAATTCTAACTTTACTTGCTTCTCTTACACTTGTTCTCTTAAGTAGTGATACTTAATAGATACATGCTTTGTCTTAGAGTGCATCATAGGATTCTTTGAAATATTAATAGCACTAGTGTTGTCACAGTATATAATCACCGGGTTAGTGATTACCTCATTCATTACTTCCAACACTTGTTTCATATATGCAATGTTTGAATAGTTTGTAGCAACAGCAACATATTCTGCTTCAATTGTAGACTAAGAAATACAAGCCTACTTTTTACTTGTCTAGGTTACAAGTCTTTCACCAAAGAAAAATGCTCCTCCGGTGGTGCTTTTTCTATCATCCACATTTCCAGCCCAATCAGCATCAATGTAAACTTTCAGTTCAAACTTCCCTTCCTTAGGATACCATAATCCATAATTCTTTGTTTTCTTCAGGTATCTTAAGATCCTTTTTGTAGCTATCATGTGTGATTCTCTAGGATTAGTAGAAAATCTTGCAACTATACCCACATCATGTGCTATATCTGGTCTACTGTGAACTATGTACATTAACTTACCAATCATGGATCGGTAAAGTGTCTGATTTACCTCGGTAGTTTCATCCTCCTTTGTCAATTTGCATCCAGTAGCCATCGATGTTCCCACAGGTTTAGAATCTTCCATGCCAAATGTCTTCAGTATTTCCTTTATGTATTTAGCTTGTGTGATGAATATTCCATCACTCTGTTGAATAACTTGTAGTCCAAGAAAGAACTTAATCTCTCCGAACATAAACATTTCAAATTCCTTTTGCATTTCATCAGAAAATGCCTTGCATACAATATCTAAACCTCCAAAAATAATTTCATCAACAAATATTTCAGCAATGATAATAGTATCATCAGTATCACCTTTCACATACAAATTGTTGTTTTCACTTGTTCTTACAAATCCAATACTTAACAAGTAAGTATGCAATCTTTCATACCATGCTCTTGGTTCTTGCTTCAATCCATATAAACCTTTATGTAATCTACATACCATGTCTTTATTGTCAGGATCAACAAATCCTTTAGGTTGTTCAATGTAGACCTCTTCTTCAAGTATACCATTTAAAAATGTTGACTTCACATCCATTTGATAGCCTTTGAATTTCTTATGTGCAGTATATGCAAGTAGCATTCTAACTCCTAATCAAGCAATATGTGAAAATGTTTCACCATAATCAATACCTTCTTCCTGCGCATATCCCTTGCATACTAATCTAGCTTTATTTCTTGTGACTTCACCATTTTCATTCAGTTTATTCCTGTATATCCACTTAGTACCGATAACATTTTTATATTTTGGTCGGGGTACTAAAGAATAGGTTTTGTTCTTTTCTATTTTTTCTATTTCCTCCTTCATTTCATTAACCCATTCTTCATTCTCTAATGCAACTTTCACAATTTTAGGTTCAAGCTCACAAATTAAACATGTACCTTGTCTTGTTTTGCTTCTAGTTTGCATTACAACATGTCTGTCTCCAATGATTTGTGTCTCAGGATGATGTCTTCTGACAAAACTAGCCAAGACTTGATTTATCCTTTCTTGTTCATCCTACTCAGGGTCATTTTCTTGCTCGGCAACATCTTCATGTTCATCAGTTTGTGGTGCATGTTGTACTGCATTGTTTCCCTGCTGACCGGTTGACACAGTCTATGGTGTTGGTAGATACTCTGCATGTTCAATGTAAGTGAATCTACCATAGTCTTCCGGTTCCTTTGTACTTTCCTCTATGTACTTATCATCAAAATCATCAACATGAATATTAGTACTTTCAACAATCTTATTTGTAGTCTTATTCAAACATTTGTATGCTTTTCTTGTAGTCGAATATCCCAAAAATATCCCTTCATCTCCTTTAGAATCAAATTTCCCATTTCTCTCATCTTTCAAAATAAAGCATTTACTTCCAAAAATTTTGAAATAACTTACAGTAGGTTTGTGTCCAAACCATAGTTCATAAGGTGTTTGGCTAGAGTCCTTCTTTAGTTGTACTCAGTTAAGAACATACATGTTGTACTGACAGCTTCCCTCTAGTATGTCTGAGCAATGTTCTAGCATAGTCAATTATAGACCTGTTCCTCCTTTCAGCAATGCCATTTTGCTGAGGTGTCCTCAGTGTGGATACCTGCCTTTTGATTCCATGCTCATTACAAAAATTAGTAAATTCATCAGAGATAAATTCACCTCCTCTATCAAATCTTGAACATTTTATTTCTTTTTCAGTTTCTTTCTCTACCTTAGCTTTATACCATTTAAACATTTTGAAAGCTTTAGATTTCTCTTTCAAGAAAATAACAGTCATCAGTCTAGTATAGTCATCAACAAAAAGAATAAAATATCTATCGCCAAAATAGCTCTGAGTTCTCATAGGACCACATAGGTCAGAATGAACCAACTCAAGTATCTTCTTTGTTGAATAGTCTTTGATATCAAAACTAGACTTAGTCATCTTACCTTTCTAACATTCATGGCACATAGCATGATCAGCTTTTGTTAAGTTAGGTAGTCCTCTAACTCTTTTCTTTCTACTAATCTTGATCATGTTGTCAAAGTTCACATGGCATAACCTTATGTGCCATAACCAAGCATCTTCATCCTTTATTAACAAACAAGAAGAATGATTCATATCAAGATAGAATAAGTTACCTCTAGATTGTGTACCAATTCTGACAAGTCTTCCTCCATCATCATATATCTTCACCTTTCTGCTCTCAAAAGCCAGTCAGTGGCCTGAATTGTTTAGCTAAGCCACACTTATCATATTATAGTTTAGTCCATCTACCCAATATGCATTTTCACATTGTAATCTGTCATTGATCATCAGTGAGCCTTTACATCTTACCATATAAGGTGCATCATTTCCCATTCTCACAGATCCTCCATTATATTCAACAAGATGATCAAACTTCTCTACATCACCGGTCATATGATGTGTGCAGCCACTATTTATGATCCATGTATCATTTCTACTTACTTTAGAGATCAGTGTTGTCTCTTCATGTTTCTCTTCCTCTTCTAAGTCATCTTTCATAGCAACAAATACAACTTCTATATCATCATCAGAATCAGATTTAGTTTCAATATCTTTGGCTATGTAACATACCTTTATACCTTTTTCATCTCGATTGTCTCTGTTGTAGTGTTAGTAGCCTCTATTAACTCTTCTTCCATAGCTTCCATCAAATCAGTCTTTGGATCTATCATCATCTTTCTACTGTGGACATCTAGCAGCGATGTGACTAACTTCTTTACAATTAAAGCATGCTAAAGGTAGCTTACCTCTATACCTTCCTTTTCCTTTGGGCAATCTTTTGGCCATAAGTTCTTCAAGCTCATCAAGTTCATCATCGTTATTATCATCACTATCATAGTTCTTACTATTACTGCTAGACTTTCCAATCTTCAAAGAAGACATGAAAGTGGATTCAAAAAAAGGAACAACACTATTATCAAAAAATTTTAATTCAAAGGTTGTACGTTTACCAATCAAAGTGTCAAGAGTAAGGTTGGATGTAGCTCTTGTTTCATGAATTGCAGAAATCCTAATTGCATAAACTAGTAGCAAAGTTCTAAGAATCTTGCTTATCACCGTTTCATCATCAATTACTCCATCAGATTCTCTAATAGCATGTACCACCTCTTTGAGTCTATTTAAATATTGGACAATGTTCCCACCTTCTTTCATTCTCATATCATCAAATCTGCCTCTCATACTTTCAGTTCGGGCTCTTTTGACATTCAGATCTCCACTGTATATTTGTGCTAATTTATCCCACATTCCTTTGGCAGTTGTGCATGTCTTGATATCTTCAAATTCAGTGTTGGTACAAGTAGCAACAAGTTCCATCATAGTAACATTGTGTTTATGCATGTCCTTTAGTTGATCAATAGTTAAGGGACCAGTGGGCGGTTGTATGTAGCCATTTTCCATCAGATCTAGTGTTGAGTTCCCAATTCCAGATATGTGAAGCTTCATTCTACTTTTCCATACTATGAAGTTCTCTTTATTCAATTTCAATACTTTCCTCTTATATATCTTGAGACCTTTATGCTTAAGTCCTTAAAACTCTATTCCAAGCAACCAGTGCTCTGATACCAATTGTTAGAATAACTGAGAGGGGGGTGAATTAGTTATCTAGTGTCCCAAACCAAAATGTACAATTCAAAACAATTTCTTCAATTTTTGCTCATCAGTAAGCAATAATAACTCTCACTGTCTGTGCTTTTACCGATTACCAGTCTAATACTAAAATAGTTTACCGATCAAATCTAACATGTAACATGTAAAGAATGATAACAAACAAATATCACAATCAACACAAGAGATTTAACATGGAAACCCTATAAAGGGAAAAACCACCTGGGACCAGCAACCCAAAATTGTTCACTCTTTTGAAGTGAGGTTGGTTAAGACCCAACCTTGTTAAAGGTTACAAACACACTATTAGATGTGACCTTGTTAGAGGATTTTAGACTAGAAGTTATCATCCAACCAGCATTCACTATGGGGTTGACCAGATAACAATGTTCATTCTATGAATGATACATCATAAGACTTTCAGAGTCCACTTGGTTAAGAGATTTTGTCTATATGCAATGGTTAAATATGTAACAGTAAAATGACCTACCTTAATACAACTTCAATTGAAGATTATAGATCAATATTTAGTCCATACAAATCCTTCTGATCAATAATTCACTTCAGATTCAATACTGTATCAACTTACTGTCCATCGGAAATTACTCTCTGTAGCTCAGTAATTGTTTTGCAGCTCGGTTCTCACTAACTAGTATGATTAGAATGCATGAAAGCTTGTTCACGCAAAATTCCTATAGCTTCTTCTTCTTCCTCACTTCTTCATAAATAAATTATGTTCTCTTATATAGATGAGTAGATCCTTTTCTTCTCCACCATCAGATTTTGCTGCTTAATCTCATTCATAGATTTTTCCACTTCAAAGTTCCTCGGTACTTGTGTCAATAACACATTTCAATCTTTTCTGTTAGATATTCCCTAAATTTTGTCAATCCTTGATCTATGTAACAAACATTATCTGTTACCTCAATGTTATACTCTTTCTAGCTCATCAATCTTATTGGCTAAACTAATCATTTAATTCATTTTGTTCCACTCGGTTAACAAAGGAATACATCAGTGAACACTACTTGATTAATACTATGATCGGTATATACTACACTCCATCGTTGTATACTAGAAATGCTTCATTTACCGACAACACTGCTTTGTGTCTTTCAACTCTATACTTCATCATAGATGAATGCAACATAATGAAGTCAATATCATCATGCCATAGACTGATCAAAAAGTTACTCAATGTATTCCTTATCCTCATCTGTCATGTACATCTTTTCTCATGTAGATTTCTCTGTTCTTCATCTTTTTCACCTCTCTTCAGATGTCTCGGTATAGTAACTTACAAGATAAGTGTTTTCAAGCTAGTTGACATCAATGACAACATAATACTGATTTAATCATATTACATATCTAATCAACAACTCCTTAGTGATCTTTAATCATAGATCCTTCAATCAAATTCCAAATCAGTTGTAGTCCAACAATCTCTCCCTTTGGCATTGATGGAAACTCAAGTAATATGAAATGTACCATACACATACCAAACATACATTCTACAACTCTGTGAACAAAATGTTGTAAGTTGAATAGACTTAATATGTTTAATCACTACATTACTAAACCAACATTAACTAATATAGCTTTACCATTCTGCAGTTGTGATCTTTTTAGTTCACCTATTCCTGCTTCTATTCTCTGTAACTAATCTTCAATACTCTGTCTAATTCAGATTCTCTCTCCCTTAGATAGTTCTCATCGGTGCTTGTTCCTTTTCATATTGTTTATCTCTCCCCTTTTCATTTCATAGTCATTTCATATTGTTTATTCATTTCATATTGTTTATCTCTCCCTTTGACAGGAATGCCAAAGAAACAAATAAACAAATAAGTCTATCTTCCTTTGTATCTCTATATACTGATATTCCAATCGGTTCAAGTTCTTAAACTTAATCACAACTTTGAACATGATTCAAAGTGTGAGCTATGTTGCATCAACATGAATGATCTTCTGATAAAAATAAGCTGATGCAACAACCAGATCACCTTAGTGATTGATAGACAGGGGACATACCCCAAGTCTAGTCCTTAAGTATTGAAATGTGTCCTTTAGTAGGGGCTTTGTAAAAATATCTGCAAGTTGTTCTTTGGATGTAACAAATTCTAACTTTACTTGCTTCTCTTACACTTGTTCTCTTAAGTAGTGATACTTAATAGATATATGCTTTGTCTTAGAGTGCATCATAGGATTCTTTGAAATATTAATAGCACTAGTGTTGTCACAGTATATAATCACCGGGTCAGTGATTACCTCAATCATTCCTTCCAACACTTGTTTCATATATGCAATGTTTGAATAGTTTGTAGCAATAGCAACATATTCTGCTTCAATTGTAGACTAAGAAATACAAGCCTAATTTTTACTTGTCCAGGTTACAAGTCTTTCACCAAAGAAAAATGCTCCTCCGGTGGTGCTTTTTCTATCATCCACATTTCCAGCCCAATCAGCATCAATGTAAACTTTCAGTTCAAACTTCCCTTCCTTAGGATACCATAATCCATAATTCTTTGTTTTCTTCAGGTATCTTAAGATCCTTTTTGTAGCTATCATGTGTGATTCTCTAGGATTAGCAGAAAATCTTGAAACTATACCCACATCATGTGCTATATCTGGTCTACTGTGAACTACGTACATTAACTTACCAATCATGGATCGGTAAAGTGTCTGATTTACCTCGGTAGTTTCATCCTCCTTTGTCAATTTGCATCCAGTAACCATCAGTGTTCCCACAGGTTTAGAATCTTCCATGCCAAATGTCTTCAGTACTTCCTTTATGTATTTAGATTCTGTGATGAATATTCCATCACTCTGTTGAATCACTTGTAGTCCAAGAAAGAACTTAATCTCTCCAAACATAAACATTTCAAATTCCTTTTACATTTCATCAGAAAATGCCTTGCATACAATATCTGAACCTCCAAAAATAAATTCATCAACAAATATTTCAGCAATGATAATAGTATCATCAGTATCACCTTTCACATACAAATTGTTGTTTTCACTTGTTCTTACAAATCCAATACTTAACAAGTAAGTATGCAATCTTTCATACCATGCTCTCGGTTCTTGCTTCAATCCATATAAAGCTTTATGTAATCTACATACCATGTCTTTATTGTCAGGATCAACAAATCCTTTAGGTTGTTCAATGTAGACCTCTTCTTCAAGTATACCATTTAAAAATGCTGACTTCATATCCATTTGATAGCCTTTGAATTTCTTATGTGTAGCATATGCAAGTAGCATTCTAACTCCTAATCTAGGAATAGGTGAAAATGTTTCACCATAATCAATACCTTCTTCCTGTGCATATCCCTTGCATACTAATCTAGCTTTATTTCTTGTGACTTCACCATTTTCATTCAGTTTATTCCTGTATATCCACTTAGTACTGATAACATTTTTATATTTTGGTTGGGGTAGTAAGGAATAGGTTTTGTTATTTTCCATTTTTTCTATTTCCTCCTTCATTTCATTAACCCATTCTTCATTCTCTAATGCAACTTTCACAATTTTAGGTTCAAACTCACAAATTAAACATGTACCTTGTCTTGTTTTGCTTCTAGTTTGCATTACAACATGTCTGTCTCCAATGATTTGTGTCTCAGGATGATGTCTTCTGACAAAACTAGCCAAGACTTGATTTATCCTTTCTTGTTCATCCTACTCAGGGTCATTTTCTTGCTCGGCAACATCTTCATGTTCATCAGTTTGTGGTGCATGTTGTACTGCATTGTTTCCCTGCTGACCGGTTGACACAGTCTATGGTGTTGGTAGATACTCTGCATGTTCAATGTAAGTGAATCTACCATAGTCTTCTGGTTCCTTTGTACTTTCCTCTATGTACTTATCATCAAAATCATCAACATGAATATTAGTACTTTTAACAATCTTATTTGTAGTCTTATTCAAACATTTGTATGCTTTTCTTGTAGTGGAATATCCCAAAAATATCCCTTCATCCCGTTTAGAATCAAATTTCCCATTTCTCTCATCTTTCAAAATAAAGCATTTACTTCCAAAAATTTTGAAATAACTTACAGTAGGTTTGTGTCCAAACCATAGTTCATAAGGTGTTCGGCTAGAGTCCTTCTTTAGTTGTACTCAATTAAGAACATACATAGTTGTACTGACAGCTTCCCTCTAGTATGTCTGAGCAACATTCTTCTGTATGATCAATGTTCTAGCATAGTCAATTATAGACCTGTTCCTCCTTTCAGCAATGCCATTTTGCTGAGGTGTCCTTAGTGTGGATACCTGCCTTTTGATTCCATGCTCATTACAAAAATTAGTAAATTCATCAAAGATAAATTCACCTCCTCTATCAAATCTTAAACATTTTATTTCTTTTTTAGTTTCTTTCTCTACCTTAGCTTTATACCATTTAAACATTTTGAAAGCTTTAGATTTCTCTTTCAAGAACATAATAGTCATCAGTCTAGTATAGTCATCAACAAAAAGAATAAAATATCTATCACCAGAACAGCTCTGAGTTCTCATAGGACCACATAGGTCAGTATGAACCAACTCAAGTATCTTCTTTGTTGAATAGTCTTTGATATTAAAACTAGACTTAGTCATCTTACCTTTCTGACATTCATGGCACATAGCATGGTCAGCTTTTGTTAAGTTAGGTAGTCCTCTAACTCTTTTCTTTCTACTAATCTTGATCATGTTGTCAAAGTTCACATGGCATAACCTTCTGTGCCATAACCAAGCATCTTCATCCTTTATTAACAAACAAGAAGATTGATTCATATCAAGATAGAATAAGTTACCTCTAGATTGTGTACCAATTCTGACAAGTCTTCCTCCATCATCATATATCTTCACCTTTCTTCACTCAAAAGCTATTCAATGGCCTGAATTGTTTAGCTGAGCCACACTTATCAGATTATAGTTTAGTCCATCTACCCAATATGCATTTTCACATTGTAATCTACCATTGATCATCAGTGAGCCTTTACCTCTTACCATACAAGGTGCATCATTTCCCATTCTCACAGATCCTCCATTATATTCAACAAGATGATCAAACTTCTCTACATCACCGGTCATCTGATGTGTGCAGCCACTATCTATGATCCATGTATCATTTCTACTTACTTTAGAGATCAGTGTTTTCTCTTCATGTTTCTCTTCCTCTTTTGAGTCATCTTTCATAGAAACAAATACAACTTCTATATCATCATCAGAATTAGATTTAGTTTCAATATCTTCGGCTATGTAACATACCTTTATGCCTTTTTCATCTGGATTGTCTCTATTGTAGTGTTAGTAGCCTCTATTAACTCTTCTTCCATAGCTTCCATCAAATCAGTCTTTGGATCTATCATCATCTTTCTTCTGTGGACATCTAGCAGTGATGTGACTGACTTCTTTACAATTAAAGCATGCTAAAGGTAGCTTACCTCTATACCTTCCTTTTCCTTTGGGAAATCTTTTGGCCATAAGTGCTTCAAGCTCATCAAGTTCATCATCGGTATTATCATCACTATCATAGTTCTTACTATTATTGCTAGACTTTCCAATCTTCAAAGAAGACATGAAAGCAGATTCAACAAAAGGAACAACACTATTATCAAAAAATTTTAATTCAAAGGTCGTAAGTTTACCAATCAAAGTGTCAAGAGTAAGGTTGGATGTAGCTCTTGTTTCATGAATTGCAGAAATCCTGATTGCATAAACTGGTAGCAAAGTTCTGAGAATCTTGCTTATCATTGTTTCATCATCAATTACTCCATCAAATGCTCTAATAGCATGTACCACCTCTTTGAGTCTATTTAAATATTGGACAATGTTCCCACCTTCTTTCATTCTCATATCATCAAATCTACCTCTTAGACTTTGAGCTCAGCCTCTTTTGACATTCAGATCTCCACTGTATATTTGTGCTAATTTATCCCACATTCCTTTGGTAGTTGTGCATGTCTTGATATCTTCAAATTTAGTGTCAGTATAGGTAGGAGCAAGTTCCATCATAGTAACATTGTGTTTATGCCTGTCCTTTAGTTGATCAATAGTTAAGGGACCAGTGGGCGGTTGTATGTAGCCATTTTCCATCAAATCTAGTGTTGAGTTCCCAATTCTAGATATGTGAAGCTTCATTCTACTTTTCCATACTGTGAAGTTCTCTTTGTTCAATTTCAATACTTCCCTCTTATACATCTTGAGACCTTTATGCTTAAGTCCTTAAAACTCTATTCCAAGCAACCAGTGCTCTGATACCAATTGTTAGAATAACTGAGAGGGGGGTGAATTAGTTATCTAGTGTCCCAAACCAAAATGTACAATTCAAAACAATTTCTTCAATTTTTGCTCCTCGGTAAGCAATAATAACTCTCACTGTCTGTGCTTTTACCGATTACCAGTCTAATACGAAAATAGTTTATCGATCAAATCTAACATGTAACATGTAAAGAATGATAACAAACAAATATCACAATCAACACAAGAGATTTAACATGGAAACCCTGTAAAGGGAAAATCCACTTGGGACTGGCAACCCAAAATTGTTCACTCTTTTGAAGTGAGGTTGGTTAAGACCCAACCCTGTTAAAGGTTACAAACACACTATCAAATGTGACCTTGTTAGAGGATTTTAGACTAGAAGTTATCATCCAACCAGCATTCACTATGGGGTTGACAGGATAAAAATGTTCATTCTATGAATGATACATCATAAGACTTTCAGAGTCCACTTGGTTAAGAGATTTTGTCTATATGCAATGGTTAAATATGTAACAGTAAAATGACCTACCTTAATACAACTTCAATTGAAGATTATAGATCAATATTTAGTCCATACAAATCCTTCTGATCAATAATTCACTTCAGATTCAATACTATATCAACTTACTATCCATCGGTAATTACTCTCTGTAGCTCAGTAATTGTTCTGCAGCTTGATTCTCACTAACCAGTATGATCAAAATGCATGAAAGCTTGTTCATGCAAAATTCCTATAGCTTCTTCTTCTTCCTAGCTTCTTCATAAATAAATTATGTTCTCTTATATAGATGAGTAGATCCTTTTCTTCTCCACCATCAGATTTTGCGCTTAATCTCATTCATAGATTTTGCCATTTCAAAGTTCCTCAGTACTTGTGTCAATAACACATTTCAATCTTTTCTGTTAGATCTTCCCTGAATTTTGTCAGCCATTGATCTATGTAACAAACATTATCTGTTACCTCAATGTTATACTCTTGCCAGCTCATCAATCTTATCAGCTAAACTAATCATTTAATTCATTTTGTTCCACTCGGTTAGCAAAGGAATGCGTCAGTGAACACTACTCGGTTAATACTGTGATCGGTATATACTACACTCCATCAGTGTATACTAGAAATGCTTCATTTACCGACAACACTGCTTTGTGTCTTTCAACTCTATACTTCATCATAGATGAATGCAACATAATGAAGTCAATATCATCAAGTCATAGACTCCTCAACAAGTTACTCAATGTGTTCCTTATCCTCATCTGTCATGTACATCTTTTCTCATGTAGATTTCTCTGTTCTTCATCTTTTTCACTTCTCTTTAGATGTCTCGATATAGTAACTTACAAGATAAGTGTTTTCAAGCTAGTTGACATCAATGACAACATAATACTGATTTAATCATATTACATATCTAATCAACAACTCCTCAATGATCTTTAATCATAGATCCTTCAATCAGATTCCAAATTAGTTGTAGTCCAACACTATTTTAAGAGGTCTATCATAGGTTATATGACCCCTTAAAACCTTTTAGGACCTAAGTAGACCCAATTAGATGTATTACGAACTCATTAGACCTATAAGACCTATTACAATGGAATTAGACCCAATTAGCACCTAAATAGGCCCAATTAGACCTATTAGGACCTAATTATACCCAATTAAACTAGTTATGTCCTAATTAAACCTATTAGGACCTACGATAGGTTATATGACCCCATAAGACCCCATTAGACCCACTATGAGTAACATGACCCCTTAAGACCTATTAAAGCACCTAATTAGACCTATTATTTCCTAATTAGGCCCAATTAGTTGTTATGACCTAATTAGACCTATTACGACCTATAATAGGTTATATGACCCCTTTAATACTGAGTTAGACCTACTATGAGTAATATGACCCCTTAAGACTTATTAGCACCTAATTAGACCCAATTAGATCAATTTTGTCATAATTAGACCCAATTAGACCAATTCGAACCTAATTAAACCCAATTAGACCTAATTATACCTAATTAAACCTATTATAATCTAATTGGACCTATTAGGACCTATGATAGGTTATATGACCCTTTAAGACCCAATTAGACCTATTAAAATGTAATTTATGTAATTGATTTTACTTTCAAATAATGTAGTGAAATGTGCATAGTATTTAATTTTATTTTTATTTAAATTAGGAAAACGTACATGTATATGTAGACTTTATTTGACAGTAAATAAAATCTTTTAGGTACATACATATTCTAGTTCTATAAGACATATTGTTGCACATCACACATGGCAGATGCACAGATTCCCCCTGTAGAACTATATTCACGCACTAATAGAGAGATTGAACAGTTGCAAGTATCTATAAATAATCCATCTAGCTCTACTATCTATAAGAGAATGTGTTATTTTATCCTTAATAGCTTGATTAGCATTAGGGATGACATTCATGGTACCACTCCCTATGCCCCAAATATTATAGAGGGCATAATTGAGAGGAAGAGATAAGTGGTTGGCTCTGGTCTTTCTCTTAAGGAGGTACAGGCTTTAGTGCCTAAAGTGACCTTGAAAGGGGAAATTTTCCCATCTTATACAGATAAAAATATGTGAAAGTGTATCAGGTAACCAGGTGTGAGGATCATGTTGTTAGGAATGGGAACACTGAGAGGGGGGGGTGAATCAGTGTTCACTATATTTTAACTTTTCACTTTAATTTGAATACTGAAATATAAATTCTTAAGTACTGAATTAAACATTCGAATAAATAATGAAACATGAAATCAACATGTGACACCAATATGGTTACAGGGAAACCCAAATAGGTAAAAACCCCGGTGGGACTTGATACCCACTAATATTCTGCACTAGTGTTTTGTGATCCTTGTTAGAAGATCCTTTACCCTGTTAGGAGTAGCTTTACAATTCTTTTAGTATAGTAGACCTTGTTAAGGGTCAGACCCTATTAGGATTCTTTTACAATAATCCCTATTAGGGGAGTGGACTCACTATCCTAGAGTTCACTACTCAAATGATGAAGGCTACAACCTTCTGAGATCAAATACACACTATATCTGCAGGTGAACTGTTGCTGTGACACTGCTTGTTTGATCAGTTCCTTTGGTGCACTGATGCTTTGACCTCTTACAAAGCTCTAATACATCATATTCTCTTTTTGCATACCTCTTCTCTACTTCTCACAACTGTATTTCCACTTCCATTCTGAATACAATGGGCGCACCTTATATTTATGTGCTCATACCAATTATACAATTAGGTCAGCCCTATAACTAATTACAAATAATGCTTCCAAATGAATAGGCTTAAGCATGCTTATAATTATACATGTACATATGTCAGCAACCTAAATACAATGGGTGCATAGCCCTTGCAGCATTAAATTATAATCATAAACCAAAATAGTCACTGTTGGCTCCATGCTCTATTCTCTGCTGGTACACACTAGTTGTGCAACTTCAACTGACTATAACTTTCACATCATTGCATATCTACTTATGCGCTCTTAGACTAAGCATAAGTATAGTATAAAAACCTTAACTTCTAGGGCACATACCATAATTCATCTGTATGCATGGGCACAGGTACTCTAAGCTGCAGGAACTCTGTATGTTGTCCAGTCTTTAACACTTAATTGATTTCTAATCTTTACACTTAGTGCGCTAACTCCAAACTTCTATATGACTTTGTTTCCATAATGAAAACACTATATCTAGTCATATACTTTAGTATAGACAACTTTCCAAAAATCTCCCCCTTTGTCATTGATGGCAATAAAGGAATATGGCCAAGTCTAATTGATCCTATACACAAAAACTTTTGTCTTTTATACATTTTATACAAACTCTTATATCTCCCTATACATATATGTATTCCATATTCTATACAACTCCCCCTTTGACATTAATGACAAATGTGCATCAAAAAACTTTATCTACATACACTGACTAAGGGAAAACATCCAGATATGCAATCTTGAGTTTTTGGATCTCCTTCTTCCAAAAGGTTATCAGAGAATTGACTATCTGTAAATGGGTGCATAATGCATATTGAAGCTTATCCATATTCTCCAATTCTATGCTTGGACCTTGATCATAGGTTATCATGGTTGCATCAATCTCCTTTATGTTTTGATTGAGAATGTCTAGTGAGGGCACAAGAGCGTTCCTCAATTGAGTCTGTCTAGACCTTATCTTCTCCATTTCTTTCTCTGCCTTCTCAATTATGTCCAACTAACCTTGATAGACATTATTGCACATGTTTGCATCAGTGGCTATGTCTAGCATTGAAATCTTCACCTTCTCAATCATTTCCTCTACATCTTTGATCTTCTTAAGATGGGCATCAGTGAACTTATCCTGATCTATGGATTCTGCAATGACTTTCCTTCCTTAATCTACAAACTCCTTCAATGATGTCTGACCAAACTTAAGAGAGTTCAAGTCTAGTGTAAAGTTACTCATCAGTTCATTGAGTCTCCTTTTTAAGTATTTCTCCTCTACCACTATGGCTGCAGATTCTTCTAAGCTTGAAAAAATTTCTTTGAACTGAGAGATGACTGTGCTCACATCATCAATTGAATGTACATTTGCCATCTTATTATCTTTTGGTAGAAAAATGTTCAAAATATTTATTGATTCCACCAAGAGAGGATTCCTCATTACTTGCTTCTCCTTTTCCTTCTCCATAGATAGGACACTAAACTTAATCAGGTCTTCTTCCTTCCAAGAGTCCAAACTGCTAGTGTCAGGTGTGAAACTTGACAACAATGTTGAGGAGGGAGTGATGGGAGTGCTATCCATCACCTCTTGCTTCACCTTGAGAAAATCAATAGAAGATTCATCTTTCTTTTCTACCTCTACTCCTTTCTTTTCTTCATTAGATATATCTTCTATGACTACTTCTTCTTGCTGAGTGGGAGGGGTATTGCTGCATAATATTTTGACTTCCTCAGTGCTAACAAATGCTTCCTCAAACTTGTCCAACTCCTTATCAGTAGCCGCCATGGCTATTTCCACATTATCTATCATAATTGTGCTATCTTTGGGTGATTCTATCATAGGTGTAGACTGATCTACTTCTATTGCTATGGGCACTGAGTCCTGAGGACCTATCATTAATACATTAGTGGGTTCTACCACTTTATCTTCCTTGATGGGTGCATGAGTGATGGGTGTAGTAAGTGGTTTGATTTGTTGTTCCAACAACACCTTTCCAAAGGCCTTCTCTATTTCCTTCATAATCAACTCATAATATTTATTCATAATGTGAAAAGTTCCCATCTTTGTTCTAAGGTGTGGCTTCACCAAATTCAATATCAGATCCACTTCTTCTTTAGAACATACAGGAAGAGTGTCTTCTAGCACTTTTTCCCTAATCCTTAGGTCTTCTTCATTTGCTTGTCTTTTAGGGTTTTCTAGAATGTCCCATACATTATCTGGTATTTATATTTTCAATTCAAGAACTATCTTCTTGAACTTTATCAAATGTTTGATAATCATACCATGAATTTCAAACTTATCAATCTCACCATATGATTCATAGAACTTCCCTATTTGATCAATTCTTCCCTCATCAACAATTCTTCCATATAGAACTTTGAGGCTAGGTTTGAATCCTGCCTGAGGAGGTGCTTGAGTGTTTTTCTTGCTCCTTAATCCTCACAAGGATGGATGACTAGTGCTTGCTTCTTTCTTCCTCTTGAATAAAGGCTTATACTCCAGAGGAGTATCTTTGGGTACAGAAGGAGTACTATCTTCTTTATCCTTTTGACTGTCATCTTTCTCAATTTTTATCTTCTTCACCTCGGGATCTTCTTTTTCTTCTATTGCACTCTTCAATTCTATAGAAATCTTCTCATCCCTTTCTTTTTCAAGGTTTGTTTTTGATAAACCATGTATTCTTAGGATCTCTAATGTGACCTTTGCAACCTTTCTCTTTGTTGCAGCACTGTTCAACTTAGCATCAACTTCTCTAGTCTTCTCTTCATAGGTTCCCCACCTAGGTTCATTGACATCCTTAGGGGCTGATAGTAGTACCTATTCATAAGCTTCAAGAACTTGTTCTTCAACCTCATACCCAAGTGGATGAATCCACTTAGTCCTAGGTTCCAAAACTTCCATACATGTAGTATCAATCTCCACCATGAAGCATATTATATTCTTATACTTCTCTACAATACTCTCAAGAATCATGTACCTCATCTGCATCCTTTCTCTGAAGGTCTTCAATTCCAAAGTAATGTAATCTCTAAGTGTGCTTTCTGTGGATGCCTTGTTAGATATTTGTGCCATGGTAGGAATGGACTTGTCTAGATACAAGTCTGACACTTTACCAACTATATGAAGGTACATATAGATGATAAGGGACCCAAACCTGAATACCTTATTCTTGTCATGTTTGATAGCCATGATGTTGCCTATCAACTATGTGTGCAAGATCTCACACAAGTTGAACTCTCCATCTTCTTGCACAAGATGGATGGCTACTAGAATAGTGCCTGCAGACACACTATCACCCTCCTAGTGTGATGAAATCTATAACCCAATATCATTGATATCAACTTGATGTCTAGTTGCTCTATAGGGTCAACGGTCATGTTGCGCTTATCAATTCTAGATTTACACACTTGCTCCAAAATTTTCTTGACATCCTTACCCATAGGAAGGATGGCACCTATCTTAGAAAGGCCTGTCATCTCATGAATTAGGTCTCCTATTATTCTTACTGGTACATCTCCAATCCAAAACAAGTCATCATGGATTTTTCTCAATAATATCTTTATCCATTCTTCCTCATAGAATTCATATGCCATGGCATATTCAATAATAGGGTGATCATTCGATTTTGTGTATACATCCATGAAGTTTTTTTCTGGTTTCAACATTATGTCCATGTGTGCCCTTAACCTATCCAGTCCAACAGGTTCCTTCTTACAATAGATGTAAACCCTTATGTCTTCTACATGCATGATGCCCATCGACATGCAAGAGAATGCTTTCTCTAAATCATCTAGGGTTGATATAAATGGGTGCCTCTTGAAAACATACCACTTCTTCTTAGTAACATCAAAAACAATAGGAGTGGCCATGACTAACTTGATATTCACTTTCCAAAAGATCTCTAAGATGTTCTGACGGCTTCTGAATCAGTGCAACGAGCTAGGGTTTCTTACAACTGATCAAATGCACTGTAATCACTGATAAATTAATCTCCAACTCTTCACAGTTCTGACGGCTTCTGAATCAGTGCAACGAGCTAGGGTTTCTTACAACTGATCAAATGCACTGCAATCACTGATAACTTAATCTCCAACTCTTCACAAGAACTTCTAAGGCTCAATCTTCTCTCCAATTGCTCTGAGTATGAATGTAATGAGTAAAAAAACATCTTTTTGTGTACTTAAATT
Organism: Chamaecyparis obtusa; assembly: GCA_027943335.1. Taxonomy (NCBI): domain Eukaryota; kingdom Viridiplantae; phylum Streptophyta; class Pinopsida; order Cupressales; family Cupressaceae; genus Chamaecyparis; species Chamaecyparis obtusa. The sequence goes on from BSBK01009301.1 coordinate 27,361, forward strand.
AAGAAATTTTCCATTAATGCAACTTGCATAAACTAGGTTGTCACTTAAAATTTTCAAACTTGAGTTCCATTAACAATCAACATGTGCACTCTTTCACAAAGGTTTCTATACACTCCAAAAGCTTAAGTCCAAAGGCGCATACTTTGAGGATGAGTATACTAGCCACGCAGGGGTCTAGAGATAAATTAGCTCCCCCTATGACCCTGAGGGTCATTCATGCAGATGTAGAGGGTGCATCCACTGGGGATGCATCCAATACATTACCATCAACATTTTATTTCTTTCCATCTGACCAAATCATGCTTGCATCTTTTGATGCCTTCACAAACTTGACTTCTCCTTCAGGATCCAAAACTAGTTCTTCAGCCTTTTTGAGGCTTTCCTGACCTTGCATCCTTGATCTACAAAACTTTGAGATATGTCTAGCCTTGTTACAGGTGTGACAAATCACTGGAGGTCTATTATTCCTCAGCGCATTGACATGAGTCACCATTATACATTGTTTTGTTGTATGAACATTATAGTTGCATATCTGACATGTAACATTCTAAGAACTTCTTGCATTGGTCTGATTCTGATTTCTTTGATTATGTTGAATCTTGTTCTTCTTACTAGTCTTGCAATTTATTGCTCTATGAACAAATCTATTACATGTATAACAATAACCATTAAAAGGCTTTACCTCTGTACAGTTCCTTACAATGTCTCCATGCTTGTTACATGCAAAATAGGTGTGTTCAATAGGCTTGCGCTCATTTTTAGGAGGACTGCCATTGTCTTTGGTTTGATCTTCAATCTTCTCATTATCAGTAGACTTCTTTTTTGAATCCTTTCTTGCTCGCATACTGTCAATCTGATTTTGTGCTTCATTGTATCTAATACAGCTAGTGTCTCCTTTGATTCTTCTTGCATATAACTATGATTCTACCAATTCAACACTGGTGTGCAATTTGTCAATGTGGTTCTTTGCATCTTTCAATTCAGACTCCAATCTTCCTTTGCAATTCTTTAGATCCAAGATTTCCAAATTTTCTTCCCTTAACTCTTCATTGAGTTGAAGGTTCTCCTTTACTTGTTCATTGTAGACATCTTGATTATTCATTAGTTTGTCATCAAGTTCTTCAAGCTAACTCACTAAGGATGCATTTTCTTCATTCAACTTCCTAACTTTTTCTTCAAGATCAATGTTAGAGTGTCCCTTCAAATCCTTCCTTAGTTTCTTGATAACTAATTGAGCATCACTGAATTTTTCTTTTAGTTTTTCAATTTCTCTTTCTGAGTTGTCTAGGTCTTTAAGAGCTACTTCAAGATTCTTCTTCAAATATTCTTTGTCCATGATCTCCTCAAGTGGTTAAACTTCTTTGCTAAGGACCAAAGCTCTAATACCAATTGTTAGGAATGGGAACACTAAGGGGGGGAGGGGGTGAATCAATGTTCACTATATTTTAACTTTTCACTTTAATCTGAATACTGAATTATAAATGCTTAAGTACTAAATTAAAAATTTACATAAACATGAAACATGAAATCAACACATGACACCAATATGGTTACAGAGAAACCCAAATAGGTAAAAACCCCGGTGGGACTTGATACCCACTAATATTCTGCACTAGTTTTTTGTGATCCTTGTTAGAAGATCCTTTACCCTGTTAGGAGTAGCTTTACAATGCTTTTAGTATAGTAGACCTTGTTAAGGGTCAGACCCTATTAGGGGATTGGACTCACTATCCTAGAGCTCACTACTCAAATGATGAAGGCTACAACCTTCTGAGATCAAATACACACTATATCTTAGGTGAACTGTTGATGTGACACTGCTTGTCTGATCAGTTCCTTTGGTGCACTGATGCTTTGACCTCTTGCAAATCTCTAATAGATCATATGCTCTCTTTTCATACCTCTTCTCTACTTCTCACAACTCTATTTCCACTTCCATACTGAATACAATGGGCGCACCTTATATTTATGTGCTCATACCAATTATACAATTAGGTTAGCCCTATAACTAATTACAAATAACACTTCCAAATGAATTGGCTTAAGCATTCTTACAATTATACATGTACATATGTTGGAAACCTAAATACAATGGGTGCATAGCCCTTACAACATTAAATTATAATTGCAAACCAAAATAGTCACTATCAGCTCCATGCTCTATTCTCTGCTAGTACACACTGGCTGTGCAACTTCAACTGACTGTAACTTTCACATCCTTTCATATCTACTTATGCACTCTTAGACTAAGCATAAGTATAGTCTAACAACCTTAACTTCTAGGGCACATACCATTCTTCAACACTTAACTGATTTCTGATCTTTACACTTAGTGCGCTGACTCCAAACTGCTATATGACTTTGTTACCATAATGACAACACTATATCTAGTCATATACTTCAATATAGACAACTTGCTAACATCTTCTATATCAGCATTGATATACCCTAGATTTTTAGCTGCCCATGGTTTTTATCTGAATAATGACCAGATTCCACTGTACTTTGCACAATAGATTTTTCTTGAGGTTCATTTAGGTCATGTTGTTAATTACACTAATTTGCTAGCACATCTAGGATAGGGGCATGGAAAGCTTGCTGATAGAGATGCTTTTCATCAAGCTGATCAATAGAGACCAGTACATAGGGCCATTGTTGGTCAGAGGGCACCTATTATAGCTCCTTCATTGGGCCTCGTTGCAGATGATGTTATTCATAGCACCCAGCTTCAAGTTGTGATTGATAGTGTGGGGGACATTGCAGAAGCTACCACATCCATATCTAGTGATCAAGTTGGTCATTACCTAATGTCTCAACGACACTCCAGATCATCAGGTGGAGCATCTGCTAGCAGGACCATAGATGACATGTACACTGTAGTAGGCATCCCTTCACTTTCTATCCTAGAGGGACTTATAGGAGAGATGACACATGTGACACTGACTAGCTTGGCTGATGATCTATTGGATGCATATGCATTTATAGCAGCATAGCATGATATCCCCATATAAGAGGTTAGATCTTGTGTGGGTATTGTCAGATACACTTAGCCACATCCTTCTCACCTAGACCATGGCCATAGTGGTAGTGCTCATGAGGATCTAGCTACTGACCACTCTATTGCTGCACAGTGAGAGGCACAATGTACAGACCCTTCAATCAGTGTAGTCCATCAATTTTTTGATGTTGTCCTTGACGATGTTGAGTTCAACATGACCACTACAGGTTATCTAGATTTTTTGACACATGATGATATGACTTCCATGCCATCTCATCTGGTTAGTCCATTGCATTCATCATTAGACAAGTGTGTGAAGTCTACTCATGTTGCAGATGTAGATTTGAGCTTGGACTAGACACAACAAAATCTTTATACCTTGGTTGATAGGATTGAGGCCATAGAATCTAAGTACTATCAGTTTCCACCACCTACACAGGTATAAATCAGATTATATACATGTATTTAATGTTACAATTAAACTTAAATTTATTTTCAAAATTTCAATCAATTGATATATATATATATATATATATATATATATATATATATATATATATATATATATATATATATATATATATATATATATATATATGTACATGCATGTATATATCTGATATATATTTTTTGTCTACCAGGATATGCCTCTTATTACTCCTTCTTTGGGTACTGACCATGTACATTGTCGGGACTCACTCGATGATGACATCAGTAGTGGATAGGTGAGTTTTTAATTTTTTATCTACGTGTACACAATTTATAACATGTTTTCTTGTACAATATTTTAAATCAAACTTAAGAGATCTTTGTACAATGTTTATATATTTTAATTTATATATCTCTTTCTTTGTAGGGATCTACACATCCTTCACAGCATGATAGTCACTCTGGGTGTGACCGCTTAGTGAGGAGTCGACATGATGAGTCCTAGGCACTTTCATATTTGATCATAGACATATTTCATATTATTTATATATATATTTACATGTGTTTGATGAACTATATTTCATTTCTAGACTCTACACGACCGATTGATGTGTTTGATGTTATATTTCATTTCTGGACGGGCTTTTGATAGAATGTTTGACACATGATTGATTCATATGTTTCATATTTATAGTACTTGATCTACACACATGATTGATGTTTCATGCATGTTATATATATACTCTCACTCTAGATATGTGTGCATGTGTGATGAACTTGTAAATTTTCAATATTTTCAATAGATTACATACATATGTACATGTTTAGTTTAAATTTGATGAGCTTGATTTCAATAGATTACATACATGAATGATGTTTGATTGTACACATATTTATAATGAAAGTTATGAATGATGTAAATTTGACACATGTGAGCTATATAATTGAGGTCCCTAGATGTTTCATTTAATCTTACTTATATTTAAATGTACATTCAATAATAGTTGTGCATGTACTTTTAATTTAATGTTGTTCTACTTCAAGTAGATTTTATATTTAAAACATGTACGTCCTAATGTAACACATGAAAATTCAATACATACACACATTCATATTCCAAAGTTAGAGTACTTCATATTCAAGTAGATAATTAATATATCATATCCACTTGTAAGACATAAATTTGAGATCTATATATTCTTAATTTTTAATTTAATTCAAGCTCCATTCACTATGGGCACCAGTAGGAAAGAATGGAGCTAAGAAAACCTCTAGTCTCACCCATGAAAATTTTAGTTCAAATCATGTGTGATTTAGTCCACATCAAGTGGTTCATCTCTCTCTCGAATAACATTTAATATTCTCTCATGGTCATCAGTATCAAGTCTCCACTTACGAACGCCATGTCCCGTCACAAGAACAAGAGATAGGACAGTGGAAATTACAAGATGCCTATATTGATAAACCTTATTGCTAGGTTGATAATCAATAAAATGAATCCCTTGTTTAAGTATTTTGGTTTTCTTCAAATATGTTCCTTGCACGACAACTGAACCTACACAATGTGTTCCTCAATGTTAAATATATAGATGTGATAAATACTAACCATATAAACAAACTTAAATATAGTACTAGAACCTATGGGAAACATAATTCCATTGCTTGTTTCATTCTATGTTAGCTTCATCCTCTCCTTGCAGCAATGTAATAAATAGTAACTAACACCTTCCACATTTCCAGGCTCTACTACTACTGCAAAAATATGTCTTGCATTTAAAGTGAACTTTTAATTGTAGGAACTTGTAAATATAAATTAAACAAACTTTATTTAAATGAATTGATTTTATGAATCCTTTTTAAAAACATGTACATAAACACACATGTACCAATTTTGATCAAACCTGAAATATGGTCATAATCTGTAGAAATCAATGGAATGTCATCAAAGCTTTCATCCTGAACGTCATTTGTGTTTGTAACATCCATTGGAACCAAATTCCATTCACTAACATATCCACATTTTTGGTTGATACATTCGTCATAGTTTTTAGAAATGCAGTCATAACAAAATCATGAATAATCTCTAGTGTACAATGAAAACACATTACTATCTGTACTCATAACTGAATGTAGGGATCTTGTTTTGTCTACTCTCTTGCATCCATGGATTGATCTTCTATCAACACCTAAACAATAGAGAGGTCACATGTAAAAATTAAAGACATATATAAGTTAACTCAAACAATGATCAATAAATTTAAAATTAGTACCTGTTATCTCCCAGAATACTCAGAAGGGTATGACTCAATCTGATCATGATGATGTGTTATCATGATTTAGCACCATAAAATGCATCTCGCACCACTCAACTACATCATGAGAATTATTTATATGATATCCCTAATAGTCAGTTGATACTTTCTTAAAGCACATTTGATACAAGCTCCTGCACCATCATGTTCTCCCTTTCCATGTCCACTCTCAAAGAAACTCCAAATATGTGGTATCTTTTGGTATCGATGATATCTACATAGTGTGTAAAATGTCCTTGCTAATTTAAATTGTGTTGCACATCCATCTGACCAAACAAAATGCTTTTCAATTTTGATGCCTTTGTTTTCCAAATATCCAAAAAATGTCTTAAAGCAACACTCGACAAAAATGTATGTCATGCTCTTTATCATCACTAATGTAAAAGTGATATTCTTTCTTTATGACTTGTGCTTCATATGTACTTTCAACACCATCCAAATCTAATTGTGCATGTTGATAAGACACATATATCATGATAGTCACATGCTCTGTATAGTAGTATTCTGCTTGAAGTTGTTTTTGAGATACAAAGGAGTAGTTCTCTGCAAAATCAACAACCAATAAAATCATTCCAACTGGAAAAGATTCTTTTTGTATTTGGAATTTTTATGCTTACCATTTAGCCAAAAAAACATGTCGTATGTATGGTTGAATCAATTTACAAAAATTCTCCATAAATGTTGCAACAAGTATCTCGTCTTCTACATATTCCAACCTTGTTGATTCTTTCCCAACTTTTGTTTCAAACTTTATGTACTTGTATCTGTTACATTTTATCATCCTGGCCATGCCAGTATCTTCAAGTCTCAAAGGAAATTTAGCCAAATCCCCACATGTTTGACAAGTTTCTCTTATGCAATCTATTTCAGGTATTTCATGATCAATTGATTTGTTACATAAGATTGATGTTATGAATTGACTTGAACATTTAGAAAAATTATTTTGAAAACCACCACTTTCTTCTATCATCTTTCTAAACCCTTATAAGTAGAGATCAAATTCAATGTGATATAAACAACAAAAATTTTTAAAAGATTTATTTATCTTTACAAAAAATGGCTTTAATCTTTCAAACATTGTTTGTCCAATCTTAATGTCAAGATTTGAGTTACAAAATGAGAGATACAATTCATGTTGTGTGGTGTCCAACCAATGTTTTGTGTGATGGAAATATTCCTTAGGCCCAATCCTCTTCTTGATAACATCCCTTGTATTTGGTGAAGGATGAGTATGATCAGTCCAAAATGACGTAACTAAGTTCCTAACTATTTCATTAATTCTATCAAACTAAGGAGCTCTACACATTAGTGCCCAATTACCTTCCAATGTAGTAGCATCCAAATTGATTATTCTTTTCAAATAGTGTGCCATTGTCTTCCTACTGTACCTAATCTGAGATGAAAGTGAAGAAATTTGTCTTCTTTGAGACATGTTTTTTATTTAAAATAGATGTCAGTATCACTCTTCTTCAAATGGACCTATCTGTACATCTAGTTTTTTTCCCAATGGAATGAAAACCTTCCTTAACACTGTCAACAATATTTTTTGTACGTTACTTGATTTTAACTTTTTCAAACTTGCATCTACACCCAATAATTTTAATGGCTCTTTTAACTCATCTTTAAGAAGTGTAATTGATAACATTTAATTTTTTTCAAGTGTACCAAGATTCTCAAATTGTTTCATTATTTGCTTAGACTTTTTATTCAATGCCCTCTTCATAATATTTATGGGTTGTTTAGCATAATCTCTCAATTTTTTCACATCCATTTCAATTAAATGATCTATTCTTTTATGATTAATTTTTCTTTTCAATTGTTGGAGTAGACTATCATTCACATATGTTTCTTGCACTTCCACTACAAATAAAATAAAATAAAAAATCTTAATATCTCATCTTAAGGGGACCTTCATGAAATAAGTATTTACAAGCTCTTGAACATGTTCTACCTATAATAATTTATACATTAATGAGAGAAACACATACTTGTTTGACCTTGGGTTGATTCAACTTGGGATGCCCCTTGTCCAACATTTTCATCATCAAAGGCTGCATGTACACAACAAAAACAATAACTTATTCTTAAGGGAAAGACCCAAAATATATATTCACCAATAAGAGACTAAATCAAGAGAGTGACTAAATTGAGAGAGTTAGTGAGAGAAAGAGAGAGATGTGTACTTATTTGATATTCTGAGACTTGTGCTTGTTGAGCTTGTGATGACCCTTCTCCAACTTTTGAAGGTTGGGCTTGTTGAGCTTGTGATGACCCTTCTCCAACTTCTGAAGGTTGGGCTTGTTGAGCTTGTGATGATCCTTTTCCAACTTCTAAAGGTTGGGCAACTTGTTGAGCTTGTGATTCTTGAGCATTTCCTACACATGTATAAAGTATAAATTAGTCCTAATTATGTCTAATTAGTCCTAATTGAGTTTAATAGGTCATGTTAGGTCCTAATTGGTCCATATTAGGTCCTAATTGGTCCCAATTGAGTCTAATTGGCCCTAATTGAGTGTAATAGGTCATATTAGGTCCCAATTGGTCCTAATTGAGTCTAATTAGATCTAATAGGTCATAATTGAATCTAATAGGTCCTAATTAGGTCCTAATTGCTCCTAATTGCTCTTAATTGAGTCTAATTGGTCATAATTAAATCTAATAGGTCCTAACTAGGTCCTAATTGAGTCTAATTGGTCATAATTGAATCTAATAGGTCCTAATTAGGTCCTAATTGGTCCTAATTGAGTCTAGTTGGTCCTAATTGAGTCTAGTTGGTCTATATTAGGTCCTAATTGGTCCTAATTGGTCCTAATCGAGTCTAATTAGTCCTAATTGAGTTTAATAGGTCATGTTAGGTCCTAATTGGTCCTAATTGAGTATAATTGGATCTAATAGGTCATAATTGAATCTAATAGGTCCTAATTAGGTCCTAATTGGTCCTAATTGTTCCTAATTGAGTCTATTTGTCCTAATTGAGTCTAGTTCATCCATATTAGGTCCTAATTGGTCCTAATTGAGTCTAATAGGTCATGTTAGGTCTGAATTGGTCCATATTAGGTCCTAAATGGTCCCAATTGAGTCTAATTAGCCCGAATTGAGTCTAATAGGTCATATTAGGTCCTAATTGGTCCATATTAGGTCCTAATTGTTCCTAATTGAGTCTAATAACATCTAATAGGTCATAATTGAATCTAATTGGTCCTAATTAGGTTATAATTGGTCCTAATTGCTCCTAATTGAGTCTAATTGGTCATAATTGAATCTAATAGGTCCTAATTGAGTCTAATTGGTCATAATTGAATCTAATAGGTCCTAATTGAGTCTAATTGGTCATAATTGAATCTAATAGGTCCTTAATTAGGTCCTAATTGGTCCTAATTGAGTCTAGTTGGTCCTAATTGAGTATAGTTGGTCCATATTAGGTCCTAATTGGTCCTAATTAGTCCTAATTGAGTCTAATAGGTCATGTTAGGTCCTAATTGGTCCTAATTGAGTCTAGTTGGTCCATATTAGTTCCTAATTGGTCCTAATTGGTCCTAATTGAGTCTAATTAGTCCTAATTGATTGTAATTAGTCCTAATTGAGTCTAATAGGTCATGTTAGGTCCTAATTGGTCCATATTAGGTCCTAATTGGTCCCAATTGAGTCTAATTGGCCCTAATTGAGTCTAATAGGTCATATTAGGTCCTAATTGGTCCATATTTGGTCCTACTTGGTCCTAATTGAGTCTAATTAGATCTAATAGGTCATAATTGAATCTAATAGGTTCTAATTGGTCTTAATTGGTCCTAATTGGCCATAATTGAATCTAATAGGTCCTAATTGGTCCTAATTGATCCTAATTGAGTCTAGTTGGTCCTAATTAAATCTAGTTGGTCCATATTAGGTCCTAATTGCTCCTAATTTCTCCTAATTGGTCCTAATTGAGTCTAATTAGTCCTAATTGAGTATAATAGGCCATGTTAGGTCCTAATTGGTCCATATTATGACCTATTTGGTCCCAATTGAGTCTAATTGACCCTAATTGAGTCTAATAGGTCATATTAGGTCCTAATTGGTCCATATTAGGTCCTAATTGGTCCATATTAGGTCCTAATTGGTCCTAATTGATTCTAATTAGATCTAATAGGCCATAATTGAATCTAATTGGTCCTAATTAGGTCCTAATTGGTCATAATTGAGTCTAGTTGGTCCATATTTGGTCCTAATTGGTCCTAATTGGTCCTAATTGAGTCTAGTTGGTCCATATTAGGTCTTAATTGGTCCTAATTGGTCCTAATTGAGTCTAATTAGTCCTAATTGAGTCTAATAGGTCATGTTAGGTCCTAATTGGTTCATATTAGGTCCTAATTGGTCCTAATTGAGTCTAATTGGTCCTAATTGAGTCTAATAGGTCATATTAGGTCCTAATTGGTCCTAATTGGTCCTAATTTGTCCTAATTAAGTCTAGTTGGTCCATATTAGGTCCTAATTGGTCTTAATTGAGTCTAATTAGTCCTAATTGAGTCTTATAGGTCATGTTAGGTCCTAATTGGTCCATATTAGGTCATAATTGGTCCTAATTGAATCTAATTAGCTCTAATTGAGTCTAATAGGTCATATTAGGTCCTAATTGGTCCATATTAGGTCCTAATTGGTCCTAATTGAGTCTAATTAGATCTAATTGGTCATAATTGAATCTAATAGGTCCTAATTAGGTCCTAATTATTCCTAATTGGTCATAATTGAGTCTGGTTGGTCCTAATTGAGTCTAGTTGGTCCATATTATGTCCTAATTGGTCTTAATTTGTCCTAATTGAGTCTAGTTGGTCCATATTAGGTCCTAATTGGTCCTAATTGGTCTTAATTAAGTCTAATTAGGCCTAATTGATTCTAATAGGTCATGTTAGGTCCTAATTGGTCCATACTAGGTCCTAATTGGTCCTAATTGAGTCTAATTAGATCTAATAGGTCATAATTGAATCTAATAGGTCCTAATTAGGTCCTAATTGTTCCTAATTGGTCATAATTGAGTCTAGTTGGTCCTAATTGAGTCTAGTTGGTCCATATTAGGTCCTAATTGGTCCTAATTGGTCCTAATTGAGTCTAATTAGTCCTAATTGAGTCTAATAGGTCATGTTAGGTCCTAATAGGTTCTATTAGGTACTAATTAGTCATAATAGGTCCTATTAGGTCCTAATTGGTTCTAATTGAGTCTAATTGGATCTAATTGAATCTAATTAGGTCCTAATTGGTTCTAATAGGTCATATTAGTGCCTAATTGGTTCTAATTGAGTCTAATTGCTTGTCTAATTGGTTCTAATTAGTCCTAATAGGTCAGGTAATTAGTCCTAATTAGGTTCTAATAGGTCCTAATATGTCCTAATTAGTCCTAATAGGTCCTATTAGGTCCTAATTAGTCATAATAGGTCCTAATAGGTCCTATTAGGTCCTAATTAGTCCAAATAGGTCCTATTAGGTACTATTTGGTTCTAATTAGTTCTAATTGGTCCTAATTGAGTCTAATTAGGTGCTAATTTATTATAATTAAGTCTAATTGGGTTTTAATAGGTCATAATTGGTTCTAATTGAGTCTAATTAGGTGCTAATTGGTTCTCATTGATTCTAATTGGGTCCTAATAGCTCCTATTAGTCCTAGAATAGGTCCTAATTAGTCCTAATAAGTCCTATTAGTTCAAATAGGTCTATAGTTAGGTCTAGTTAAGTCTAATAGACCTAAAATATCACATTTACATGAACATTAAGACAAGTCTTGACCATCAACTTAAAATATCTACCTAGAGACAAATTAGACATACCTTGTTTCCGACGATGATATCTTTTTCGTGATTCTTCAAGTAGTCTTTATTCAATCTCTTTTGAATAATGTCATGTACTTTTGTTTAGCCTTCTCTTTTTATTTCCCATCACAACTTAGAAAATTATTCCATGCCAAATGTCTTCCTTCTCCTAAATGTGAATTATTTTACAGCTTTCAGATTTATGCAATGAAAAAAATATACATTTATTTATACCTAATTCTTATTAACTGGAAATGCCACCAAAAAGGTTGGCATAGTTTTCTATCAAAATTCAAACTTGACTTTCTATTGAAACTAAATAACTTTCAATCGAAACAACAAGTACTCGAAACTAGCTTTCTAACGATTATATATTTGACTATATGTGTATGGTTTTTGACATTAAATGAATGTAGATTTTTTATCAAATATAAACCTCTGAGTTTGACATTCAATGAAAAATAGTAAAACAAGGAAATTTTTTTTGGAAAAATAACAATGCCCTCCGTATTTGAGTCTACTTTTTATTAAAAAAATAATAATTGAAATTCGATAAACACACAATAAGTTATAAGATATGTAGTCAAGGTACATCAAAATTTTTGTTTAGTCAACTTCAAATGTTAATAAAATATGCAATAATAGTGATAATGTCATCAAACCAATTGCATGCCCTCTGTATGGATGTTACAAAACTAAATTTGAAAGAATCACATTCATATCTATTTTACAAAAAAAATTATGCGCTATGAAAATAGTGTTACTATTTGAAAATGACGTTTTCAACACCATACAAGTTTTTGTGAGAGAAAGAAAAAAGTTTTCAAATAAATTCAAAAAAATAAAAAAAATATATTTAGAATCTAGACAGAAAATCCTAAAAGACTCTAATTTACTTCATCCTCTAATTTTGAGTGGTTCAACAATAATATGCATCCAAATTTGAAAGTTTTTCTCAAAATGTAGAGTTCAGTGTCCGTCCAGGCTAAAAAGTGTAACCCACTATTGTGGGTTCACCCTCTGATCCATTTATATACAATTCTAGAACCAATGTTAGGAGTTCTAGAATCATCTCTTCAAACAGTGTTAGCATTGGTTACTCCTCTAATGCATATTTCATACTTTATTCTCATTAACAGATCTCACCTTGTAATCATGTTTAATCATCATATTTCCATCTCCAATGTTCTATTATATGATCCCCTCAAGATTTGTAAGCCTTTTTTTGTTCAGTGTCCAGGTTCAATGTACTTAAACATTCTCCTTGTGTCGGACTACTATGCTCGGTAACACATTTTCCTCTAGCTTGATAACTATCTTCTCTTCTCAATTATGTTGATGTTATATCTTGGTATAACTTTCTTCTTGGTGCTTAGTTTTGCCTTTCTCAGTGCCTAAACATGCTTTTCTTTTACCAAAATTCACTATTCCTTATTTCCATTACCAAATAGCTTTTATTGCTTTATCAACTTGTCTTTCCTTCATTACTGAATGACTTTGACAAATAATATGCCTTCCTCATAACTAATGACAACAATAATAACTCTTAGGATTATCAATCTCCCCCTTTGGCATTAGTTGTTGGAAACTGCAATTGAAGCAATTATTATGTTGTCATTGATGTCAAATATTAACTGATAAGACTGTTGCTACTTAGGAAAGTACTATATCTATTTGAGTGTTGCTAAGGGGATAGGAAAGGTTGGTAACAATAGCACCTAAGGAAAGGTTGAGTTATCTTGATACTACAAAGTGTACTTGACTATGTTGTACAATGATGAGACAATGTATTGTTTATCTTAGTAAGATTGAAGACTAAATTGGTAGGCTTGACCGAGAAAAAATAGAGAAATCATGTTCAAGCCAAGTGATGTTAGTGTCGACTGAGTCAGTGTATGCCGCAAAAAATTCTAGTGTCGACCAAACATTAGTTAATTGTTGAGTAAGATAGTTTAAGCTAAGGAAACATTTTTAGTAATGACCGAGCTTTCTACATGAAGACCGAGTAGTTGATCATAGTATTGACCAAGCATCAGTATTTTTATATTTGAAGAGAATTCAGATTTGGAGCCAACATTTTTGAATTCTTGGATTATGTAAAATGTGTTGACTTTATTTATTGATTGCTTGAAAGCATTTAGTGCACTGAGAAACATTTTATTGTAAATATTTAAGAGATTTGAGATGTTTCTAGAAAAGGAGCCGAAGAACATAAAGCGGGTAGATTTAATGAATCTAACCTAACCCTAAGATCTAGGAAGGAGATTGAGCAGAAAAAGATGAGTTAACCTAATTGAGGAAGTATTAAGGGAAACTGAGCATTAGGTAAGTGTGTGCATGGGTGAACAGAGGATGCTAGAAGATCAGTAGATGTTATTGACTGTATAAGCAGAAAAGGCTGAAGGAGAAGTGTGGTGATTGCTTGAAGAAAAGTTCTGAGAAAATCAGAGATGGAGATGGAAAAGTTTCAAAGTCAGTAAACCATCATTTGTGTACAGAATTGGATTTGATATTTGCAAAGTGAGTTGTATGTTTTTCAGATCAATACTACTACTACTTTCTAACCATTGTAATAGTCAAAATCCTTTTAACAGAGGTTAACCTAACAGTCATATGTTTAAATCCTTTGAGCAAGGTTGCATTCTAATGGAATGTATGTAAGTCCTATAACAAGGTTCACTTTTAACAGGGTGATTGAAATCCTTTAATCAAGTCACACCTAATAGTGTGTATTGTAACCTTTGACAGGGTTGGCTTTTAATCAAGCTCACTTCATAAGAGTGAAAATAATAGTAGCATGTTACAAAGTGGTTTTTCCCAAATTGGGTTTCCACTATAAATCCTAGTGTCAATGCTTGTGTGAATTTTTTCATTTAGCCATTTCTGTGTTTTACAAGTTAGATATAGCTGGGTAGTGATTGCAATGTTATATGATTATGTTATTTAATCAGTGATGACCGAGTTGGTTTTGGTTGTTAGATCTGATTTAAGAAAAAAAATTTGAAGTTTGTTTTATACATCTGGACCTAAGAACAACTGATTCACCCCCCCTCTCTGTTGTTCTAAATCATATTAACAATTGGTATTAGATTTGTGTTGCTTTTTATTGGTGTTTATAGAAATGAAGTTGAAAGGGGCTTGAAGCAAATGATCAGGATGTATAAGAAGGAGGTACCAAAGCTGAATAAGGAAAATTTCCCTGCATGGAAAAGTTTGATGAAGTTGCATTTGGCAAGTATTGGTGATTCTGCAAAGTACTACATTAAGAATGACTATGTCTCACCTATCACACCTCTGATTGCTGAAGAAATGAGAGCTAAGAAAGAACATAGTCAGGCAATGCTAGAAATTGCATCTGCCCTAAGCTATCCAGAATTTGAGGACATTAAGGATTGCACAAGTGCTAAGGAGATGTGGGACACTCTTGCAAAGATCTATGGTGGTGACATAAATGTACAGAAAGCTATGGCTGAGAGTTTCAGAGGTAAGTTTGATGAAATGAGAATGCAAGAAGGTGAGAATGTTGCACAATATTGTGGTAGAATAAAAGAAGTTGTGAATACTATTAGAGGAGCAAGTGGGACTATTGAGGATAAAACTATAATTGGTAAATTACTAAGAACTCTATGTCCTATATATGCTATTAAGATCTCTATTATTTAGGAATCTAGATGTAACTCTACAAATGTGCTTACTTTGGAAATTTTGGTTGGCAAGTTGACTGCTTTTGTACTCTCTAACTATGATAACTTCACTGTTGATAGTATTGGTAATGTTGAATCTTCTTTTAAGTCACAATTAGTTTTGAACAAGCCAAAGAAAGAGAAAGAAAGATGCATCAGTGAAAGTGAAAGTGAAAGTGACAGTGACACTTCTGATGAAGAACTTGAAGATCTAGAAGCTCTTATGGCTAGAAGACTGAGAAGGGGAAAAGGAAGATATAAAGGTAAACTCCCTATTATATGTTTTGCATGTAACAAAGTTGGTCATATAGGTGCTAGATGTCCTGACAGGAATGATAAAGATGAAGAAAGAAAAGGCAAACACAAAGATAGAAGAGATGATAGAAGCTACCAAAGGTACAAAGACTACAAAGGAAAAGGAAAGAAATCTTGTTACATTGCTGAAGAAGAAACTGACACTGATAGTGATGATTTTGAAATTGAGGTAGTCTATGTTGCAATGAAAGATGAATCTGATGAGGATGAGAAAACTTCATTGATCTCCTATGTGAACAAGATTGAAAAATGGATTATTGAGGGTGGTTGTTCACATCACATGACTGGTGACAAGAGTAAGTTTGAGACCTTAAATCATTATAGAGGTAAAAGTGTAAAATTTGGTAATGATGCACCATGTCTTGTTAGAGGAAAAGGTTTGATTAAACTGACTGATAAGATCTCTTTTGAAAATTCATATTGGGTTGAAGGTTTAAATTATAATCTACTAAGTGTTGCATAGCTCAACAACATTGGTTACTGAGTGGAATTTCATCACAAGAAAGCTAAAATATTTGATGCTACTAGTGAACTAATTGGAAGTGGAGAACAGACTAGAGGTAATTTGTTCTATCTTGACCTATCTAAAGAAGCATGTATGGTTGCACAACTTGATGACATTTGGTTATGGCATAAGAGGTTATGTCATGTTAACTTTGATAATCTGGTAGAAATAAGTAAGAAGAAGAAAGTAAGAGGTCTACCTAGATTGAAGAAACCTGAGAGTGTGATGTGCAAGGAATGTCAGTTAGGAAAAATGACAAAGTCAAGTTTTAAGAGAAAACCCTTTACTTCTGATAACATTTTAGATTTGGTTCATACTCACCTTTGTGGACCTATGGGTGTACAAAGTTACTGTGGTGCTAGATATTTTATCTTGTTTGTTGATGATCATACTAGGATGATGCATGTAATGTTTCTAAAATAAAAATTTGATGCTTTTCAATTCTTTAAGTGGTATTTGGCTAAGATTGAGAAGGAGACAGGTACGCACTTGAAATGTCTTAGATCTGACCAAGGTGGAGAATTTACATCAAATGAATTCAATCTATTTTTCAATGAAAGAGGAATCAAAAGAAAGATGTCTGCACCTAGAACACCTCCACATAATGGTATAGCAAAGAGAAGAAATAGATCTATCTTGGATTGTGCAAGGACATTATTGATTGAAAATAATGTGGAATAGAAATATTGGAAAGAAGCTATAACTATAGCTATCTACACTCTTAACCAGGTATAGATCAAGAAAGGTACAAATCTGACACCCTATGAATTATGGTATGGGCATGCACCGAGTGTTTAATACTTTAGAATCTTTGGAAGCAAGTGCTACATATTAAAAGACAATAGGAATGGAAAGTTTTATTCTAAAAGTGATGAAGGCATATTCCTAAGGTATTCCACAAAAAGTAAAGCTTATAAGTGTTTGAACTCTAACACTAAAAAAATTGTAGAAAGGGTGAATGTCAAAGTTGATGAGTATGCAAAAAGAAATGAAGTTGATAGCCAAAGAGAACTAGAAGATTATAGATCTTTTGTGCATATTGAAGAAGAAGAAGAGGCAAGTAACAGACTTGTACCTGATGCCAAGTCTCAGGTAAGCAATGTTGAGTGACAGGAAGAGGTTGCCGAGCATTAGGAAAATAGTATAGAAAGAGAACAATAACATGCAGAGTGACAAGATAATGTTGTCGAGTATTAGGAAGAGGTTGCCGAGCATTCAGAAGTTGAATCTAAAAAATTGAGGAACCTGATGAAATAGTGGAGAGAAGAGCTAAACCTATTTTGGAAAAATATGTAAGAAGACATCACAAGCGTGAACAGATAATTGGACACAAACATACTGGAATTCTGACTAGAAGTAAGATAGTGGATCCAACATGTTTACTATGTGAATTTCAACCTAAGTCAACTAGAGAGGCATTAGAAAATGAAGACTGGATACAAGCAATGAATGAAGAAATAGACTAGATAGAGAAGAATGATACTTGGACGCTGGTGCCAAGACCTGAAAACAAAAATGTTATAGGAACAAAGTGGATGTTTCAGAATAAGTTGAATGAAAAAGGTGAAATAACTAGGAACAAAGCTAGGCTGGTATGCAAAGGATATGCACAAGAAGAAGGAATAGATTATGGGGAGACATTTTCCCTTGTAGCTAGATTGGAAGGAGTAAGAACTCTTCTTGCATATGTTGCTTATAAAAATTTCAAGGTTTATCAAATGGATGTCAAGTCTGCATTCTTAAATGGTATACTAGAAGAAGAAGTTTACATAGAACAGCCAGAAGGTTTTATTGATCCAAATAGAAGACACATGGTATGAAAATTGAACAAAGCACTATATGGATTAAAACAAGCTCCCAAAGCATGGTATGAGAGATTACATAACTACTTGATACAGATTGGATTTTCAAGAACAAATGACACAAAAAATTTGTACATGAAAGATGAAGAAAGTAAAGGTATCCTGTTGGCAAAAAAATTTGTGGATGATATTATTTTTGGTGGACAAGATTCTTTGTGCAAAAGATTTTCCCATGAAATGCAAACTAAATTTGAAATGAGCATGTTTGGTGAGATCAAATTCTTTGTTGGTTTACAAGTATATAAGATGAAGAAAGGAATTTTCATTACACAGTCTAAGTATGTTAATGAAATACTAAAAACTTTTTGGATGAAAGACTCTAGACTAGTGAGTACTCCTATGGCTACTAGACAAAAGTTACCTAAGAATGATGATTCTACAAAAGTGAACCAGACTTTGTATAGATCCATGATTGGAAAATTGTAGTATGTTGTACATAGTAGACCAGATATTGCACTAGTTGTTGGGATTGTGGCAAGATTCTCTACCAATCCTAAGGAAACACACATGATGGAAGTAAAAAGAATTATGAGATACTTGAAAGGAACTACTGACTATGGGTTATATTACAAGAAGGATGAAAGATTTGAACTAAGAGTATATACAGATGTTGATTGGGTAGGAAATGTAGATGACAGAAAGAGTACTAGTGGTGGAGCTTTCTTTCTTGGACAGAGATTAGTCTCTTGGATGAGAAAGAAACAAAATTGCATTTCCCAATCTACTACTGAAGCCGAGTATGTTGCTGCTGCAGTAAACTGTTCAAATTTGGTATGGATAAAACAATTATTGGTAGGCATGAAAGAAGAAATCACTAAACCTATTGTTATTTTCTGTGACAACACAAGTGCTATCAACATTTATAAGAATCTAGTGATGCATACTAAGACCAAGCACATAGCAATCAAGTATCACTACTTGAGAGAATTGGTACAAGATAAAGAAGTCCGAATGGAATATGTGAATTCAAAGGAACAATTAGCAGACATATTCACTAAAGCTTTAACTAAAGAAGCACATGAGTATTTGAGAAGTCAATTAGGGGTCCTTCCCCTAACTGAGGCTGCCTAGTTAAGTTAGGAGCACTACATCAAATATGCTAGAGAAGAATATCTAACAAATTGATGCAGAAGATTGTCACACTTTAGGACTAGCCTAGAGTTGTGAAGAAGAGAAAAGACAAGGAATCAGTCATAAGTAAGATGATAGAGGGAGAAACACTGAGTTGCATAGATAATATCTACATCTAATGGATGTATGTTTTAGTTGCTACTTTGGCATTTTTGTCAAAGAGGGAGATGAACTGAGATGATATAATAACACATGACACTGAAAGGAAAATTAAGGAGATGGTGAATTGAAATGAAGGATCAAGATAGAGGGAGATATGGATATTTCTGACAATCATAGAAGTGAGGCTTATAGATTCTAAATTAGAATGAAGCTAAGGATATTAAAAAAAAATTCTAATGGATAGATAAGTTTTGGATTGGTTGGTAATCCATGTGTTATTCAGGTGATATCATATGGTGTTTCCATCAATGCCGAAGAGGGAGATTGTTGGAAACTTCAATTGAAGCAATTGTTATGTTGTCATTGATGTCAAATCTTAACTGATAAGACTATTGCTACTTAGGAAAGTACTATATCTATTTGAGTGTTGCTAAGGGGATAGGCAAGATTGGTAACAATAGCAAGAAAGGAAAGGTTGAATTATATTGATACTACAAAGTGTAATTGACTATGCTGTACAATGATGAGATAATGTATTTTTTATCTTAGTAAGATTGAAGACTAAACTGGTAGGCTTGACCGAGCAAAAATAGAGAAATCATGTTCAAGCCGAGTGATGTTAGTGTCGACCGAGTCAGTCTATGCCAAGCAAAATTCTAGTGTTGACCGAACATCAATTAATTGCCGAGTAAGACAGTTTAAGCCGAGGAAATATTTTTAGTAATGACCGAGCTTTCTACATGAAGACCAAGTAGTTGATCACAGTACTAACCAAGCATCAGTATTTTTATATTTGAAGAGAATTCAGATTTGGAGCCGACATTGTTGAATTATTGGATTATGTAAAATATATTGACTTTATTTATTGATTGTTTGAAAGTATTCAATGCACTGAGAAACATTTTATTGTAAATATTTAAGAGATTTGAGATGTTTCTAGAAAAGGAGACAAAGAACATAAAGCGGGTAGATTCAATGAATCTGACCTAACCCTAAGATCTATGAAGGAGATTGAGTGGCAAAAGATGAGTTAACCTAATTGAGGAAGTATTAAGGGAACCTGAGCATTAGGTATGTGTTTGTATGGGTGAACAAAGAATGCTGGAAGATCAGTAGATGTTATTGACTATATAAGTAGAAAAGGTTGAAGGAGAAGTGTGGTGATTACTTGAAGAAAAGTTCCAAGCAGATCAGAGATGGAGATGGAAAAGTGTCAAAGTCAATAAACTAGCATTTGTGTATGGAATTGGATTCGATATTTGCAAAGTGAGTTGTATGTTTTTTAGATCAATACTGCTGCTACTTTCTAACCATTGTAATAGTCAAAATCCTTTTAACAGAGGTTAACCTAACAGACATATGTTTAAATCCTTTGAACAAGGTTGCATTCTAATGGAATGTATGTAAGTCTTGTAACAAGGCTCACTTTTAATAGGGTGATTGAAATCCTTTAACCGGGTCACACCTAACAGTGTGTATTGTAACCTTTGACAAGGTTGGCTTTTAATCGAGCTCACTTCAGAAGAGTGAAAATAATAGTAGCATGTTACAAAGTGGTTTTTCCCAGATTGAGTTTCCACTATAAATCCTAGTGTCAATGCTTGTGTGAATGTTTTGGTTTAGACATTTCTGTGTTTTACAAGTTAGATACAGC
Organism: Chamaecyparis obtusa; assembly: GCA_027943335.1. NCBI lineage: Eukaryota > Viridiplantae > Streptophyta > Pinopsida > Cupressales > Cupressaceae > Chamaecyparis > Chamaecyparis obtusa. The sequence continues at coordinate 48,132 of BSBK01009301.1, forward strand.
TAGGTAGTGGACTACAATGTTATATGTTTATGTTATTTAATCAGTGATGACCAAGTTGGTTTTGGTTGTTAGATTTGATTTAAGGAAAAGTTTTTGAAGTTTGTTTTATACATCTGGACCTGAGAACAACTGATTCACCCCCCCTCTCTGTTGTTCTAAATCATATAAACATTAGTTTGGTATGTTTATTAAAAACCTTCAAAGTCATCAAAAAAATTCAAAATTTTCCCTTGTCCTTATATCCATTTCTTAGTAAACATATTACTCCCCCTGAAGTAATACTTCTTGTACATATCCATACTGTATTTTTCTTATCCATGGGTGAATATTGAAATTTGGGAACCAATTCTGTAGAAGTCCGCTTCCAAAAAAAATTTGCAGTTACAAATGGGCAACCGATTCATATTCAAAAATCAAGCTCCCGTTTAAAAATTGGGTGCTCATTTTGCATCGGGCACCCAAAGCGAAATGAGCACCTGATTTTTACAAATTGGGTGCCTAATAAGTAAAAATCGGGTGCCCGTTTCACAAGTCTATTTATTTTTTATTTTTAACCATTTTCATTGTCATTTTTACTATTTCAAGAACAGGATCACATTTTGGAAATCTCGAGTGCCCATTTTTAAGCTTCTGCTTTCGACCCCCTTTGCCATTTTTTTCGTGTTCCAGGTATGTACTATTGTTTTTTATTATTTTTTTATGATTTTTCTCATAAAAATTTATAATTTCAAGTTTTTTAATTAAAAAACATAGTTTAATGTTGTTTTCAAAATTATTGAATAAATTTAATTATATTTTATGTTTCAATTAGTTCTTTTTAATTTTAATTTACTTTGTAATTATCGTACCAAAGTAGAAAATTATTAAAACTTTTAATTTAACCCTAGGTAGTAAAACAAAAATGTAAACCTAGACACAATTAAATTACAAAACCCTAAGTAGAAAACCAAAACATAAATTTAGACATGTGTAAATAAATAAGAACCATAGGTAGAAAAAATATTTACCTAAGCAAAACTATTTCTCTCTCCTCTCTCTCTCCTCTTTATCTCTCTCCCATCTCTCTCCTTTCTCTTTCATCTCTCTCTCTCTCTCCTCTCCTCTCTCTCCTCTCTCTCTCTCTCCTCTTTTCTCTCTCTTATCTCTCTCTCCAAAAATGTAAAAACATGTTCCTTGAATCAAAACCTTTCGAAACATAGAGTTTTAAAAACATCAAAAACCTTGGAATTTTTTTTCAACCAAGTAGGTGTACATTCTTAAAAAAAACATTTGAATATTTGTCTTGATTGTCTTTGTAACCTGTAAAATGTAAATAACTTATATGTTAATTTTTAAATTATGACATGTAATTAAATTTTTGTTTAACTCTCTCTCTCTCTCTCCCTAAGGTAAAATGTTTAGATTATTTGTTTTACATTTTAATTATTTAAGTCATTCTTTGTAAGGTAAAATGTAATTTGCAATATGTTAATTGTAAATTTTCATGTTTTTATATGTACGCTGATAAAAAAATATGGATGATTTTAATATTGATGAGCTTATAGGTCAGCATGCACCACCACCTCCACCTCCACATCCACCTCCCCCTCGACTGAGCATCGATATTTTTATATTTGAAGAGAATTCAGATTTGGAGCCCACATTGTTGAATTATTGGATTATGTAAAACATGTTGACTTTATTTATTGATTTTTTGAAAGCATTTAATGCACTGAGAAACATTTTATTGTAAATATTTAAGAGATTTGAGATGTTTCTAGAAAAGGAACCGAAGAACATAAAGCAGGTAGATTCAATGAATCTGACCTAACCCTAAGATCTACGAAGGAGATTGAGCGGCAAAAGATGAGTTAACCTAATTGAGGAAGTATTAAGGGAACCTGAGCATTAGGTATGTGTGTGCATGGGTGAACAAAGGATGCTGGAAGATCAATAGATGTTATTGACTATATAAGCAGAAAAGGTTGAAGGAGAAGTGTGGTGATTGCTTGAAGAAAATTTCCAAGCAGATCAGAGATGGAGATGGAAAAGTTTCAAAGTCAATAAACTAGCATTTTTGTACGGAATTAGATTTGATATTTGCAAAGTGAGTTGTATGTTTTTCAGATCAATACTGCTGCTACTTTCTAACCATTTTAATAGTCAAAATCCTTTTAATAGAGGTTGACCTAACAGTCATATGTTTAAATCCTTTGAACAAGGTTGCATTCTAATGGAATGTATGTAAGTCTTGTAGCAAGGCTCACTTTTAATAGGGTGATTGAAATCCTTTAACCGGGTCACACCTAACAGTGTGTATTGTAACCTTTAACAGGGTTGGCTTTTAACCGAGCTCACTTCAGAAGAGTGAAAATAATAGTAGCATGTTACAAAGTGGTTTTTCCCAGATTGGGTTTCCACTATAAATCCTAGTGTCAATGCTTGTGTGAATGTTTTGGTTTAGACATTTCTGTGTTTTACAACTTAGATATAGTTGGGTAGTGGACTGCAATGTTATATGTTTCTGTTATTTAATCAGTGATGACCGAGTTGGTTTTGGTTGTTAGATCTGATTTAAGGAAAAAAATTTGAAGTTTGTTTTATACATCTGGCCCTGAGAACAACTGATTCACCCCCCCTCTCTATTGTTCTAAATCATATTAACATTAGTTTGGTATGTTTATTAAAAACCTTCAAAATCATCAACAAAATTTAAAATTTTCCCTTGTCCTTATATCCATTTCTCGGTAAACATATTACTCCCCCTGAAGTAATACTTCTTGTACATATCCATACTGTATTTTTCTTATCCATGGGTGAATATTGAAATTTGGGTACCAATTCCATGGAAGTCCGCTTCCAAAAAAAATTTGCAATTAGAAATGGGCAACCGATTTTTACGAATCGAATGCCCGTTTAGGTTTAGGAGCCCGATTCATATTCAAAAATCAAGCTCCCGTTTAAAAATTGGGCGCTCATTTTGGATCGGGCACCCAAAGTGAAATGAGCACCTAATTTTTACAAATTGGGTGCCCAATTAGTAAAAATCGGGTGCCCATTTCACAAGTCTATTTATTTTTTATTTTTAACCATTTTCGTTGTCATTTTTACTATTTCAAGAACAGGATCACATTTTGTAGAGCTCGGGTGCCCATTTTTAAGCTTCTCCTTTCAACCCCCTCTACCATTTTTTTCGTGTTCCAGGTATGTACTATTGTTTTTTATTATTTTTTTAATGATTTTTCTCATAAAAATTTATAATTTCAAGTTTTTTAATTAAAAAACATAGTTTAATGTTGTTTTCAAAATTATTGTATAAATTTAATTATATTTTATGTTTCAATTAGTTCTTTTTAATTTTAATTTACTTTGTAATTATCGTACCAAAGTAGAAAACTATTAAAACTTTTAATTTAACCCTAGGTAGTAAAACAAAAACATAAACCTAGACACAATTAAATTACAAAACCCTAAGTAGAAAACCAAAACATAAATTTAGACATGTGTAAATAAATAAGAACCATAGGTAGAAAAAATATTTACCTAAACAAAACTATTTCTCTCTCCTCTCTCTCTCCTCTTTATCTCTCTCCCATCTCTCTCCTTTCTCTTTCATCTCTCTCTCTCTCTCTCTCTCTCCCCTCTTTTCTCTCTCTTATCTCTCTCTCCAAAAATGTAAAAACATGTTCCTTGAATCAAAACCTTTCGAAACATAGAGTTTTAAAAACATCAAAAACCTTGGAATTTTTTTTCAACCAAGTAGGTGTACATTCTTAAAAAAAACATTTGAATATTTGTCTTGATTGTCTTTGTAACCTATAAAATGTAAATAACTTATATGTTAATTTTTAAATTATGACATGTAATTAAATTTTTGTTTAAGTCTCTCTCTCTCTCTCTCTCTCTCTCTCTCTCTCTCTCTCTCTCTAAGGTAAAATGTTTAGATTATTTATTTTACGTTTTAATTATTTAAGTCATTCTTTGTAAGGTAAAATATAATTTACAATATGTTAATTATAAATTTTCATGTTTTTATATGTACGCTGATAAAAAATATGGATGATTTTAATATTGATGAGCTTATAGGTCAGCATGCACCACCACCTCCACCTCCACCTCCTCCTCCCCCTCCCCCTCCCCCTCCCCCTCCACCTACGAAGTTGATAAATAATATTAGGAGAAACATAGAGGCAATAAAGAGAGATGTAAATATTATTAGGAATGATCCATATCCATCAACCCAGATACTACACCTTGCAGATAGCATGCAAGGCATAGTAGATTCACTACACACATTAGACTCTGAGATTGATAGTTTCTAGTCATGGAGGGAGAGTATGCATGGATATTATGTTGATGGCCTCTCTTATAAAGAGGTTAATAATTTAAAAATTAAAAAAATTGATATGGCACATTATTTTTTGAACCCTAAAATGGGTGAGGAGATACTTGGCAAGAAGCCACATATTTCTATTAGATGGTGTAGACACCTTGGTATAGAAGAGCATTATTTTGAGTGGTGGTGGATGGTATTTGACCATCCACCACATGCTAATCATGAGGTCCCGCTTTATTTTTTTAAAAATTATGGGCTGGATTTGAATTGGATAGGAAACCTAATTATTTTGACATGAGAGCATTCCAGGGGGTTGGTCGGGGCATGCCATGGGAAAGGCTAGGGGCCAAATTGAGTGATAGAACTAGAAATCATGTGTGCAATGAGTCTCTTGTTCCTCTTCCTTCTCATGTAGTTCTTGCACCTATCCATCATCGAGCAGTGCAGTCATCTCTTGGTTCATTGAGTGCCCTTACAAGAAATTTGTTACAACACTTGACCTAGGCAAGGGCTACCGCTAGCATAGCACATGTTTGCACTAGTTGTGGGGATATATGTAGGGGTCCCGAGACTGATCGTGCTACTGCCCATGGTGGATATGTTGATGATGATGGTGGCGCACATGGTGGATATGTTGATGATGATGGTGGGGCACATGGTGGATATGCTCATGATGATGGTGGCACACATGGTGATGTCAGACATTGTGGTGCACATGGTGATGTTGGAGATGATATCACATTATATGTTGATTTTCTCAATGCACATGATGATCATCTCACATGGGTAAATTTAATTATAATTTATATATAGTACAATATTGAATTTCATATTTATATAATTATCAACCATAACATGTGGATTTTTTGCTAAATAGAGGAGGGTTGACCCTCCATCATTCATTAGTTGTCATCATATGACATTGACACCTAGACATCTCGATGCTCTGTCATTCTTATGTGTCCTACTCAACCAATAAAATATTCTAGCATTCTTGAATTGCCCTGTGCAATTATTTGACCATATTTGATGTTGTGTTATATGAATTTATCTTTCCCTTAAATTTTCATAAAAGGTCTTAAAGCAATATTAGACAAACTCTAATGAGTGTAACTTATTATCACTCATATAGAAATGGTACTCTCTCAATATTTTTTGATTTTCTTCTCTATATCAGGTGCATGTCTATAGACAATATGAACAAAAATTGTTACTTGCACTAAATTATAATATTGTGGTTGGATCTAATTTAGGGGAATTCTAGGGTACTTAGTTAGTATGTATGGTGGTGTGTTGATTTGGTTCTGTGTTACTCGGTTGTAGCTTTAACTGATGGTCTCAGTTATTGAAGGAATCTTGGTCACTTAAGAAACTCAGTGAAACCTCTTGCACTCTGTGGAACTTGTACTCAGTGATGCATGTGGTGCTTAGTTGACATGCTTTCTTGGTGATGCCTGTGTTGCTTGGTGATTCTTGGTGTGTTCATTTATTTCACTAGTGCTCAGTTGTTTCTATGGTGCTTGGTAGTTCTAGCTTACCGACTGGAGTTCTTGGAGATTTGGTTGGCCGACTTGGTGCATTTATTATTGGTAGCTTTTTTTGTATTCTCCTATGTATATCTAGAGGCTGACATGGAGAATTAATTATTTGTAAGGCTATTTGAGTACCAATTGTTGTTGCATTTAATATTTGTTTTTAATAGAAGCCAACTTGGCTTAGGATTTAATTATTTCTTTCAGCTGACTTGTGGTTGAGGAAATGTATTTAAGGAGTGTTTGGGTAGTTGTTGAGGTAGCAGATTGGTAGTAGATAGAAGAATAGATTTGGATCTTGTGCGATCTTGAAGATCATATTGTTGTTTGATAATTGAATAGCAGAGCTAGTGGTTTGCATGCTTGGAGACAAGGAGATTTCTTAGAGGCTTGCAAGTTCAAGTTTAGATCTTCCTTAGGGTTTCCATCAGTTTTTGATTTGTTTTAGAGCTGGACTAGCTAGAAGGTTGCATAAATACTTGTGATTTTATTTGTCCCTAACTCAAAAGGCCTTACAGTCAGGTATGTTAATAAAAATTTAGTTGAAAATATTCTCTTATTATTTTATTTTGCATTATCAGTGTTTGGTTGCATGTTTGGACTATCCTTAATTGGATCCTCCTTACTTGACCTGCGTCAGGTGGTATCAGAGCTTGAAGTTCTTGAGTGTAAACTGATCTCCAAGTTGAGGCAATTTGCACCAAGACCTTGTTGGTGATTTATTGTTTTGGGTTTTTGAAGATCTTGAGGATGTCTTTGAGAAGATTGGACCCTAGAGAGATTGTAGATCTTTGTGATGCTATGGAATCAAAGATTTCTAAGAAGGTTAAATCAGATGTTAGTTCTAAGATGGAATTGATGAAAAATGGCATGATAGCTGAGATCATGAGAGCTATTGCTAGTATGCTGAGGAATCTGTGTACTGATGATGGTTATGAGGAAGATACTAATGACTAGAGGAATAGATCTGGTAAAGATAGAACTAATCTATTACAAAGATTTGGAGCTTGGTTGAGTACTAATTACTGAATGGAAGTTTCTAACTTCTCTGGTACCTTGAGACCTGAGGACTTGATTGACTGGATTAGTGAATTAGAAGAATTCTTTGAACTTGAAGAAATTGAAGATCATCTTAGAGTGAGGTTGGCACATAAAAATTTTAAAGGACATGCTTCTCTTTGGTGGAAATAATTGCAAAGAGATAGAGAAGATGAAGGTGAAATGAAGATCAATCGGTGGAGGTTGATGGTGACTAAGTTGAAAGCTAAGTTCATACCTGCTGACTATGAGCTTGACTTGTTTAAAAAGTTGTAGAATTTGAAGCAAAAGGAATTGACTATTGAAGACTATATCAAGGAATTATACAAGCTTACTATTTGGTCTAGACATAGAGAACTTGGTAAGGAAAAGGTAGCTCAGTATGTGAATGGTTTGAGATTCAATATTCAAGATGAGCTTGGTATGTTGAAGATTTATACGGTTGAGGATGCTTATCAGTGTGCTCTAAAGGTAGAAGATAAGTTGAAAAGGAGACAACATGGTAATATTCGAGGGAAGGAGAAGCTTGATCACTCGATGAAAGATAAACTGACTGTTGAAGATGAACCAAAACTTGTGGAGCTGAAAAAGAAGACAGGTAGGGTTATCTTTAAGGGAACTTGTTATAATTATGGTTAAGAAGGACATAGATCTTTTGAGTGTACACAGTAGAAATTTAGTAACTGAAGGAATGTTGTAGTGAATGAGAACATTCAGAATGAACCTGAATCTGAGAACTTGTTGGTTCGGAGAACATTTATCAATACAAAGGAGGAACCTTATCAAAGGAGTAACTTGTTGAGAACTCGGTGCAAGACAGGAGGTAAACTTTATGATGTAATTGTTGATAGTGGTAGTACTGATAACCTTCTTGTTGAGGATATGGTTAAGAAACTTGGTTTGAAGAGAATGAGACATCCTTATCCTTATAGGATTGGCTAGTCACAAGATGTTCATGCTCTAGAAGTGAGGGATGTCTTGTTGATTTTTAGATTGGCTAGTAGAAGGATCAAGTGTTGTGTGATATTATGGAGATGAATAGTTGTCATATATTGCTCAGTAGACCTTGGCAGTATGATTGCAGAGTTATGTATGATTGTGTCGAGAATGTGTTTACTATTGAGAAGAATAACATGAAGCTTTCCCTAATGAATTTGTAAGATACAACACTCGGTAGGAGAAACTTAAGCTTTGGTAGCTGAGATGAGTTGAATAAATCTGAAAGGATTGATCAGTATGGAGAACAAGCCTATGTGTTATAAAGGAAAGCTTTGAAAAGATAGAGGAAATAAAAGTGGAAGAGTATGCAAGGTAAAGAGTTGAAAGGTTTATATGTGAAGAACCGATTTAGGGTTTATGTGTTGAATCTCAAAAGATGTTCTTCCAGCCTATGAGAACATCTTTTTGAACCTGGAGTGTCTAATGCAAGGGAATTTTAGGGTACTCAATGAATTTGCATGGTGGTATGTTGATTTGGTTCTGTGTTACTCGGTTGCAGCTTTAACCGACGGTCTTGGTTATTGAAGGAAGCTTGGTCGCTGAAGGAACTCAGTGAAACCTCTTGCAATCACTGGAACTTGTACTCAGTGATGCCTATGGTGCTTGGTTGACATGCTTACTCATAAATGTCTATATTTCTCGGTGATGCTTGGTGTGGTCATTTGTTTCACTAGTGTCGGTTGTTTCTCTGGTGCTCGGTAGTTCTGGCTTACCGATTAGAGTCCTTGGAGATTTGGTTGGCTAGCTTGGTGCATTTATTGTTGGTATCTTTTTTTGTATTCTCCTATGTAGATCTAGAGGCTGACATGGAGAATTAATTGTTTGTAAGGCTATTTGAGATCTGACTATTGTTGCATTTAATATTTTCTTTTAATAGAAGCCAACTTGTCTTAGGAGTTAATTATTTCTTCCAATCGACTTGTGGTTAAGGAAATGTATTTAAGGAGTGTTTGGGTAGTTGTTGAGGTATCAGATTGGTAGTATATAGAAGAATAGATTTGGATCCTGTGAGATCTTAAAGATCAGATTGTTGTCTGATAATTGAATAGCAGAGCTAGTGGTTTGCATGCTTGGAGACAAGGAGATTGCTTAGAGGCTTGCAAGCTCAAGTTTAGATATGTCTTAGGGTTTCCATCAGTTTCTAATTTGTTTCAGAGATAGACTAGCTGGAAGGTTATAGAAATACTTGTGATTGTATTTGGCCCTAACCCGGAAGGCCTTACAGTCAGGCATGTTAATGAAAATTCAGTTGAAAATATTGTCTTGTTGTGTTATTCTGCATTGTTAGTGTTTGGCTACATGTTTGGACTGTCCTTAATTGGATCCTCCTTACTTGACCTATGTTAGGATCTCATCTTGTGGTGCAAGCATGTAGCTCTCTGCAAAGTCAACGACTGAAAGTATACTACCAATTGGAAATGTATTCTTGCATATGCAAAATTGTCCATCAAGCCATCTAGAATTCTTAGAGTGTTTCACATATTTAGGTATGACCTTACTGTTGAATTCATTCATAAAAGTATTAACACTAAGTTTGTCAGTTATTAGATTGGATTGTTTTCCAACTTTTCCATCCTTCAATGGATACTCAACAGTTTTAAATCTTTGTACATCAACTAATTGTTGTCCAAAATCAAATGAAATATTTTCATGAAAACATTCATCTAATAGTGTAAGATTGACACATACATCACATACACCAGAAATACATGCATTCAAAAGATAAAATTGATCATTAGGTAGGTTAAAAAATAAATTTGATATAAACTCATTTACAGTTTGAGGTGGTATATTTATACCACATTCCTACAATATTTTATTAGTATGCATAGTAGAATGTATAGATCAAACAATATTATAATGATAATGAAATTGAACATGAATTTTGCAAAAATAGGTGGTTCTTTCTTTGTTAATCGTTACATACCATGGTTTACATTTTTCAAAAGATCTTTGACTAATAATAATACTTAACACCTTATCATCCACAAATTTTTTATACAATTCTATTTGAGTCATATCTAAAAGATGTTTTGGATATGGATCATGAACTTTTGAACCGACTCTTAATTTAAGAACATCTCTGGCATTAGGGGATACTCTTATATTATCGTGCCAAAAAAATTTAATCAAAGTTTTGACTTCACCAGTAAGTTTCATGTCAAAACTTGGGAGTCTACCACTGAAGGTCCATAAATGGTTTGTCGAATCACTTTCAAAGTTAACTCTTCTCTTTATAGCTCTTGTTAAATTTTTACGATGAATATTAAGATATCCACTTATGTTTGAAATTGTTCTTTTATCAGTAGTAGTTTTATTACTAAAGTTGTTGTTATTGCTCGGTGTGCTACATTACTATCTTTAGAATGACTTTTCTTTCTAGTTGTTTCAAAGGCACTAGCAACAATTGATACAACTTGTTTTAGAGACTCATCCTTCTTCTTGGATTTCACATAAATGCCTAACCTCTTTATCACTTTTCCCATTTTAGACATTTTAATTAATTGTAATATTAATTGACATTGAAATCCAAATTTCTTATTATAAAAAAATTGTCTAAAAAATCTTCTCGCATGTGTCCTAATCTATCTTCATGAAACCAAACCACATAGGTTGTTTAGCACATCATTTTTTATTTGAAATTTTTTTTTTTTTTTCATTATCATTCAAAGGAGTTTCTTTCTCAATTGGTGTTTCTATATCCACATTCATATTGTTGATTTTAATTTTAATTGGTGTTTGATTTTCAGTTTCATTTGGGGTTTGACTTTCAGTTCCTTTATCACTATGATGAACATTACTAATTTTTGGAATTTGATGTGCAATTAGATTTGTTAATCTATTTTTCAGGAATAAAATTTAAAGCATTTAAATTGTAACCTACTTCTAGAAATTCATGAACTTCTTTATCAGAATAAGTTACATTTGGATATGAAGACATACATGTATCCAATATTGGATTAGAAGATGCACCTAAATTTTTTTCTTCAACCTCTACATCCATTATGGTATCTTCATTGTTCTCCGCTTCTGAAATAATCATTGAACTCGATGCTCCAACATTATTCAATTTTTGAAGTCTTTCTCTTCTTTCACGTTGTTGTTTTACCTCCTCTCTATTTGTTGCAACCTCCTCAACTTTCAAAACCTTCCTTAGCCTCTTTCTACGTTGGTTTGATCCTTTTTTTGCACCAAGATTTGACTTCAAATGATTCTTTTTAAATGTTAGATCTAAAACAAGAAAAAGGAGGAGAATGTTGATCCAAATATTATGTTTGTCTAGTACGGATCGTTAAAAAAATGATTGAAAATTTGTTAATCATTGAGATCAGGCCCACAAATTATTTTTTGGTTGCAATGGCTCTTTATGAAATGGGTGCCCAATATTTAAATGAAACGAGTGCCCATTTTTTAATTTCACAAAACAAGCGCCCATTTTTTGAGTTTAAAAAGTGGGCACCCATTTTGTAAAACTATGGGTGGAAACCGTACCTATTGGCTTGGTTTTTGGTTTGAAACAAGCTTGGTGGGACCAAGCCTATGCTTGGCCCTATAAAAATATGGCTAAGGCATTACAGTATAAAATTTTTGTCTTGCCATAATTTTTTCAACACCTTTCCGAATGAATTTTTTGATAAAACGAAAACCCATTTTAGCTCTTATTGTGTAGATTATAAAAATATAAATTTTATAGTGATATGATAAATTTTAATATTTTCACAATATCTATTAATCCAACATGATACCTAAACTTGAAATACTAAGGTTAACAAAAACTTTAATAACTTTTTTAATTTTAAATTTTTTGAAAAGTAAGTTATATGACATCAATCTAAATAGAATTTCCTTCAAATTAAAAAAAAATTGAAAAATAGTGAAGTTATCATCAAATTATGGAGGTCGTACACCAGAGGTTTCAAATATGTACTTTATAGTCAATTAAAAATTAATTAAAAAAATATTCAATAAAAAAATAAGATAAAATATTTCCATTAATCTTCAGTGTGTTAGGTACCTTTTTCCAAAAGGATTCACAAAAATACATTCATTTACTTTAAAAAAGGGTGACCGTACATGTGTGAGGTGTGGTCCTGACACATGCATTTTGAAAAGTGGTTTTTAAACATGCATACTAAAATTAAATTTATGCCATGTGGGTATTGAAATAAATTACATATTTCAAAACTAGACTCTGAGCACTAAATTTTATATGCTTGAAGTTTTCCAAGATTCAATCTTTAAGCACCTCAACTTTTGACATTAGTTGACAAAAAAATTTTAAAATAGAGAAAGCACTTCCACTTTTTGGCCAAAAGTGGGACTCAACATCTTGTAGCCACCCCCATACTATATTCATATATTCTGCATTGATACATATTTCCTCCTTTTTACATATTTTTAACTGTATCAAATATATTCCCCCTTTTTACTATATTATATATTCCCCCTTTTTTTAACAAAAATGCTAAAATAAGAACTTACTTTTGTTCTGTTGTGGAGATCTCAAGTGTCAAAAATAGTTTTATACATGTCTTTAGCATCCTTTAGTAAAGTCATCCATGTGTCCTTTAGTGTCTATAACACTATGATTTGTTCACTCAAATCTACAGCCAAACTTACCATACTATCCATAGCACTGACATTTGGTGTGCTAACTAAATCATTTTCCTTGTGAATCTATCTCTGTAGTGATTCTATATGTGGTATAAAAATTGTTTGGAGTTCTAGTAGATCTAATTCTACTCCTTTCTTAGCTCATATTGCACTCCCATCAAGTGCTTAAGCATTCCATAATATTATTTTATAGACTTAGGCTCAGTGGAAAATTTGTGTAAATTTCTCAATGAGCTCTTTTTCCACATTATTGTCTTTCTCTCTTATATCCTTTGTGAAATAGGAAATGAAACAAATTTTCTAAAATAATAAAAGAATTGATTGCATATCATTTTCCAATTCATTAGCTAACTCAAAGATAATTACCTTTTCTAATGCAATTGATTAAAGACGTTCTTCAATCACTTTTGTCTCCATTTCCTTCTTGTGAGCTTATACCATATACTTGGTTGTATCTGTACTAGGATGGTTTACCTAACTTACCATTTCTATCAATTGACTATAAATATCACCTTTTTCATTTATATTGGCCTTAGGTGCAATATTCAATATTCCTTTCACTTGTTCCAATACATCTATTTTCTGCTTCTTTTCTATTAGCTTACCTTGTGCAACTTTTCTTTTGAGTAGATCTTTGAACTTGGAGAGTTCATTTGGACTTAGGGTTGTAATATCAACCTAATAAAAATACATGAACACTAATATCAACCACTTTATCATATTTCCTCTTCTTTGATTTTCCTTTAGAACTAGATTCCTTCTTTGCATCAGATTGTGTAGATGTAACCTCGGTGTTTTCATATTTTTCTTTCTTTTTCTCTTCCTCTTTCTTTTCTTCCTTTCTCTTGTTTCTCTTCTTTCTTTTCTTCAATGGTTTCCTTTATTTGTTCTTTTTCTTGTGTCCTATTGTTCTGTGGTCTCGATAGGAGTTACCGATCCCTGATTTTGACCTTGTACAGTGTAAGTCTCTATTGTATCATTAGTCTCCTTTGTAGTAGTATCTTGTGTTGTCTCAGTAGGGGAATCATTTTTAGTAGGTACTTCCCTTATAACCTCTTAGATAACTTCCTCTAACATAGGAAAATTCACAACTTGTTCAATAATTGGATCTTCTTCCAACAATCTTGCCTTGGCAAAATCATCAACATCCATAACTTTTGTTTCTATGGCCTTGATTGCAATGATATCTTCATCAAATTTGATTGTCTCATCTGGATCTTGATCAGTAATGATCTCAATAATTACTTCTTCTTCATTTTTTGTCAAGTAAACTATATTTGACTTTCCTACTTAATCTTTGACTCCTTCAATAATTGGTTGATCAATGGAGAAGATCTTTCTACAAAGATTATCAGTATATTTTGGAACTTCTTCAAGCTTACTGACCATGATTCTTAGTGCTTTGCCCTTTAATCTAAATCTCTTTGAGTATTCTAGTAAGGTATATTTGATTCCTTTCTTTGTGAGGTTTGGGACAATGATTACAGGGGAGCTTTCTCTCATTTCTTTCTCTGCAACAAGTGAATACTTTCATTTGGCATCAATTTTTTGATAAAGTTCATCTTCCAAATTCGGTGCAACTGCAATTGGTGTTGGTAGAAATGACAATTTCCTTGTTTTATACCTTAGTTGCTTCATAATCGAATAACCTCCATAACTTTCAAGTGTCCACAATAATTATTTAAGGCTTTTCTCCTTTGGTACTTGACTTTGTACAACCTTAAATTATGTTAATTCATCAGATTCTGTGTCACTCTCTTTTTGTAGCTTCAACTTCCTTCTAGGATTTCTAGTAGCCTTATTTTCTATAACATAAGTCTTTTCTTTTAAAGGTTCTACATCATCTTTCTTCTTCTCTCTCGATGTGGAAGTAGACCTTGTAGATGGTCTAACACCGATTGTGCTAGGAGTCTCTTTCTTCACTTTTGTCTTCTTCCCCTTAGTCTATGAAGGTTCAATAACCTCTTCATCAGAAACAATAATACCCAAATTCTTAGAAAATGTGTTTATCATTTTTTTTATTTTACTGATAGCTATATGTATCATATTACCTATTCTTATTTTCTCTTTTACCTCCTCAAAAGCTCCATACCGAGTTGAACTTCTGTCAATTGGTTTCGCTAATAGTCCATGTTAGTGTTTAAACTTGTAGATAAAAATAGGAATCAGAAACCTCTAACATATAACTCTAATATTCCCAATAGGTTCATCTAAAAAAAGAAAACACTTAGGTACTAAGATCTAAAGACCTTCTTCACTTTTAGTTTCAAGCTCAGGCGGGTTTACCTTACAGATTTACTTCTTCAAAGCATTATAATAGTTATTCATGTCCTTGACACAAGTAAGATATATTTAGATTATGCAACATAAAACTTAAAATGAACTAGTTATTTAAATTGTTGATGGTGAAAGAATGCAAATCAAGCTAAGACCAGTGCCAAATCCTAGGGCATCAGAGTCATAAAATATACATCAATATAAAATACCATTCAAACCAAATATCCCAAAACCCAAATGAGGTGCCTTACACATCATCCTCCCATTTTCTTATCTTGTCATCAAATTCTTATATAAACTATGAATTCCTTGAGATCTCCCTTAAGATTTACCCTTCCCTTGAAAGAAACTTAACCTCAACCCCACTATCTACCTTGTAAACAATGCATTAAAATTCCTTAAAAATTTAATAAATAAAAGAATGCAACATCCATACACGAAGACAATCAGGATATGCAAATGAGTTCCAATATATTTTTATTGATATCTTTCTGCATCAGTACATTTTTTACAGAGAAATTTTAGACAAAAAGTACAAATATCATAACTCTCTTTACAATAGATATTCACCACCCTCTAAAAATGGAAAAACTTGCTACTTATATCACTGACTATCCTGGAATCCTTATGGAAGGGATGCAACAAGCTTCTGATAGCCAGGATAGTGACTTGCACTAAAGACAAAAACTATTACATTATGAAATAAAAGTGAAAGAAACAAGAAGTTGATTCTCATCATAGTGAATCAGCATAGGTGGAACCTTTGTCTGAGGATATTTTTGAGTAACTGCATAAAGTTTTTACATGAATTATGACCACCATTTTAGGCTAACCTACATCATTCTCTATATGATAGTTACACTCCTTGTTTTTAAGGATCAAGTGCCATGTGTTATTCACTCCTCTTCTTATTCTTCTAGCTCAATGGTAGTTGGCTTCTTCTTCTTTGGTTTGGCACTCTTATCCCAAGATGCAACATCATCTTCTAATGGCCACATGTACCCCTTCAAGTCCTACAATAGCTTGAATTTTTTTTCCCACCTGGAATTAGTGATAGATTTTGTGTCAGCAACAAACTTGGTACACTCATTTTCAATTTTAATCATGTCATCGAGAGTGTTGTTGCAACTATCAATTACCAAGGAGCCATCATTATTTAGGAAGGCCTCTTGCCTAATTACCATCTGACCCATGTCTGATTTTCACTCTTCTAGGCCTATGATGTTACCATCATCCCCATATATCAAAGGAAAATATTTTTTGTAGCCTTGGCCAACCATGTCCATCTTGGCCTTTATCTGATTTGTTTTACCCTTGAAGAAACTCCGAGCAATGCCTATCATCTCTATCTTTCTCCTACCTTAGCAACTATCTCTGGGATGTCTATTGATGTGGTCGTAGTAGCTCAAGATTTTCAAACAGGGCACCCCTACTAGACCATATGTTAAAGAGTGGTTGCAAAGTAGCCCCTGCATCCTTTACACTTTCATTGGTCTTTTGTAACATAGTGCATGTATTATGGACTGAGTCCATTTTCCCTTTAATATTTTCACATCTATGTTGTATAATGTCAGAGATGGCCTTTAAAGCTATGTCTAGCTTGTTCTTCTTTGATTCATCTATTGTTTTGTCTGAAATCTCTGCCACTAGTTGTTCTACAGCCTCAATTTGTAGAATTAGAGGGGGAGTTGCGTTAGAAGCTTCTTAAAGTTTAGCTTTCAATTCTTGAAGCTCATCCTCCAAGACTTTTATTTTCATTAGCCCTTTATCTTTGTTCTTTGCTATACCAAGAACCTCATCGAACAATTTACCATATTTGTTTGATAATTGGGCAGTTATAGCCTCATTCAAATGGGCAAAATGTGTTATAACTTTTGACACTTTAAGATCACTGGTGTTTTTGGTAGTCCAGATGATCTTCTCCCCCTCCATTTTTTCTTCTATACTAACCAAGGAAGGTTTTTGAGTTTGTGGTGCCAGAGACCACATTGCCAAAGCTTGAGACTTGGGATCATACCCACTTCTTCTGATCATGTCTCCAATATGGGCTTCATAAGACAAGTTGTCCTAAGTTTTCTTCCTGATATGATCTATTATAAATACTAATGTCAAACCCCATCCAAGTGCTAAGAGAATTCCACTGGATTTGACCATGTCCCTAGCCTCTTCAACAGAGATATTATCTAATTCAGGGTCATATGCATCCTGAGACTTTAAAGTCTCATCATCAGGACATGCGCCCTCAGGTAATGCCTTAGTAATCCTATTGTTTTTTCCATATGAGGAAATTTTTGAATTCCTCACTCTTTATACATTGATCATCACTTAGCAATTCTTCTTGATAAATTTCTCTTTCATCCTTGCCAAGCAGCAAGGGTAATTCTTCTTCCTCTTGTAAGGCCACCTTCTTTCCTTCTCTGATGGTTTTCCTTAGATGGTGATAATATGCTCTATCACTAGGCACTAAAGTTGAAGCTCTATCTATCATTTTCCTTTGTTTATTCTCTTTAGAGGGCCCCCTTTCCTCAAGTCTCTATTTTTTCTGAGGAGACTCAGACACATCCTCTGCCTCAGGTGAATCTTGACTTACATCAATGATAGGGGGTTCATTGGCTTGGGGCGGATTATCACCTTCTTGTAATTCATCAATATACTCTTCATAGGAGAAAGAAGAGTAATCTTTTCCTACTTCCAATTTCTCTTCAAGTTGGCCTTCCACTTCAAGTTGGCCTTCCAATTGACTAGATATAGTGCCATGCATTTCTACCATTCTGTCAATTCTCTTTAGATATGAAAGGTCAGGGAAGAAACCTCTAAAGGAAATTTTATCCTTTCTAAATTGAGCCTCTAATTTCAAAAGATCATAAAATTTGGTAAGCCTCTTACCAATCTCATCTTCATCCAAAATATTTCTTATTACATCCTCCTCATCACACCCCTCATGCTCCTTGATTGTACCAATACTAGGGATTACTGTCATTCTAGCATTCTTGATAAAATTCTCAGAGTCCACATATCTGTGAATACCAGAAATCATCTTGAAATGATTCAACCATGAGCTAAGTTATGGCAATACCCTTTTACCAATCAAGAAGTTACCTACCCTAAAATGTCATGGACTAAAAGTGCCCTTTCTGTGGGGTGCCAGATGCTCTTTGTCTATCCATATCAATTTCTATATGAACTCTAATTGAGAAATTCTTGGAGGCACATATTTTGGGAGGATGTGTGGGGTTTGTGGGTATCCATACACTATAATTAGTGTGAAATTCTCACCCAAGTAAAAGTCACCCCAATTGTGGCCTACTTTCCATTTTTCAACATATTATTGGGGCTAAGGAGCCTTAACACCCTAATTGGTACCCTTGTTATATTAGTGTCCAACATATTCAAAATTGGAAAAACTATCCAATTTTGGAAAGCACAAAAATCACTCTCATTTGAATTATAATTCCACACCCTCAACCAATACTATATTGGATTGGGTTGTCCTTAAAACATTGTCCTAGGCCTTAACATTTTCCCATTCAAGCTATTAACATTGAAGTACAAAATCAAGTGCAACAAGAGGGAGTAATGCATGAACTGTGTTGGCTTCTTGTCTTGTTTAATCATCATTAAGCCTTCATGCATTATGTTGATTACATACTGAATGTAATCATAGTTTGTGTTTGCATGTGTGTTTTGAATGTCCAAGATAATCATCAAAATATATGCAGGCATCATCTCTACATCTCTATCCATCCTAAAAATCTACACAACCCATAGGCTAGAAACTTCATATAAAAATTAAGGGATTTATACTCATAAGGAGCATTCATATGTGCTGGGAGAGGGGAAATGTACTTTCCAATCTTAGGGATATGCCTAGCCATTTGAGTTTTCAAAAGTCCTACTTGACTTGCATAATTTTATTTTTCTCTCCTTAAGTCTATCTTTGTGGAAGATGAAGAATAGAAATCAAAGGATTTCATATAAAATCCCCTGTCTAGAGTTACTAAGGCTGACTGGTCTCCTTCCCTGATGGTTTTTGATATGGGATCATATAGCCTAGCCAACTCAATTATGAGGTTGACATCCAAAAGGATATCAGGGACAATTAACTTAGCCATACCTAATACCCATACATTACAAATAGGGATAGCCTTACTTCTATTGTTATAGAAATAACTAAATATATGTGTAACCAGAGCACTATGGAGCAATAGATTCCCTCTACAATCTTTCATATAATCGAGAAAAACCTCATCACTAACCTTTTTGTTTTAATTTTATCCTGGGAGTAGCCTGAAAAATTCATCTAAAAAATTTGGCTTCCCCTTGTCCTCGCCACCATGTTCCATGGCCTCTCCACTGGATGAAGTTTGGCTTGATTCTGGTTGGCTCATCTTGTAAATCTGAACACCCCTAAATTCTGCAAAATCTTTCTTCTCAAACACTCACTGTTAAAACTTAGAAATTCTCAATTTCTCTTAGAAAAACTATTAAGTGTCAATGCAAGGATGTACTATCTATATATCATCTAATATTGAATGCGTAGAATTATCAATATTGCAAAAAATCTGCTCCTAGTCACCTCGGCAATCAATTCTACGTAACACTGGATTCAAATCAAGGCTAGCCATAATGTGAAATGTTGACAGGTTTAATTAAAAACTTAGAAAGAAATAAAAAAGCAATGATCATAGTGTTAGGCTTTAAAATCCTCAATTATTGATGAAACCCCTCAATTAGATCTGATTGGTTAGCTTTTTGCTTTATTCCAACTTGGCAGAGTACCTTTTCCACATAACAATAGCTCTTACCTTTTTCATTCATGAACACTTAACCAAGCATTGTTTAGAGATCCAATGAAAGAAAGAGTCTCTTGATCTCGAAATGATTTGCTTCACCCTAGGTTTATTCAAAGATCAAACAACAAATCCTATCTCATGATCTCTAAGTCTTTCCTTAACTCATGGTCTCATTAAGAGATCATGCAACCACCGTCGAATCATATATTGCATCAATGGTCATTACTTAATTTTCAAACTTCTACTTTAACTCAACTCTTATCAGGAGAACATGTGACCAAAGGTATTCTCTGAAACTCAAGGAAATCAAAATAACCATGGTTACCCTTTGAGAATAAGTGACTAAAGACTTCTCTTGATCACGTAACCCTTTACTTAACTCATCATGCATATGGTGATTTGTCGACTGAAAGCTTCCTTCAAACCTGAGAATTATAACTTGATCATAGTCCTTATTGAGAGAATCAGCAACAACTACATCTTTTCGCCTCTAAACGATTCAATTAACTCTCATTTTATCACGAGATTCAATGACCATTGATTCTCGTATTCTCTAAATACTTTTACTAACCTTGGTTCTACCATGAGATTCAGCAAAAACCTTTATTCTCTAATTTTCCATATATTTCTCGTAACTTAGGTTCAATCATGAGATTCAAGACCGGTCATTGATCTTCAAATCTATCTACGGCTATCACTGAATCACTGAATATTTTAAGGATTGACCATTTTATCATGAGATTGAATGAACACTACATTCGCTAAGTCACTGAATAACTTAATTCTTAACTACTAACTTGTATCTAGAGATCATGCGACTGAAGAAACTTTATCCATTTTGAAGACTTGTTGCTCAATCACTAGACATTTTTTATTTAACCACTAGGATATGGAGATTTAGAGAACACATTATTTGCTTAATCACCAAATACTTTCATGCTAATTGCCAAAATCAAGAGAATGGGAGATAACCACTATCGCTGGATCATTGAATATATCACTAACTGCATAATCTATCATAAGATTCAAGGACCACTGTTGATTGGGTTTTACATCAACGGTCTATGCTAAATCACTGAATGTTATAAGACTTAACCATTTAATCAAGAAAATGGGAGAAGACTATAGTGCTAGATTGCTGAATGTTTGAAGGAAACCACCATAGATCATGAGAATAGGAGACAACATAGTCATTGAATCTCTAGAAAGGAATACTAACTATCGATCACATCTGGAGATCAAGCGACTAAAGAGAACAAGATACAGATCCAAAATGTGTCCCTTGTTCATTGAATGAAAAGTGAATTAACAAATATATCCCAAGATTTAGCGAACACTATGAAAGACAAAAGACCACGTACAAACATGACGACTTAAGTGGCTCATCAAGTAACACAAAAACATAATGATCTAGGGAACACTTAAGACAATTTTTAGGAACATAAACCCTATCGAGGACAAAAAGACCTAGGGCAAGGAGACATAAGCATTTTTACAAGGTGGTCTTTGAAACTTAAAACCCTAAATGGATGAGGATACTTCCAGAGACATAGAAAAAGAAAGGCAAAGACCAAAAATGACATTTTCTCAAAAAATCCTAAAATTATTCCAACAGTGGCTCTATTTGAGGATGCTTGAATGCAAGTTCATAGCAAGAAACTAAGAATCTCTGGGTGGAAGACCTTAAAAAACTAACCTACTATAATAAATAAACACACAACTTGAAACAAATACACCTATACATATTTATAGAGCTACTATGCATGGAACGAATTAGAACTTAATTGAAGAAATACTTGAGATATTGTCCATGCACTGGCAATTCCTGTTCTTCACCATCCATATTTTTTTAAAAATATGAATCCTTTCCATGAATCTGATGGATACTATATAGACCTAACCACAAGGACTCAAACTTCTTGTGCATTCCTTTATCTTCAGCCCTGGCATTCCATTGAAGGATCAGATCACCAAGCTAGAATTTTCTAGTACTTTCTCTTTTGTCAAAAGGATATTTCATCTTTTGCTGCAGTTTCACATTTTCTTTTTGACTTTCCCTTCTTATTTCATCCAGCTCAACCAACTAGATCATCAATTTCCTATCTTGTAAAGAATCACCAATTTCTAATTCTTCTTCTTGTATAAATTGGTATATGGGTAGCAAATTGTTCGCAGGAAGTTTGGATTTCATACCATATACTAATTCAAAAGGAGACTTCCATGTAGCTCTCTTCTCTATAATTCTATCTGCCCATAGTGCTAACTTCAATTTCACATGCCAACTCCTTTTATTCTTTTCCAATGTTTTCTTTAAGATTTGCATAATGTTTTTATTGCTTGATTTTGTTTTCCCATTGGCTTGTGGGTGGTATGAGGATTAGTATGACAGAATTATACCCATTTCTAAACAAAAATCAGTGAATTCTTGTGATCTAAAATATATGGTATTGTCCATTACTAATTTGATAGGGACACCAAATCTAGTAATTATATTATTCATCAAGAAATCAGTTACCATTGTGCTTGTAGCCTTCTTAGTTGGGGTTTCTTCAATCTACTTGGTAAAATAATTAGTAGCAACCAGTATCCAATTATGTCCTCCACTAGATTTCTCAACAAATTCTCCAATAAAGTCAATACCCCACATGGAAAAGGAGCTTCTGCAACCACAAGGTTTAACAATAATGCACCTGAGAATTTTAATTTATTTGAAACCCTCTAGCATAGTTCACACTTTCAAACAAATGAATGACTATCCTTAAACATGATAGTCCAATAGTAACCATCCCTTAGAATTGTATGAATTGTTGTCCTAGCTGAATGATGCCCTTCACACAATCTAGAGTGCATATCTTTTAAAACCTTTTCAGATTGCCCCTTGTCCAAACATAAGAGCAAAATCCCATCATTGTCTTTCCAATACAAGTCACCTTATAATAACACATATCTTTGAGCCTACAATTTAAGTGATGCAGGAGCATCTCAGGTCCTTGGCAATCCTATGTCGCCAAAAAGATTTTGAAGTTTTTCTATGTTGCTCGGTTCCTTCTTTGACCGAGTCGGTTTGGTAGTTGGTCAATTTTCTTTGGTTACCGAGTATGGTAGGTTATCTCCTGGGCAGTCGGTTATTTCACTGACGCTCTGTGTAATACCCCAAAAATGGGCTATAGGTTCATTAACCTCCTACATCAACAAATCAAATGAAATCGACATCGAAGTCATAACCAAAGGCACATCTAAACATCATTGAATCCTAATTGATTATCTTAAATCTACATCGGGGAATATTCATAGCAATATTCCTAATTTATCCTAATTATCTTTAATTTAATGATTATTTGGTGATAAAGCTAATTTATCCTAAAGTTTGATTAATTGAATATGTTGAATATTTAATTAATTAGATTTAATACTGCCACTTAATTATTTAATTAAATTTAATTATATCTATTCCTAAATTGTATTTTTTAATTTTGACAATAAATCAAAATCCTATGACTAATTAATTAAATTCTTATTTGATTAATTAAAGTCAATTGTCAATTTTTAATAATATAGTTTTTTAATAAAGTTTGATTTAATAATTGACTAACCCATAAATCAATTATTTTAATTCAAAAATCAGTTAAGTTGAAGATAAATCACTTTATTTATTAAATTAATTTATAATTAAATCATGCACAATCAGAAAAGAAGTCAACTAGAAATCAACAAACAATTTTAAAATTGAAAATCAACATCTAATGGGGAGTTGAAATTTGATCTAAACTCTATTTTGAATTAAACACTGCTTTTGCATGATTTTTGTAAGTTAATTATCTTTGATTTATTGATAACTCAAAAATCAACCCGAGTTCATCAAGAGTGATTTATGAATTTTCTCATGCACCCTCAAAGCCCTGGATTTCTATAAAATCAAGGCTCATCTCTTCACAAATATCTCTCAAGCTTTCAAATTTGTGTGTCTACTCTGGGGAATTGGCAATTGAAGAATCCATCTTTTGCGAATCAAGGTGACTTTGTGAGATCATTCATAGTTTTTCATAATTTTGCATAGCTTTCATATTCATTTTTCATATAATAGCTTAGATTAATCTTAATATCATCTCAATTTCATTCTAGATTAGATTAATATCAAGTTTTTCATTATATTGCATCGAAAAATCCAAAAATATAGATTAATTAGCATCCATTTCATATCCATTTTCTGCATTCAAATCCTTCATTTAGGTGTTGCATTGTCACTGGTCTCGGTCTGATTTGAGAATATCATACTCGCACCTACTAGAAGGTAGTAAATCACCTAGTTAGCTTAGTTTCAATTACTTGCAAGATTTCAATTTTTGCTAACCTCTAATGTTTTACTGAAGTGTTGTGTCCATAGCTAGGTACAAAATCCACACACACATCTCTGGCACCCACCGTGGGGCCTTGAGCCTCATTCTCTTCATTTTTATCAAATTTTGTATATTTTTGGTGTCACTTTTTCATCAATTTTGTGAAAATAGGAGAAATGCCACCTACGGAGAATCTGACGACACCTATGAGCATTTTGATGATGCCTATGAGCATTTTGACGATGCCTATGAGCATTTTGACGATGCCTATGAGCATTATGATGACACCTATGAGCATTCTAACGATGCCTATGAGCATTCTAATGAGGCCTATAAGCAATTTAATGATGCTTGGCAATTGTAAAATGATGCCTACAATCTTTTAACTAATGCCTATGAATTGTTAAATGTCACCTAGTAGCTAATGTTTTTATGCTTATTAATCTTGTAAAGCTGTCTGAGTCACCGGAAAGTGATGCTTGTGAGGTGTAAAATAACACCTACTGGCCTTTAAATGACGTGTATTAGCTATTAAATGCCACCTAGCATTCTTTGTTTAATTTTGCTATCAGATTATTAAATTCTATGTTCTAACTCTCTGTTTGTGTTTTTCCCACCAATAAGCAGACACTAGAAAGTACAGAAAATAGAGAGAAGAGCTACTCAAGAAAACAAAGAGACCCATTGACATATGAATTTTGGCATCAAAAATCCAATTGTCATTTCAAAATTTTAGGCTGTTTTCCAAATTTGATTTTTGGATTTGGACTAACGGTTAACCCTAACAATTGAGATTTTCTATTTTTGGTTGATACTTGTTGATTTTCTAATTGGAAAGCATGAGAAAAATTGCTAAAACATGTAAAAATATACTAAGCGTGTTGTGAGGAATTCAAGTATTCTTCTAAATCTGATAACACTTAGATTTGGATTAAAATGAACTCTCACATGTCAAGCTTGTGTGACTTTTCTTTCTTTCATATCGCAGACTTCATTTTGGACTATAAAATGAACATAGATTTTTCTTTTCACATTTTTGTTACACATAGTAAATAGGCACTATGAACACTATTTGTGGATGATCTTGAGAGAGTGGGTTTCATTTGCTTATTCATGCATGTGAAGCTCTTCTTGACGAAAGATCCCCTTGTAGGTAGGAAGGATACTGAGATTGTCTTCTGTTCTACTGGGTTTGTAGTCTTTAGCTTTTTTATCAATGCATTCCCTCTTCGGAGAGATTGATAGACCACAAGTTGTTCACATCACAAATCTTGGAAAGATAATTTTAGTCTTAGCATGTTAGATTAATCTATCTACTTTGTTTTGGTGAAGTGAAGAGGTTAGGGGATTATGCTCTACTTCCTTTTTGGATAGTACCAGAAACCCAAATCCTTGAATCTGATCTAGTCACCCCATGGTATCTTTTGTGAGTCACCTTTAGAGAGGGTTAATCGTAGTGGACATTCCCTTAATTGGGTCAACCACATGGATGGAACCTCAAGCGGTAATAGCCATTTTTTCTGTGGTAGCAACAACCACTATATAAATGTCCTTGTGGAGTAAATCTTCATAGGTGTGGTCTCTTGTTGGGCTGTCAGATCTCCCTAGCAACTCCTGATTGATTAAATTCTTAGACTATCAAAACCTTGATGTGCCTGGATTGGAGTTCACCCTCTTGAGATCACAAAATTTGTAGAGTCAAACCATTACTAAAAACCCTAGTGAGGCCAAATTTTCATTTTCTAGGAATATGTGCATTATTGAAAAACTTTTTGGAACATACACAATTAGCACTCCTAGGGATTAGCACGTTCAATCACTTGATTGTTCATGTGCAGGGTTGCTTTATCCCCTATTCATTATTTTCAGACATGCTTGAAATCACTTGCTTGCTATTTTGTGTCCTTGTTTATCTATTTGGTTATTGAAAATGAACAATCCCGATACAATCTTCAAATCTAGATAGACATTTTTGCAAACAACATGAAACTGAAAATCTAAAATTTGCAAAATTTGAAGCAAAATTCCTTTCTGGAGTCAAAAGTCATCCCACAAGGCTAAATTATCGTATGATTTTTTTCAACTATCATTTCTGAGCCTACCCACTATCGTATGAGCCTATAGAAAGTCGCTTGAGAATTTTTCAAAAATTGCCAGAAAGTTATCAAAATTGTCAGAGAACCAACTTTTATAGCCTATTTCCAGAATTTGTCAAACAAATCACTATGTCAGAAACATAGCAGAAACTGTAAAGAATCCAATCATTTTCCTAAAGTGGTCTCTTGAGTTAGATCCAACCTTCTATTTAATTGATTTGAGTCTTTTCTATCTTGTGTCAAAACCTTGTCAAAATCATCAATCTCTAATCAATCTTCAAAATAGCTAAGTGTCGTGAACTCGTGTCGACTATCTTTTGGGCATCTACCCATACTACTATGGCACAATATCCTTCATTTACATCCAATCTAATCTTCAATCAAACCAATCTTGACAAGGTTGCATCACTCGATCCTCTTGAATCAAATCATTCTTTAGTTGTCTTCATCTTACTCTCTTGCTTCACCTAAGGTTAATGGTGGAAACCAGAGCTTCATCACAAAAACATAGAGAACAACCTAAAATCTCTTTAGAGACATCTTCTATGATCGCTGAGACCTTTCATCAATCCTATGACACTAACAAATTCAGAGAAGATTCTCTTGGCAATCTATTCTTGAAAGGTGGTTACGTCACCCCTCCTGCATCATTCCATGCACTTAATCAACCAACACCTCCTGTATCAATTCACATAAGCTATCAAATGACCCCACATCAATCTGTCTTGAGTAACTCTTGTAACAACAACATGTCTCAGGGAGGGACAAACCATGGGTCTCAAGGAGCTCAATCTCAACATGGTGCGGATCAAGAACCCACACCTTCTGAAATTGCTCGATATCAAAATGATGATGAATTCAAGAAAATGATGAGGCATTTCTTGAAGGAAGATAGAGAAACATACTTTCTAGAACTAGCTCATCAAGGGGCTAAACTCACTCCCAACTTTAATGTTGAAAATATCATTACGCATGAGGAAGAAACTCCTAGTATGGCTATGATGAAACAAATACATGCCATGCAAGTCAAACTTATAAAATTGGAAAAATAAAAGGAACCCAAGGAGGTCTCCATGGAGGCCCTATGTCCTTTTCCATTTGAAAAAGACTTGTACATGCCACCATTCCCAAAAAGAGTGGAAATACCCAAGTATGATAAGTATGATAGAAACTCTAACCCTCAAGATCATGTCAGGGAATTCTGTACTCAATCTATGGAGTTCATGCATGAACCAACCTATCTAATGTGTCTCTTCCCTCAATCTCTGGATGGGGCAGCCATTCATTGGTTCTCTAGGATGCCTCCTACAATCAAAACCTTTGAGGAGTTAATAAAATTGTTCTGTCATCAATACTCCTACAACATCCAACATCTAGTCACCATGATGGATATTTTCAATCTCAAACAATATCCAGGAGAACCATTCCTGATATTTCTCAAAAGAGGGAGGAAGAAATTTTCTCTATATGCTAGACCCATTCCAGAAACTGAGAAACTAGAAATCTTCATCAATAATCTTGTTCTAGAAATCAACTACCCTTTACAAATGCAAAATCATACATCTTATTATAAGATGGTAGACAATGTGATCAAAATTGAGAAAGTACTTGTGAAAAAGGGAGATATCACACTTCAAAAGGAGAACTATGAATCTGGTTCTAATTTCAAAGACAAGAACAAAAATTGGAACAAGAACAAAGGCATCATCATAGATGGCGTTGTTGATACTATATGTGCCCCATCTAAGGCACCAACTTTCAATCTAACTATTGGTACCCAAACCATCAAAGATTCAGAACAAAAGATACCTGAATCATCTCAAAGGATGAAAGAGTACAAACCTTGGTCTGCTGATCCTAAAAGAAAGATCACTCCTCTTGGAGAATCTTTGGGATCCGCTATGAAAACTATGTTGGCTAACAACATCATATCTTTTCCTGAGATCCAACAATTTGATCTTGAACCTAAACTGAAATGGTGGAAAGAGAATGACTTCTATGACTTCCATCGCAATAAGGGTCATAAAACCAGTAACTATTTTTGCTTGAAACATATCATACAAGACAAAATTGATAATTGAGAAATTATGATTGACAACCATAAGAGTAATAATGATCATACAACATTCATAGAGCCATTTCTAAAACATGGTCAAGGAGATTCATCTTCTCAGCCTAATATGGGTGCTAAGGTCAATTATGCCTACTCTAGAAACAATGCTCTTATCAATATGGTTGAGCCATGCTTATTTGAGCATTGCAATGTCATCACAATTGTAAGAAACAATAGAGGAAATCAATCAGCTAACGTAGTTACTCGATCACAAGCTTAGGCATATCTGCAAGGACAACTACTAGATTCATCAAATGTCCCAAAGATTCCCTTCAATCTCTCTTTCACTTCTAAAAAAAAGGCTGCTTCTAAATCTTCAAATCCTAAAAAAATGAGGCCAACATCTTACAGCATTGTCCAACTCCAGCACACTAATGCAAAAATCTCCATGTTTGAGTTGCTTCGTATATCTCTAGCTCATAGAGCCATTCTAGACAAAGCTCTTCTCGGATCCAATGTTCCTGATGATCTTGATTTAGATAGATTCCAGACTATGGTTGGTCATCTGACATCTCCATAATATATTTCCTTTTCAGAGGAAGATGATAACTCCTTAAGTCATCTGCATAACCAGCCCTTGCACATAGAAGTCATCATCTAGAACCATAGAGTCAAACTCATGTTGATAGATGGGGGCACTGGCCTAAAAATTTGTTCTTACAGCTTGATCACACAATTGGGATTTTTACAAATGGTCATTGATCCTAGAAAGAAGATAAATATCAAAGCATATGATGAGCAAGAGAGATCTTCCAAAGGCACCATTGTCTTACCTATTAGAACAAGTCTAGTCATCAGAGATACTACATGTCAAGTTCTTGATCTACCTTTGGCTTACAACATCCTTCTAGGGAGACCCTAGATACATGAAATGAAAGCTATTCCTTCTACATACCATTAGTGTTTTAAATTTCCTTATGAAGGAGTAGAGGTAACCATTCCAGCTGATGTGTCTACCACTTGCAATGCATTGAAGGAAAGTGCAGATAAACTTGTTCCTAATAACAGAGAATCTTCTGCTAAGCAAATAGACATGGCATCTACATCTAAGATGGAGGACATTACAAAAGAGGTCAATATCAAAGAAAATGGTATGGGAGAATATACTATAGAGCTAGTCTTATCTTTGACATCTCTCCCTATCTCACCTAAGTCTTATGGGAAAACTATAAAATAGTCCAAACCAGAATCTAAAGAGCCTCTTGAGGCATATAGAGAAAATTTTGTTGCATAACAAGCCTCCAAAAAATATTTTGAAGAGGATGAAGTTGTGCTTTCATGGCTATACAATGCTAAACCTGAATCCCACATTGTTCAAACATGTGAATCCAAAATACCAAAGATCCCTTCTAAGTCATATGGCCCGGGGGATAAACTGATTGCTAAAATGGGATATCCAGGCAAAGGACCTCTAGGAGTGAGAGGAAAAGGTCTCATGGCACCTATTTCACATACTGGTAGGTCAAACAAAGATACTACTAGTCTAGGCTATAAAAAGAAACCCTTTTACCTCAAGGGTAACTGCTCTCATGTAATAGAGAAAATCACACCAGAAGAAGCCCATAACCAAGAGGAAGATCACAAACAATCAGATAGTGATTCAGATAGCTCAAAACTTATCCCTTATGAGTGTTTTCCTAAAGAAATCAAAGACATTCTTGCACCGGAGGATGATCAAATCAAAAGGATTAATGTAGTAGACACATGAGAACCTACCATGAAACAAGAGATAGTTACACCACAAGAAGCATCTGGTCTCGAAGGAAATCAAAAAAACAAAGAAGAAGATGGTAGCTATTATGAGATAGATTCCCATGAGTATGAATTCAAATTAGAATCTGAGGGTAACCCTTCTTGGGGTATTCATCCTAACTTTACACATGTTCTAAGATTTCCTAGAAGTCTTGAATCAAAAGATGAATCTAATGACTATGAATGGGGAGTCATTCCTGAGGAAGATGAGCTTATGATAGAGAAACATGTTGATGTTATTCACCAATATGTATCTAAACCCAATGTAAGTCTAGAGTGAAGTAATGAACTTACCGAGTCTGATCCACCAATGGCTAAAATAGACTCCCACAATGACATTGAGCCTATTCACGCATTGAACATCTTAAGTTGTAATATCATCTTTGAACTCAAGTGTTAGGTCAGTATTAATGATGACAGATCCATATCCATAAACACTATCTCCCAATCCTTTCCCACTTTGACTATCCAACGTCTTGACCTTCTTGACCAAACTTCCACAAATTTGAGTCAAGGTATCTATACTTTTCTGAATGACCATGCCCTTTCTTGCTTCCTAAATGTAGTTGAGCCTATGAGGACTTCCATCAATGAGCCAAGTGTTAGCATGATGGATTTAGACATCAAGTATCTTAGTCAAAAGAATAAGAATAAAAATAAAAAGAAAAGGAGTTATGAGGGTGAAAACCACTTTGTGGTAGTCTCAGAACCTACAAAAGTAAAAATAAAAGACATATTCGCAGGTGAAAACCTCTCTGAGGTGCCTAAGGATGAGATATTTGAAGTCCTTTTGAGTCATTTATAGGATAGATCTCCAGTCCTAATTGAGCCCACTCAATCTATCAACTTGGGAACAACAGAGGAACCATAGTTGATCCATGTAGCATAATCATTATCAGAAGAAGAAAAGCAAAAATTCACTACATTCCTAATAGAGAAAAAGATCAACTTTGCATGGAAATATTCAGATATGCTAGGGTTGGATCTTGATCTTATAATGCACCATTTATCTATTGCTCCTAGAGTAAAGCCTGTCAAGCAAAAATTAAGAAAGATGCATCCTCATGTTGCACTTTTGGTCAAAGCTGAATTAGAGAAACTACTAAAAGCTACATTCATCTGTGTTATTGACTATGCCGAATGGATCTCTAATATTGTACCTATTTCTAAACTAGATAAATCAATAAGAGTGTGCATAGACTTTTGAGATGTGAATAAGGCATGTCCTAAGGATGATTTTCCACTACCTAACATTGATATGATAGTGGACATGACTGTGGGTTTTGAGATGTATTCCTTAATGGACGACTTTTCTAGATATAATCAAATAAAAATTGCTCCATAGGATCAAGAGAAAAATGCTTTCACATGTGCATGGGGTAATTTTTGTTGGAATGTCATACCATTTGGGCTTTAGAAAGCTGGTGCTACATATGAGAGAGCTATGACATCTATTTTTCATGACATGATGCATAGAACTATGGAGGATTATGTTGATGATACTTTAGCAAAATCTATGGTAAGAGTTGAACATCTAAATGACTTGAGCAACATACTAGACAGAATGGAAAAAATTAGTCTCAGACTAAATCCTAAGAAGTGTGCTTTTGGTGTCACTTTTGGAAAGCTCTTAGGATACATAGTTTCAAAGAAAGGCATTGAAGTTGATCCAGCTAAAGTAAAGGCTATAATGGAGATGCAACCCCTGAAGAATATTAGTCAAATGAGAACATTACAAGGGAGAGAGCAATCTATCAGGCATTTCATATCACAACTTGTAGACATATCACAACCTTTTACAAAAACTTTACATAAAGGTGTGACTTTTGCATGGAATGAAGAATGTGAGAACTTTAACCATATCAAGAAATATCTATCAAATCCTCCTATCTTGATGCCTCCTATACAAGGGAAGCCAATGATCCTATATGTCTCTGTCATAGATACATCATTGGGGGCATTTCTAGCACAACATGATGAGAATAAGAAGGAAAGGGCTATATATTATATCAGTAGAACATTGGTTGCATATGAGAAGAACTATTCAATGATTAAGAGATCTTGTCTAGCTGTGATCTTTGCATCACATAAACTGAGACATTACATGTTAGCTCATACCACACATTTGGTAGCTAAAATTGATCCACTAAAGTACCTACTAAGAAAAGCTACCCTCACAAGTAGATTAGCTAAATGGGTCATGCTCTTAAGTGAATTTGACATTGAATATGTTGAAAGAAAAGCTATAAAAGGAGAGGTTATTGCTAATCAATTGGTGGATGCACCTATGTTTGATGATACACCAATGCAAATGGAGTTCCTAGATTCCTCTATCATGAATCTTTCTTCTAGAGAATGGCAATTGTTCTTTGATGGCTCCTATAGACAGAATGGATCCAGAGCAGGCATATTGTTTATCACTCCTCAAGGATACTCCATACCTAAAGCATTCAGATTAAAGTTCCCTTGCACAAATAATATTGCTAAATATGAAGCCCTTCTTAATGGTATGAAAATAGCAATTGAGTGGAGAGTGACAGAGTTACACATTCATGGAGACTCCCAACTTGTTATCCATTAGGTCAATGATGTGTACCAAAAAAAAGATGAAAAGCTCATTCCATACAAAAAAATGGTAGATGATCTAAAGAAGTATTTCATATCTATCACATTTGAGAAAATTCCTAGAATAGAGAACAAGGTTTCTGATACAATGGCAATGCTATCTACTTCATTATAGCAACCTAAACATGAGCTACAATACGAGTTCATGGTGGAAGCACTATCTTATCCTGCATATGATTCCCCTGAAACCCACATGATTTGCACTATTGTTGGTCATGATTCATCCCGATACAAAAACCGTTTCTCCTATCTCCAAGACCAAATCATTCCTAAAACCTTCAACCGCCATGAAAATGATACCTTATCCACCATGTGTCCCAATATGTCATCATTGGTAACGATCTATACAAATGAGGTGTAGATGGTACACTACTTAGATTTTTAGAATGAGAAGAGTCTCAATGTGCATTAGAGGAAGTCCATGAGGGTATATCTGGGTCACACTCAAACAGTTTAACACTAGCTCAAAAGCTTATTAGGGTTGGGTACTATTGGCCTGAAATGGAGAAAGATGCAATCAAGTTTGCTAAGAACTGTCAAAAGTGCCAAGTACATGGTAACTTAATTCATGCTCCAGGGAGAGATCTAATTCCCTTTACTACACAATGGCCTTTTCACCAATGGGCATTTGATCTTATAGGATCCATACATCCTCATTCTTCTAATGGACATACCCATATCATAATAACTACAAACTATTTTACAAAATGGGTAGAAGCAGTTCCTCTGACTCAAGAAACTAGTAAGCAAATTTCTATGTTCATTCTTAACTACATCATATGTCGGTATGGTACTCCACATTCTATAGTCATAGATAATGGTGGACAATTCAAAAATAGAGACTTAGATGATTTATGTGCCAAATTCAAGATAACACAACATTGGTCTTCTATCTACTATCCTTAAGGGAATGGGCAAGCAAAGGCTTCTAACAAGAATCTATTGAAAATCTTACATCAGATAGTTAATAAAATAGGAAGAGACTGGCATCTCATGATCAATCTAGCTCTCTAGGCCTATAGAACAAGTATCAGAATGCCCACTAGGGCTATGCCATTCACTTTAGTTTATGGGTTTGAAGTGATACTACCTATTGAGGTTGAAATCCCATCACTAAGAATCAGAATGCATGGTCTAGTAATTGATGATGACTATATAGTGTCTAGGTTACAAGAACTTAAACTACTAGATGAGTGCAAACAAGTAGTGTATGATCATCTAAGAGTATATCAGAAGAGAATATCTAGAGGCTACAACAAAAAAGTCAGACATAGAGAATTTTAGGTTGGCGATCTAGTCTTAAGAGAGAATCCTAAAAATCAATCACATAGAGAGCGGAAGGGGAAGTTTGAACCCAACTGGCTGGGTCCCTTTGTTATCAATGCTACTTTTGGCTCTAGTGCCTATCAACTCTCAATGACTGAAGGAGAATAGCTTTGAGAACCAATCAACACTGTGCATCTAAAGAAGTTCTACGCCTAAGGCATTTAGTCTATGGTAAAATGTCCTGAAAAAAATCTTATAAATTGGAAAAAGTCCTGAAAAAATGAACATCTTGGTGAAAACCTAGCAATAGGTGCCTTGATGATTCAAAAATAAATATCAAAAGTACAAAAAATAAATAAATAAATAAAACTTGGAAAAGATAAAAATACAAAAAAAGAAGAAAAAGAAAAAGTGCCTTGGTGAAAACCTGGAAACAGGCGCCTTGGTAGCAAAAATAGAATCTCTTCCAAGATGGTGAAAACTTGGCAAATAGGCACCACTTGTTTTAAAATGTTCCATCTATCAGCACAATCTTGGTCTTTCCCAACTTTCAGTCTTAATTTATTTTGTATATATCTCATGGTTTCTTTCTGCTTTCCTATTTTCAATAAAGTCGATCTGTACACCAATCAGCTAAAGCGTTTGTATCCTATCAATGTTTCAAACTTGGGGGCAATCAATGTCATATTATATGGTCTCTAGTATACTTTAGATGTGTCATATCTAGTTAGAGTCCTTTGAAGCTTCATCCGAGTCAGTCTATTTGTCTCCTCTCCAAAAAGGATTTTGCATCTACAACAATGCAATCAAACATCAACACAAACTGAAAACAATCTATGCTTCTTCATGCTTTTATCTCTTGGTATGCTTACTGATTCGCATTGAGATTTTTTGCATATTGTGTCCCTTCAAGCTCTTCGATTATGTCCTTTACAGGACTTATAGAGTGATGACTCGGGGTATAATCTTTTCTTTGTCTTCTTCTTGTATGTGAACATCTAATAACTTTGGAAATTATAGATTGAAATGGTGTCTGTCTGTAAGAGCCTCCATCTTGAATTGGATGGCCATGAGTACCTCGACCATTGATACCCAAAAAATTCAAGGAAGTTTGATCTAACTATTGTCTTTTTGAGTGAGTTCTTTCTCCTACTGTGTAACACGATCTTGCCTGAGGAGGTGAATGATAAAGGGTCACTACGGGTAATTCACATTGGTTTTAGAATGATCTCTTGACTGTTTGATGTGTTTGTAAAGCAAGGCATATTCTCGTCACCACAATGTCTATGATGCTTATAAAAATTGTTATATCAAAATGGACATGATATTCAGGTCATCCTGGGCTTTGTGCCTTAGTGCTTATATCTAATCTGATATTCTGAAAATAGAATCAATATTCATATGTCCATGGTTGTCTAACCAGTGGGTGTTGTATTGATTCTTGCACATACAAATTGATATTCATACATCTATGGTTTCCTAACTAGTGGGCATTGTATTGATTTATTCGGTTACCTAAAAATTCAATGATGAAAATGACCAACACATGATCAGTGACTAGGTCCTAGGTCTTAGGTTGCATTTCATTTTGCACTTTGCATGATCTCACAAATTGCTTGAACACTTAAACGATTCTTCAAAACCAAAAATGCTAAACCTCACACAAGGGCTAAGCATTGTATGAAGGTTCCTCCAATGAAACAGCAAGTAGAATCCTTTTTCGGGATCAAAATCAAAATCTAAGATCATTTATATTGTAAACTACTTGCATATTCGACCTTCAATCATCAAATGAATCCAGAATTAAACTTAATTGATTATCTAACATCAAACTATTCAAATTTCTACTTGGTCAACCATGGTCAACTCATGGTCAAACCTAGTCAAACTTGGTCTTTTGGACCTCCAAATGATGCATAATGTCTTCTTAAACGTGTATAACCACTTTTCAAATCAATTAACATGCTTCTAAACCATTCAATGCTAACTTTTCTTGTCAGATTTCAATTTTAATCCCGAAGGGGGCATGGTATTGCATATCATTCAAGCCTATAAATCTAAATCTGTAATCAAATCTTTCCTCAGTAATCAAGACAACAACCATGTCTAGTTATTGATTCATCAAAAGACCTCGTCACTTAGGGCACATCACTTGGGGCATATCATATTCATCGAGATCCATATCAATCTGGTATCCTAATCTATCTTGTAAACTATAAAAGCTTTTCGTAACCATCAATTCACTAGTGTTATTTCCTTGGTTCTTCGTAACTGATGGGTTCAGGATGTGATACCACTATGATTCTTTTTGGACAATCAAGTCTAGAATTGGTCACTCACTTCTTCATCATAAGGTTCAGAATTAGGCATTTTGGCACTTTTTTGTAATCACCAGTTCATTGTTGCTATAGTTAACATTATCTTTGGTCATTCAGGACCTAACATCTTCAAATCTTTCAATCAGTTTATGTCTCAGAATCAGTTCATCTTTCAAATCAATTTCAGTATCATACACAGACTTTCTTTGAACCACTATGCTTCACATAGTAATTCAAAGAGGGGCAAAATGTAATACCCCAAAAATGGGCTATAGGTTCATTAACCTCCTACATCAACAAATCAAACAAAATCAACATCGAAGTCCTAACCAAAGTGACGCAAGGCATGAGTCAAGAGGGGCCAAGGGATGGCACACCCTAATTATCCAAGCCTACTCAACACATGTGTAAGCTAACAAATACAACAGTGAGAAAGAGAATGCCAAATCTTTTCATATATTTGATCAAATAAAACCATACATGCCAGGTTGTAAATCCTTTCAGGTTACGACCTGATATTACAAATAATCTCATAAGTCCTCAAACATGCGAGGATCTGTAACTACTCTAATGTCTACCATGTATCTTATATCTACCCTCCCTCCAAAACTCTAAACCAACAACTACATTTATATAGGATTCTATTGAACTGAGTCAGCCTTCAAATCCATAATCAATGGAAGGAGTGGTCAGATCAAGGACCACACACCTCCCAATGAAGGATCCCAACATTAAATCTATGACCCATAATAAATGTACAGGTCAGGCCAACAAGAACTCAAAATAAACTACTTGGCAAATAAGGATGACCGAGCAATAAACCAGCAATGCTGAGTGCTAGTGAAACAACCAACTTCCTAGGAGATGACCGACCAAACTTGGTAACCAAAGGAAACTGACCAACTACCGACCAACTCGGCCAAAGAAGAAACCAAGCAACACAAAAAAATTCAAACATATTTTTGGTGACATAGGATTTCCAAGGACCCAAGATGCTCCTGCATTAGACAGCTGGGGTTATTTTGAAATGATTCTCAGAATCATTTAATAGGTATGACCTGAGCTGCATCCAACTCATATTGTGAAATCCATGAACTATCTTCCATCGGTCTATTTTTCCATTTTACTAGATATTCCATATACTATTTTCCTCTTGTGCTCTTGCCAACTCTTTCCTTTAGGATCTATTTAACTTCTTCATTCTGATTCTTAGGATATTTTTTCGGTACTATCATTTCTTCATCAAATTCATGATATTCATATAAATCAGCAATATTGAAAATAGGTGATATGTCCATATCATTAGGTAACTCAATTTCATATGCATTTCCACTATCAAATTTCCTCAAAATCTTGCAAGGTCCAAATTTCTTCATCTTTAGTTTTCAATATGTGCCAATAGGAAACTGGCCTTTCTTCAAATGAACCATCACTTCATTACCAACATCAAAAGTCTTATGTCTTCTTGATCTATCAACTCTATCTTTGTATTTTTTATTACTATCTTCTAGCTTCAACTTCACATCTTCATGCAGTGTCTTCATGTACTCAGCAAATTTCACTTCTTCAACACTTCTCTTATTCTCATCATCAATGTCTCTCAAATTAGATATTCCTCTTGATTGTATACCATTCACAATCTCAAATGGTGTTTTTCCAATACTCCTATTCACTGTATTATTGTATGAAAACTCTGCTTGTGCCAACACAGAATCCCAATTACTTGGTGTGTCTCCAACTCAACATCTCAAAAGATTTCCTAAACTTCTGTTTACAACTTCAGTCTATCCATCAGTTTGTGGGTGAAATGTAGAACTATATTTCAACTCAATACCAAATTTCTTCCAAAGGGTCTTCCAAAAGTATCCAACAAATTTACTGTCTCAGTCAGAGATAATACTCCTTGGTAATCCATGCAATCTAACAATTTCCTTAAAGAAATGATCTGCTACATGTACTGCATCTGATGTCTTTCTACAAGGTATAAAATGTGTCATCTTAGAAAATCTATCCACAACAACACATATAGAATCATTACCCCTTACTGTCTTTGGTAAGCCAAGAAAAAAATCCATACTAATGTCAATCCAAGGTTTCTCAGGTACAGCAATTGGTACATACAAACCAGTATTTTGACTTAATCCTTTTGCAACTTGACAAATTCCACAACTTTTCACAAATTTCTGAACATCTTTATACAACTGTGGCCAAAAGTACTTCTTCGTAAGCAAATTCCATGTTTTTTCAATTGCAAAATGTCTAGCCAAACCACTACTATGTTTCTCTTTTATCAAATTAGTTCTCATTACTCCTCTCAGTATACACAACTGAATACCTTTGAACAACATACCTTCCTAAATAAAATATTCATCTCATTTAGTACCATGTTGATTTTAAATAGGTTCTCTACATGTTCTCCATGGCTTAGAAAAATTAGGGTCATTTTCATACAAACCTTTCATCTCATCAAAACCAAGAACTTCAATTTTCATCTCGGCCATCAAAGATCTCCTTCTACTTAATGCATCAGCAACTCAGTTAATGACTCCACTCTTATGTTTTATCACAAATGTATAACTCTACAGATACTCAACCCATTTCATATGTCTCTGATTCAACTTATTCTGACTACCCAAATACTCTAAAGCCTTATGATCAATATAAAACACAAATTCACTTGGTATCAAATAATGTCTCCATTTCTTCAGTGCTTGAACAATAGCATAGAATTCTTGATCATACACAGAATATTTCCTTCTAGCATCATTCAACTTTTCACTAAATAAAGTAATAGGTTTACCTTCTTGACTCAGCACAGCTCCAATTGCACTTCCACTTGCATCACATTCT
This sequence comes from Chamaecyparis obtusa, assembly GCA_027943335.1. Taxonomy (NCBI): domain Eukaryota; kingdom Viridiplantae; phylum Streptophyta; class Pinopsida; order Cupressales; family Cupressaceae; genus Chamaecyparis; species Chamaecyparis obtusa. The sequence continues at coordinate 87,057 of BSBK01009301.1, forward strand.
ACTTGAAATACTTTACTAAAATCAAGTAGTGCCAAAATAGGTAATTCAGTAACTTTCTGCTTCAGAGTCTCAAAACTTCTATCAGCTCCATGTGTCCACTTGAATTCTCTTTTGTCTCCTCTCATAGTCTCAGTCATAGCATTACAAATTGCACTAAAATTTCTAGTGAACTTCCTATAAAAACTTGAAAATCCATGAAATGATCTTACCTCACTAGCATTCACAGGTGTAGGCCAATTCAAAAAAGCTTCAAAATTTTCAGGATCCATCTTCAAACCATCAACAAAAATAACAAATCCCAAATACACAATCTCTTCTTTCATAAATGAATACTTTTTTAGATTTATCAGCAACTTTTCCTCGTTCAATCTCTGCAAAACTTGTCTAACATGAAGAAAATGTTCTCTATTTTTACTAAATATCATAATGTCATCAAGATATACAATCACAAATTTACCCAAGAATTTCTTCAAAACTTCATTCATCAGCCTCATAAAAGTACTTGGTGCATTAATTAAACCAAAAGGCATAGCCAGCCACTCATACAAATCTTCTTTTATCTTGAAAGTAGTATTCCATTCATCACCTTCTCTAATTCTGATCTGATGATATCCACTTTTCAAATCAATTTTGGTGAAATATTTTGCTCCAGTCAAACTATCCATTCTCAGTATAGGAAACCTATACTTCAATGTTATCTTATTGATTGCTCTAGAATCTGTACACATTCTCCATTCTCCATTATTCTTTGGTGCTAATACAATAGGTACTACACAAGGACTCAAAATTTCTCTGATCAAACCTTTCTCCAGCAACTCTTGAATCTGTCAATTCAATTCCTAATTCTTGGTAGGTGTTAACAGATGAGGTGCCTTATTCGGTAAACTAGCTCTAGGGATTAGATCCATACAATGATCAATGCTCCTCTTTGGTGGCAAACCATCAGGTACATTATCATAAATGATTTCACTATACTCGGTGAGTAACTTGTCAATCTCCTCAGGAACATTATCTTATGTTTTCTTACTCAGCTTATTAGGAATCACAACAAAACATACATCATTTGTTTTCAAATCTTTCACAAACTTCTTTCCTTCCATCAATAAAACTTTCATCCTTGATCCATGAAATCTGATAGGGTTTCAGATGTTCCAGTCTTTCCAACTACAATTTTGTGACCATCTCTTCAAATGCCAAATTCTCTAAGCTACCACTATCAATGATTACCTTCCAAACTTTATCAGAAACTCTACATCTGGTCTTGAACAAAATTTTCCTTACCGGATCTTCCTTTTTTCTTTCATTCCATAGTGCTCTTCTTACCGTCAATTTATTTTCCTTCTCAGGTTCATTCAGTGGCTCTTCTTGCACTACATCATTTCTACTGCTACTAGCCTTCTTAGTTACTTGTGTACATTCAAATGATCTATTTCCTTCTTCTCCACAGTTATAACAAGTTCCTCAGAAACTTCCTCTACTATAACCACCTTGGTAGTTACTGCCTCTACCTCTAGATGAACTTTCACCTTTCCACTCAGTCTTACCTTTGTCTAGATTTGTCTTTTCAGGGTCAGATCTACCATTTTCACCATTAGATCTACCTCTTCCTCTAGGGATTCTACCACCTCAACCTCTTTGTCTTTTCTCATGTCTCTTGTTCAATTTCTCCTTAGCTTTCAAAGAAAATTGATAAGCCTCTTCAATGCTTTCCAACTTAACCAAGCTGATCTCCTCTTGGATAGAAACTCTCGAACCATTCGGGTATCTACCAATTCTTTCCACATCATCTTCATCATGTCCAAATCTGATATCCAATCTATAGAATTCCTTAGTATACTCTTTTACCAAGCTATCCTTCTACCTTAGACTTTGCATTCGTCGAACTAGGTTAATCTGATAATCACAAGGTAAGAACTTTCCTTTCAATTTATTAACCATCTTTTTCCATACCTTGATCTTGTCCTTTCCCTTCCTTTTCCTATCCAATTGTAGATGTTCCCACCATAGGATACATGGCTTTTCAACTTAGTTCTTGCAATCTTCACCTTCTTATCCTCAGGGATATTCTCATATTCAAAATACTTTTCCATCTCAGTGATCTAGTCCACCAATTTATCAAAATCCAATTTTCCACCATATTCAGGAGGATTGAAATGTGGTGTAGACTTCAAACTTGTCAAGGCCTTTAAAAATATTTCTTCACCTTGATCCATAATAGGTGTAGGTTCTGCATTCTCCTCTTCTTCTTCAACTTCATCATCACTAACATCTTCAAGATGTCTGCCTCTTCTTTGGGCTGTCTCCACTGCTTCTAATCTAGCAGCAATTTGTCTTAGCATATCTACCAATCTTGGATCTGCATCTCACCTCTCATGAACTATCTTGACAACCCTCTACAATTATAGGTCAGATCACAATCTGCTACCCCACAAAAATCAACTAGGGCTTCAAGAGGAATCAAAAAACCTAGATCCGCAGACCTAGATCAAGATCTAACCTCACTCTGATACCACCTGATGCAAGGTAGGGATTAAGAGGGGCCAAGGGAATGGTAGATCTTTTCATATATTTGATCAAATAAAACCATACATGTCAAGTTGTAAGGCCTTCCCAGTTACAGCCTTATATTACAAAGAATCTCATAAGTCCTCAAGCATGCGAGGATCTGTAACTACTCTAATGTCTACCATGTATCTTCTATCTTCCCTCCCTCCAAAAATCAAAACCAACAACTACATTTATACAAGAGTCTACCGAACTGAGTCGGCCTTCAGATCCATAATCAATGGAAGGAATAGTCAGATCAAGGACCACACGCCTCCCAATAAAGGATCCCATCATTAAATTGGTGACCCATAATAAATGTACAAGTCAACCCAGCAAGAACTCAAAATAAACTACTCGACAAACAAGGATGACCAAGAACCAAACCAACAACACCAAGCGCTAGTGAAACAATCGACCACCCAGGAGATGACCGACCAAACTCGGTAACCAAAGGAAACTGACCAACTACCGACCAACTCGGCCAAAGAAGAAACTGAGCAACACAAAAAAATTCAAACATGTTTTTGGTGATACAGGATTGCCAAGGACCCAAGATGCTCCTGCATCACAAAGGCGCATCTGAACATCATCGAATCCTAATTGATTATATTAAATCTACATCAAGGAATATTCCTAGCAATATTCCTAATTTATCCTAATTATCTTTAATTTAATGATTATTTGGTGATTAAGCTAATTTATCCTAAAGTTTGATTAATTGAATATGCTAAATATTTAATTAATTAGATTTAATACTGTCACTTAATTATTTAATTAAATTTAATTATATCTATTCCTAAATTGTATTATTTAATTTTGACAATAAATCAAAATCCTATGACTAATTAATTAAATTCTTATATGATTAATTAAAGTCAATTGTCAATTTTTAATAATATAGTTTTTGAATAAAGTTTGATTTAATAATTGACTAACCCATAAATCAATTATTTTAAATCAAAAATTAGTTAAGTTGACGATAAATCACTTTATTTATTAAATTAATTTATAATTAAATCATGCACAATTAGAAAAGTAGTCAACTAGAAATCAACAAACAATTTTAAAATTGAAACTCAACATCTAATGGGGAGTTGAAATTTGATCTAAACTCTATTTTGAGTTAAACACTGCTTTTGCATGATTTTTGTAAGTTAATTATCTCTGATTTATTGATAACTCAAAAATCAACCTGAGTTCATCAAGAGTGATTTATGACTTTTCTCATGCACTCTCAAAGCCCTGGATTTCTATAAAATCAAGGCTCATCTCTTCACAAATATCTCTCAAGCTTTCGAATTTGCGCAACTACTCTGGCAAATTGGCAATTGAAGAATCCATCTTTTGTGAATCAAGGTGACTTTGTGAGATCATTCATAGTTTTTCATAATTTTGCATAGCTTTCATATTGTTTTTCATATAATAGCTTAGATTAATCTGAATATCATCTCAATTTCATTCTAGATTAGATTAATATCAAGTTTTTCATTATATTGCATCAAAAAATCCAAAAATATAGATTAATTTACATCCATTTCATATCCATTTTCTGCATTCAAATCCTTTGTTTAGGTGTTGCATTGTCACCAGTCTCGGTCTAATCTGAGAATATCATACTCGCACCTACTAGAAGGTAGTAAATCACCTAGTCAGCTTAGTTTCAATTACTTGCAAGATTTTAGTTTTGCTAACCTCTAATATTTTACTAAAGTGTTGTGTCCATAGCTAGGTACAAAATTCACACACACACTTAGTGATGCTTGTTTATGGCTCATTCATCCTTTCTTACCAAGTAATTTATTTTTTGTTCCTATTGAGGCCGACTTGTGCATTTATTTTGGGTCACGGATGTAATGCTAGTATCCATCATTGGGAAGCATGTGGTCCCAGATTTGACAGTTTCTTTCATTGATTATGGATTTGAAGTCTGACTCAGTTTGGTAGCCTCTTGTATAAATGTAGTTGTTTGGCTTGAGTTTAGAGAGTTAGTTTTAGTTAGAAGTAAGAAGATATAAGATTAAAGATTATTGCCAGATCCTCACATGTTTGAGGATTCTTGTAACTCATTGTAATATTTGGCCATAACCAGGAAGGCCTTACAGCCTATAATGCCCCACCAGTGAACCCAGGAGAACTTAACCTAAACATGCTTCTAAGTTTGTAGAATAATTTTTCTTTAAAAGGTTAACATACAAGATAAACACAATGCGGAAGCAATTACCATTTACTCACATTAATACAACAACCAACATAGGTGACAATTCTCAAGGGTTCCTCGATGAAGATTATGTTAAAATTAATGAATTAATTTAGATTAGGTATAATTATAAGACTCATATAAACAAATGAAAGGTAAAAGAAACATCACCAAGAAGATAACATAAATACACTAGTATCATAAGGTATCCATAATAGCTTACATCCACTGCACATGTCATAGGGTATGTAGTACAATAACTGAAAGAAGTACACATGATATCTCTAAATAATTGATACAAAGATACATGATCACAAGAAGAAGAGAAAGAAGAACACAACTCCATCTATGAAGATTAAGAAGGAATAACTACCACAAGTATCATCCAGCACTGGTGCATGAACGTCAAAATCTCAAATGGTAAAGGAATCACTACCACCCGACCTTGTGACCCTAAATGGTCCACTCCCACCGTGCTGAGGAGATAACAACAGATCCCGCTTAGATAACAAAAATCAAATAGATCAAGCTAATGAAAGGATCCTGAAAGCTTTCTAACTCAAGGTGAACACAGATAACAAGGTAAGACTTATTAATCCAGAGGCAACCAACACATGTAGGATAACTAGACTATGCATAGGAAGGTGTCATCATGTATGTCTAAGCCTTGAGTTTTCCTGGTAATCTCTTTGGATCTTGACACCCAAGTGACCATACACGGTGTCAATGACCTCTCATACAAATGAAGCCATCAACTATGCCAACTCATGTCTTTTAAAGGCTGCTAGTCATCTTCTCCATTCCCATCTTAGTTTGTACTAGCACTCAAGCATGGGCGAGGAAACATGTCTTATTAGGTTCATTTTAATATCTCTCAATGTTAAATTAAGTTATCACTCGATTACCAATACTTACAATAAGTGATCATGGCAGCCACTTGTGGGCCCTAGCGCTTATTTCAAGCCACCTCCTACTACATATCTAGGTAAACTATCCTAGGCTCATAGATCTCACAAAGATCAAATTAGGTACACAACTAGGTAATCCCAAATCTAGTTTCACACACAAGAACTAGAAAAGATTACAAAGGTACCATAAACAGAGTACAAAGCATCATGAGCCCATATGGTCAAGTCAAGGTATAATCGGATCCCCCCTAGGTCATCTAGTGCCCGATATCACAATATGCACAAGAAGACACTCTAGGAATGAAGAATACAACATTACATCATAGTAAACTGTAATATAATCATAAGCATATAAAATTCCATATTGATCATAATTGAATCCTCATACAATAACGCATAAATTTGTTAAGATAAACTTACAATAAACATTAAAATAATGTCATAAATTAAAGAACTTCCCTATATTCATCCTATAGGTTTAACATAACAAAAATGTCCAATTTCAGTAAAAACATAATATTTGACCTATTCAAATGTCAATCATAGTTAATTATGTTTCATTATGCATAAAGTGTATCCTAATCAACATATATACATATACATATGCCGTATTTGGTTCAAAACAAAAGGTCTAATTTAATTCAAATTAGAAAATGAATTATACAATTTAATAATTTATTTCTAAATAACATGCAACCATCAATTCTCACAATTAAAATGCATTACAACCAAAAGTATTTATTTAAATAATAATATTTTAAATAAAAACTATTCATTAAATAATTAAACCAAGACTAAATACAACCCCCAAAAAATAAGTTATATTTAATCTAAAGTGAAAGCAATTTTGTTTAATCTAACAACTTAATATCATTTCCAAATAAAACAAGATTTTTTTTAACTAAATTAATATATAACTCTAGATTTAATCAAATAAACAAATTTTATTATAAATTAATTACTAAACAAATTTTAAAATAAATTAATTACTATACAAAAAAAATTAAAAGTTAAAAATTAAATTAAAATGAAATACAAATTAAAATAAATAAAAAGTGTTTTATTTGGGGGGGGACTAGCCCCACACCTTCCCCAACCTACCTGTCGCATGGTACACTGTGGTACCGTTGACAGGTCTTTGCACCTGTCACACGGTACCAGCGGTAGGGTAGGTACACTGTCGTGGGGGTACGACTGGAATCTCGTGCCCCCAAACAAAATTTTATTAATTTTTTTTTTTTATTTTTTTTTTGAATAAAACAAAATTTCAAACAAGACTTTTTTTTTATGAAGTTTATTTTTTTTGTTTTTGTAGACTATGATTTTGAATCTATTACCTGTCTTGAAAGGCTAAAACATTCAAACATTAAACTAATCTAACATGTTCATGAACTAAAAAATAGCATAAGACATGAAAACAAAACCAAAGCCACCTCAAAATTGTTGCTAAAAACAAGTGTTATAGAGAAAATGTTTGATTTGCTTCAATTAGAGGGATGTGGGTGTGCTCTCAAATGCATGGAGAGGGATTTATGGTGATGCATAAATGATGAGAAAAGCTTGAAATATGAACTAAGATTAATCCATTAAGCTATTCTAAGATGTGTTAGAAAACATGAAAAACATGAAGAAATCTAACAATTAAGATGTATGCTAAGATGATCTAGCTAAAAATGCTCATGATAACAATGCATAAATGATAAAAACTAAGCTAATAATTTTCTCTTGGAAGGAGGAGTATTTATAGGATTTCCTAAGGGCTTGGGTTAGGAGGATAGGTTAGAGTTTGGGGTAAGGTTAGGGGTTGAGTCAAGGGGATAAGGATGAAGACTTTCTAGAAGAGTCTAGGCTTTGGATGAGGATGAAGACTTTCTAGAAGAGTCTAGGCTTACTAAGGATAAATATGGAATTTAGGAGATAAATAAAGATTTATTTATCTCAAAATCTTTAATGAGTTTGAGGCTCATTAGGGGAAGGGTTATCTCCTTGTGACAAGTGTCATAAGGGGATTGGGTTGAAAGATGGGAGGAATGTGCACAATTTGGGAAATGTGCCTAAGGTCAAAGGGTGTAAGAAAGGGGTGAGGGGCTTCTTAAATGCACCATAAATGCATGTAAGAGGGATAAGGAGGCCTTAAATGCCTTCAATGCATGTAAGAGAAGCCTCTAGAAGTTTGTTGACTTTGGGTCAAGCTTAGGAGTTGGCTAACATTGTTTAGGGAATGTGACAAGGTTAGGGGGAGGATTAGGATTAGGATTAGGATTAGAGGATTTTAGGATTAGGATGGGTGAAGAGGTTGGGTTGAGAAGTTTCTAGAAGAGTCTAGAGTTTTCTCAGGTTTTATGGAATAAATGTTTTATTCATTCCAAAGGTTTTTGGTTTTGGGAATATTTATTAAAATATATTTAATAAATATGAAAATTAAATATTTAATCTTAATTAAATATTTTGAGTTGAGATTAGGGTTAGAAAGGATGGGTTTAGCCTTTAATCGAATTTAAAGAAGGATTAGAAGATTTTGGAAGAGGTTAGTGGTCTTAAAGAAATTGGCCAAGTTTTGGTCAAAAAATAAATTAATTATTTATTTTGGGATTTTTGGTCAATTTATTAATTAAATAATTAATAAATAAGGAGAATAATGTTTAAATAAGATTTAAACATTTTTGGGAGGGATTTCTTAATTAAATATTTTTAATTAAGATAAGGGATTTAATGACATAAAAATAAATTAATTAATTAATTAATAAATGATGATGTCATCAGGAATTTTTCAAAAAATAAAAATACTTTATTTTCTAAAGGATTTTTAGGTGTCTACATTTTGCCCCTCTTTGATGCAATGTCGCAAGTGGCATGGCTTCAAAGACAAGAAAATAAGATGCCCAAGGCTAGAATTGAGAGGAATGATGGGTTGTGCCCCCTCGAGAAAATAACGCAAGGAGTAAACATTGTGGAATTTTCTCGAAAGGAAATAGAGAAGGAATGACTAAGGAAGCAGGGGAGATAAATTACCAAGCTTCCAAGAGCAAAAATGGGTGAATGCAAAATGAGATGGAATGCAAAATGCAGGATGCAGCTATATGAGGATGCAAGATTAATCTATATGATGCAAGATGTAGGGGATTTGGGGAAGCTCCATGCTTTAGATCTTTTAGAGAGCACAACCTAGTTTAATATAGCAATGCTAGAGACCTGCCAAGGATACTGGGATCATGAGGCCTTGTCACTAGTGTTGCATAGGACTGACGCTAAAAAGACACGCAGGGTTGCCCCAGCATCACACATGAAACCCGAAGGAGGCATGGTGGAAACGATGCTGAAGAAACTACAAACACACGATTGACTCACAGGCAGAAGCAAAAGATCAAAAGACCTTGCCCCAGATTATCCTCATTCGCAGCGCACCATGATATAAAGGATCGTGGTGACTTTGAGTAGAGAACAATGAGAAGCTATAAAAGATTAACAAGACCCAAAGGACAAAATCCAAGGCCAAAATGATAACTCCAAAAGACAACCTTTGCCAAGGAGAGAGATTTGATTTGATTGATGGCGGGAGATTGGTCTGAACGTGTGGAAGGATACATCGACATGGACCTGGTGTGCTTGGTGGAAGATTAAGTCAGACAAGGAGGATATACCTGAGGGGACCCGTGATTAGGCTTAGGTCAGACAAAATAGAAGCATACATCTGTGCGGGCCCGATGCTGATGGGGAGAATGTTGTGTTGCTGATTGGCAAATAATGAAGTTCAAAGATGGTCATGATGATCAAGGATAGTTGACAATTGATGTTGCTGAAGTGCGAGATTAGGTAGGACAAGATTTTTTATGAAATGTTACTGCAGGACTGACGAGGACTATGTACAACAAGACAATGACAAGGGATGCCGGACACAAAGGATGGGTCCTAAAGACACATATGTACAAATGAGTTTAGGTGGAGACACAACTGATGCTATGGTACAAGACTCAGGATTAGGATGCACAAAGAACCTGGGGATGAAGCTGAAGCTCCAAAGATATGCAGGATGATGCCCCAGTTGGGCTGGAAGGCCAAGATGGTCTGGTGATGGATGATGTGTCCTAAAATGACACAGATTTGGGAAAGACATATCCCAATGATGATGATTGGATTGAGATCAAGGCTTGCTACAAGACTAAGGATGTGATTGGATTGGTTGGCTTGATCTTGGATGTTGGATAGCTAGAGGATGTGGAGAGGATTGGAAGATTGCTAGAAGACTGCTATGAATGGTTGGATATGGATGAATGGCATTGGATTGCATGAAAGGTAGCTTATAGCTAGATACCAATGACAAGGGAAGATACTGGGTGATGGAAAGATGGAAGAAATGCTTAGGATGAGGATGATGGAACTGCTAGGAGATTTGGATGGAGGAAGATTTGGATTTGGATGGAGGAACTACTTAGGAGACTTGGATGACAGATTTGCTTGAGGATTGGATAGAGGAGTGCTTGGGGAGATTGGATGGCAGATTTTCTTGAGGATTGAAAGATGGATGCTGGAGGAACTGCTGAGGAATCTGGATAGAGGAATGCTCAAGGATTGGATGGTGGATTTTCTAAAGGATTTGGGAGATGGAAGATTTTGGATAAAAGATAGTCTCCAAGGAATATGTCACCAAGGAATAAGATGCCCCCTGCTTAGGATAGTTCATTTATTCAGAGGCAGTAGGATGGGGTATGATTCAATAGAAGATATGCTGACAAGAGGATGAGGAAGGTAGTTGGAAGCTAGGATGAATGGATTGGATAGAGGATATGTAGCTGAAAAGTGTGATGGATGCCAAGAAAGGTGCCCAAAAGCATGTATACCCGGTAGTCTTTGTTTTGTCATCAAGATCCAAAGGAGGATGAAGGAGGTGAGGGACAAATGGGATGGAGGAGATGTTGGATAAGATGGAAGAAGGGAATGGCCCCCAACTACAGAAAGGAATTGGGGGGGGCCTACGCATGACGCCTGTTTGCCAGGTTTTCACCATGGTACTTGTCCAAGGTGCTTGAATTGCCAATTTTTCACCATAGGACGAATGTTTTTCTCTTTTCTTTTCTTTTTTGATATTTTTCTCTTGATTTTTTCCAATTTTTATGGATTTTCTAATTTTTTGCTAACTTTGTGCTGATCTTTCACTGATGTGCTGATTGATTTCTAACCTATTGTTGATTCTCTGATTTGGTACTACCTTCTGATTTGATGTTGACCTTCTGATATTTTTGATGTGTTGCTATCTTTCTTCACTGATCTTCTGACTTGTTGTTGACATTTTCTAATTTTGCTGACCTGCTGATTTCTTTAATTTGTCTCTGACTTTCTTCATTGATCTTTCTGATGTGCTTGGATGTTGGTACAATTTTGTTAGGATGGAGAAATTTATGCAAAAGCACAGATTGGATGGGGTAGATGGGATATATGGTGGTAGAAATTGTTTGGATGGAAAGATGGAAAGTGATCATGATAGGGAGATGCTGTCAGGACCAACATTGGCACATGTTGTGAGGAAGGTGGATGAAGCAGATAGGACGTGGAAGATAGAGGTGAATGTGATGGAGGATTTACACTAAGAGATTTTGAATCTTTGGGACCCAAAATAGATTTAGGAGATGGAGGAGAAGACTGAATAGCTAGGGGATTAGCAACTTTGGATGCCATTGTAGATGTTTCTTTTAGATGCATTACATCTTTTTGCTTTGGGATCCACATCATTTTTGCTTTAGCTTTGGTGGGCCTTTGTGGCCATTGGTATGCATCAGATTTTGCTTTTTCTTTGCTGGGCCTTTGCGGCCATTGGGATGCTTTGGATTGCTTGATTGGATTTTTCTTTGGTTGACCATGTCATTTAGACTGGACATGACAATCCTTAGATCTGTGTGGATATTTCCTTTTATTCATATTGGATATGGCATCCAAATTGTGGGGAGCATCAGAGTGAATACGAGGAGATGTGCGGGATGGAGGAAATATGGATGGAGAGATGGAAGGATATTGGTAGATAGGATATGTGGGAAGGTGCCTTTGTTGATCTTGACTAGGGATGCTTGGATTTTGGATGAAGGTCTGAGTAGGATAAGATGGAGGATGATATTTTGGGATGTAAGGGCCCAAAATGGATTTGGTATGTAGAGGATATGTGCTGGAAGATTTCAGGACATAGGGACCCAAAATGGATTTGGAGGATGAAGGAGGAATGTGATAGGTTTGGTTGTAACGATGGAGGAGGAGGAATGGCCTTGTATGCTTTGGGAGATGTGATGGTGGGTTTGGAAGGATGCTTGAATTTAGCTTTAGTTGTACCAACCTTTCTGGAGGAAGTGTCTTCTTCTGATGTGTGACCAATGCCACATAACTTTGGATGTTTCTTGTCTTGGATAGGCTCCAGATTTCCTTGTTCATGGATGCCTAGGCCTTTGCCTTGATAATTCCATTTTTTGAGCATTTTATCCAAACAAGGATATTTCTGACTTGGGGAATATGATAAACATCCAATTTCTGGTTCCCTGATGGAAGACATGGAACTTATTGCTTCCGCTTCAAGCGGACTACCTTTGACAAATGTAAGTGATCCAAGAGGATAGAATGATGGCAGTGGGATAGTTTGGTTTGGAAGATCCTCAAGAGGAGAGGATAGGATGGTGGGATTTTGACTGGGATTGGTGGATAGTAATGAATCTTCAGATGGAGAAACTAGGATGATAGGATCTTGGATTGGAGGAATTAGGATTGTAGGATTTTGGATTGGGGGTGATGGAAGCAATAGAACATGTGATGGGGGAAGTGAAGGGATTGGATCTTGATTTTCTTCTGTGAGTATTTCAACATGCTTTTGGGAAAGATCTTGACATGGTAGGATTTGTGTGGATAGAATGCTGGGGGATGCATGGATGGACTCTTCAGATGGGGTGGATGGAAGGATGGGAGATTTTGTGGTTGTGATGGCAGGAAGAGGGGTGAACTCATGAGGCTAATTAGATATGCTTTGGATGATGCTATGAGGAGGTGATGTTGGTGGGGATTGGATGAAAACTTTAGATGGAAGGGACTCAATGATGATAGGAGATGGAAGAGGATCAATGTACAAAAGATAGATGATAGATGGGAGTGATGGATGGGCCTCATCAGTGATGGTTGCACATGAAATGTTGAGATGGCTTGGCTCTTCAACTTTAGGAGTGGGATTTGTTGTTGGCTTCCTTGTGAAACTCCTTGGAAACTTTCGTGGTGAAGAAGCATCGGAATGTGGAGGAGATGGAGAGCTAGGATAGTTCTCATATGAAGATGGGGTGGAAGATTGTGAACTTTCTTGAGGGGATGACAGTGTAGACGAGGAGTTGGAGGATGGTGGGTTGGGAGAAAGGATTGGAAGACTTGGTTTTTGGTTTTGAGAATGATTTGGAGGATAAGTAGATGGAGGGTTCGGATAAAGGATGGGAAGACTAGGATTTTGGATTTGGGGGTAATTTGGAGGATGAGTGGATGGAGGTTTTAGATAAGGGAAGTAGTGTGAAGTGTTTCAAAGGGATGGTGGCGATTGGGATATGACCATAGTAGGAGATGGAGGTATGCAGGATGCATATGGAGGATGTGTAGGTTTAAGATAGGGATAAGGTGTGGATGGATAAGATAATGGATTTGCCTTGCCAAGGACATGAAAGGGAGTGCTAGTGGATAAGCGTGAAGGCATGATAGGATATTTTGGAGGAATGATTGGATGCTGGGGGATGTTTGGAGCAAACTTGCTAAGATTTTCAAAATATGCATCGTGATCTACAAGGCTTTCATCATCTTTGGGATAGGATGGATTGAGGGGAGAGACATAATAACCAAACTCATCATAATAGTTTTGAGACATGCTGACTTGTGGATGAGTTGGATAGGAATGAAGGATGAAGATGGATTGGAAGACTAAGACTCAGATTGGGATGACTGACAGGATCATACTAGGATTGGATTTGGCTTAAGATTGGAAGAAGACTGACTCTAGAGGAAGATAGACAAGGGGATGGGGGATGACCAAGATGACTCTACTAACCTAAGATAGGAGGAAAGGATGACAAGACTAGATTGAATATGACTGGAAGACCATGTTTTGAGATTCTGAAAGCTTTGGACATTTTCTGGATTTTGGGAGGATTTGGACTGACATGGCTATTTTGAGTATCTTTGAACCAAGTTGTAGATCAGTTTGATGTTTTCCAATGGCAAAGGATAGATTTCAACAAAGATTTTTGAAAAAGCAATCTCCGCAAGGGACAAAGCAACCTTGCGGGATACAAGCAGGATGACTGACTCTGATAAAGCTTTTGAAAGTGTATGTTCCAACAAGTGTTTTCATGGAGTATTGACTGTCAAGCACTTCAAATAGATCTGCCTAAGGAAGGTGAGTATCAAAATCGCTTGCCCACAGCTTGGTACCCCCTAAAAGGGAATACAAATGGTGAGTAATCTTGAGGTGATCCGGTAAACCCCTTGGATCGGTCCTTGCACAAGGATTTTGATACTTTCGGATGTAGATAGGGTAGCCTCTATTTTATCAAGTTTTTAATAGTTCCGTGGAGTCTCCATACCCAGTTATGCTAACCGCCTATCACTCACTTAAGAGCCTAGCCAACAACGCTGGGGGAGGAATATTTACCTTTCCCCAGACATTTGCATTTGGCACAAAATGCTCGTGGATTAGGAGATATAAGTGAGTACTTTTTGCCTTTACTTTATTTATATACCGGCCGGGGGGGATACCGATTTGAGGTCATTCTCCAAGGAGGAAGCGCTTTTCTCCCTGGACAGGCCTCGCTAAAAGTAGAACAAGTGAACTTGTCCGAGTTCAAATGTTCTACGTTGCTTACTTTAACAAGGATTATACAAAAAATGTAAAGCTCCTAGATGCACATCAAGCAAGTTGTTCTTTTTCTTCTTTTTTTTCAAATTGATTAAGTGATGTTTGAAAAAAAAACCTTTGAAATTGAAGACACAAGTGCTTAAGGTTTGATTTGTTCTTTCTCCAAAAGATAAACGATTTGAGCGATTGCAAGTTCTTTCCTTTGAGCATTCAAGATTGAGTGAGCGTGTTGATTTAGAACTTTGAAAGTGATTTGTTTTAACCTTAGATCAATCAAGATTGAGTTTGTTTGAACTGAAATACAACAAGGAAGGAATAGGGATACTTTTCTTTCCAATTTAGATCATTCAAGATTGTGTTTGATTTTCAAAATGAAAATGACACTTTAGGACCTAAGTTCATTCCTTTAGTTTCATTCAAGATTTTGTTTTGACTTTTTTTTTAAGACCCCAAGGCAAAGTTCCTAGATTTAGTTTGATGCATGAATTGGAAAAACATTCAAGACTTTGCCACAAAAAGATGTTAGAATTTCTAGGACTGATTTTCAGAACCCATTTTAGATTTTAAGATGCAAATTTGAGATTCTTTTTAAGTACCCAAAGCTTTCAAGTGTTCCTAATTTTTGCATGAATGCATCTAAAACCTTGATGTTGCAAGGATGCAAATGCTTTGATTAATTTTTCTTGTTTATTAGAACAAATTTTGAAAATTTTAGTCCTTAATGCATTTAACAATGATTTGGGGATTCATTTTAAGCACTAAACAAGGTGTGTATGATTTTGCTTCCTTAAACATTTTTTTGTTTTGTTTTTTTTTTAGAAAAATTTTCCATGATCCTGCAAGAAGAAGAAGAAGAAGTAGATAGAATAGAAGAAGAATATAGACAAGAAGAGGAAGAAGAATTCAAAGTGCTTCATCCACCTATAAGCTTGAAAAATCAGAATGTTTGCAAAGAACTCGTGAAGTGGGTCCCACCGGGCGTGCCAGAATGTAGACTATGATTTTGAATCTGTTACCTGTCTTGAAAGGCTGAAACATTCAAACATTAAACTAATCTAACATGTTCATGAACTAAAAAACAGCATAAGACATGAAAACAAAACCAAAGCCACCTCAAAATTGTTGCTAAAAACAAGTGCTATAGAGCAAATGTTTGATTTGCTTCAATTAGAGGGATGTGGGTGTGCTCTCAAATGCATGGAGAGGGATTTATGGTGATGCATAAATGATGAGAAAAGATTGAAATATGAACTAAGATTAATCCATTAAGCTATTCTAAGATGTGTTAGAAAACATGAAAAATATGAAGAAATCTAACAATTAAGATGTATGCTAAGATGATCTAGCTAAAAATGCTCATGATAACAATGCATAAATGATAAAAACTAAGCTAATAATTTTCTCTTGGAAGGAGGAGTATTTATAGGATTTCCTAAGGGCTTGGGTTAGGAGGATAGGTTAGAGTTTGGGGTAAGGTTAGGGGTTGAGTCAAGGGGATAAGGATGAAGACTTTCTAGAAGAGTCTAGGCTTTGGATGAGGATGAAGACTTTCTAGAAGAGTCTAGGCTTTCTAAGGATAAATATGGAATTTAGGAGATAAATAAAGATTTATTTATCTCAAAATCTTTAATGAGTTTGAGGCTCATTAGGGGAAGGGTTATCTCCCTGTGACAAGTGTCATAAGGGGATTGGGTTGAAAGATGGGAGGAATGTGCACAATTTGGGAAATGTGCCTAAGGTCAAAGGGTGTAAGAAAGGGGTGAGGGGCTTCTTAAATGCACCATAAATGCATGTAAGAGGGATAAGGAGGCCTTAAATGCCTTCAATGCATGTAAGAGAAGCCTCTAGAAGTTTGTTGACTTTGGGTCAAGCTTAGGAGTTGGCTAACCTTGTTTAGGGAATGTGACAAGGTTAGGGGGAGGATTAGGATTAGGATTAGAGGATTTTAGGATTAGGATGGGTGAAGAGGTTGGGTTGAGAAGTTTCTAGAAGAGTCTAGAGTTTTCTTAGGTTTTATGGAATAAATGTTTTATTCATTCCAAAGGTTTTTGGTTTTGGGAATATTTATTAAAATATATTTAATAAATATGAAAATTAAATATTTAATCTAATTAAATATTTTGAGTTGAGATTAGGGTTAGAAAGGATGGGTTTAGCCTTTAATCGAATTTAAAGAAGGATTAGAAGATTTTGGAAGAGGTTAGTGGTCTTCAGAAAATTGGCCAAGTTTTGGTCAAAAAATAAATTATTTATTTATTTTGGGATTTTTGGTCAATTTATTAATTAAATAATTAATAAATAAGGAGAATAATGTTTAAATAAGATTTAAACATTTTTGGGAGGGATTTCTTAATTAAATATTTTTAATTAAGATAACGGGATTTAATGACATAAACATAAATTAATTAATTAAATACATAATTAATTAATAAATGATGATGTCATCAGAAATTTTTCAAAAAATAAAAATACTTTATTTTCTAAAGGATTTTTAGGTGTCTACAGTTTTATATAATATTTAATTTTTAGAATTTATGGAATAATAAGAATGAATTCATATATATATATATATATATATATATATATATATATATATATATATATATATATATATATATATATATATAAGTATGTATGTATGTATGTATATGTGTGTACATACATACATACATACATACATACATACATACATAGATATATATATATATATATGTACATGTACATGTACATGTACATGTACATGTACATGTACATGTACATATATATATATATATATATATATATATATATATATATATATATATATATATATATATATATATATATATATATATATATATATATATATTTGGAAACAAATTAAACATATTCCATTAAAAACATGCATTTGTTTGACTTCTTTTTTTTTGTCTTATCTAGACATTTTTTTTATTTGAGTGTACATTTTTCAGCAAGTATATTTGTTTAACCAGAATTGGGTCTTTTAACAGCATTGATTTTTTCTCAAAGGTAAATTTATTTTCTTTCCAGCATTATAGTTTAACTATATCCTAGGATTAATTTTTCATTTTATAGGAGATCTAAGAGGAATCTTCCAATGAAATTTTTTTAGCATAAGATTACTATGCTAAATTTTAATAAAATCAAGAAATCAACTAATCTAGGGTTTTTCTAAATACCCAAAATAGTAAAAACATCAGATCTAAATACTGAAACAATTTAAAATTGCATAAACAATGAAAAAATAATAGATGCAAAACTAAAATTTACAGGAAGGAATCTAAAGCCTACCTTAGATCCAAAGGAAGAAACTAAAATTGAAAACCTTTGAAGATCTAAAGACATAATATCTTCCAAAATCAATCCGACCTACAAATCTGAGACTATGTAGAAAACAGGCACACGATCTAGATGCACAAGCAAGAAATCCCACAATCTCTCCCAGAATTCTCCTCCAAAACCTTTCTAATGCTAAAATGAATGCAATTCCCCCTAATCGGGATTCAATTCCCCATTTCATGCAACCCTAAAGATAACTCAACATCTAACTCCCACTTCAACTCCAAATCAGAAATTGAAAGAAAAATAAATTAATAAATTAAAAATACTTTTCATGCACAACTCAACTTTGACTTTTTAGATCAAGTTGATAACTTTCGAAAACCAATTCACTATTCAATGATGCACATGTTTATAATTAAAATTCATATTAAATATATTAAATATTTAAAGCATCCTAAAACCATGCAATTAAATATTTAATTATTTAATAAACCACACAAACATAATTAAATACAATTACCAATTAAATAATCAATTAAATCCCTATAATCAAATTTTTGACTTTTAATTAACTTTTCTCAAAAAAACTTAGGAACATGATTAATATTAAATTTTAACTATAATCATTAAATAAATTATCACATAAAATCACCCGCATAAGCAATAAATCAACTGAAGCCAAATGAAGTAAAATCAAACAAAGTAAAATCAAGCAACACCATAAAGGGATCCATGAATTCCTGTCAACTAGACAAATTCAGGTACGGTAGTCAAACTGATATTTATCCAATCCTAGGACAAATGGGCTTAGGTTAGGGTTTTGGATCCATGTATTATCTCCCCTTTTTACCATTTGAGATATTGTGATAGGGCACAGTCATCCTGACAATTCAAGGAAGTTAATGCCTGGTACCTGCAAACCTACATACAAAACCTACATGTACATACATATATAAATATATAATAGACAACGACAGGGATCGGTTGATCATGTGGATCTCACAAGCAAGTAACTACGACTTTGTCCCTCAACCACATCAAGCACGTCAAACAGAAATATAAAAGAAACACATCAACCATACACATGCAAGTATGGGGTTAGTAAAATCATAAGCATCAATGATTTCCTAACATATAATATATCATCCTAAAATAATCATAACATTTATAAAATCAGACTAGGGGAGGGGTACTACATAGCCCAGCATGTATGAGTTGATTTGATGATAATAAAAAGAAAGATCTTGCATTCTCTCTCTCACTATTTTGTTATTTATTCTGCGTGTTGTTGAGCCGGCTGGATCAGTAGGGTGTTCCATTGTTTGGCCCCTCTTGGTCCTTGGCCTTGCATCATTAAGGCTCATTTTCTGATTATCATTCAAGTCTTTTGGGCAGCTAGCATTCTTAATAAAATGAACAATGTTAGTATACCATGGTTGTATCTCAATGCTAGTAATTGTTCCTCCACAAATGGAAATATTATTTACTTGAACAAGGTCCATATTCTCCTTTTTCATTAATTTTCAAAGTCCCAAACCCCTCACAAGTTTAGTAATATGGAACTCCAAGTCAAATTCTTAGATTCTATTGATCCATTTACACATTTTCCTTGTGACCTCACTCTGAACCAATATGTCCTTTACTGCAGCATGGGGGACATATGCATTAACTTTTTCACAAACCAAATAAGGTCTAAAAGCCTTAACTACCTAAACTAATGCATAAGCCTTCTTTTCCATCAACTCATAATTTAACTCATCTGATTGCAATGAATTACTGAAGAAAGCAATAGGATGCTCAAATCCTTCCCCATCTTTTTGTAATAATTTTTTTACAATGGTATGAAAAGAAGAAAAAGAGAACAAGGAAAAAGGCTTAGAATAATTGGGAGATATTAGGATAGGGGCCTCTTGGATTATTTGTTTAATCTTCTCAAAATCCTTTTGAGCTTCATGACTCCAATCAAACTTTACATCTTTCTTTAGAAGCTTGACTATGGGTTTAACCAACTCTGCAAAATTAGCAATAAACCTCCTGAAAAAATTGATTTGTCCTAAAAAAGGATTGTACACCTTTAAGATTCTTTGGAGGAGGGACTTTTTTAATTGCTTCAACTCTCCCAGGGTCAATCCCAACTCCTTATTTTGACACTATATGTCCTTTCAATTTCCCTTCAGTAATAGCAAACTGACATTTCTTAGGATTTAGTGAAATGCCAAACTCTAAAGCCTTGACTAGAACCTTTTCCAAGTGATTACAATGGGCATCAAATTTCTTGGAATTGGAAGTCAAATCATCTTGATAGATAGCCATAAGGACATTCATTAAGCCTTTGAAAGAAACATCCATTTCCCTCTAAAAAATTTCTCTAGCATTTTTCAAACCAAAAGACATACAGACATAGACATAGGTTCCCCAGGGAGTAGTATATGTTGTTTTGAATTGTTTAGATTCTTTGACTAACACCTAGTTGTACCATGAAAAACCATCCATCATAGACAATAACTCACAACTAGTTACTCTATGATCATATTGAGTAAACACATGTTGCTCATAACTTGGGAGGATCCTCCTTTTATGATCAACATCAACACAAATATCTTCATCCTCTAAAGCTAAAAGTTCTTTCACCTTTTCAGTGGTAAACATATTAACTGCAGGCTTTTCAGATTCTTCATGATCTCTTGTATGTGAATTATCAACTTCTTCTTCCAAAGCTTGGGCTACAAAACATTGGTAAGGTGAATGGGACATATTACAATCCACACACCATGGCATGCTTTCTACATTATGTGTTGCATTTTTCTTCAAAGGATCAAGGGTATCCCTCCCTTTTTGAGTTTCATGGGTATCAAAGATAGGTTTCCTAGCTTTCCAATCAATCTTGTAAGGTTGATCATGTAACCTTGGGAACCTTTCCTACCTTTGATAAGTCAGCCTAGTGTCCTGATAATTTCTTTGACCCTTTTCAATCTTGGTTGAGAGATCTTTGACAACACTTCCCAACTTATCAACCTTGTCATCCTCTTTGGTTGGTCTCACAGCATGTGGTTTATTTTCCTTCCATAGTCTGCCTTCATCCCTTTTGTACATCTGACCAGATGCTATCCTATTACTCTGAATATTTATAGACAATTTGAAATCATCTCTCAGAGTACAAGGGCTTTTGTCTCTCAAAAGATATGACATCTTCCCATCCAAGGCATTAAAATATGTGGTCAAGAAAATGGCATCATCCAATCTTAAGAATTGAAACAATTTGTACATTGCCTTCTGAAACCTAGCATTGAACTCAGACATACTCTCATTTAGATTCTTTTTAATATTGTTGAATTCATTGAGCATATAACTTGAGTTAACATCTTCTGCATACTATTCCTTAAAGCTCTTAACAAATTCATCCCATGATGCAATGCTATTTTTGGGCAAACCTCTATACCAATCCCTAGCATCTTCAATTAATGATTGAACAGAAAGTTTCATTACAACATCTTCATGTTCAATTTTATAATCATTAATCTTATCTGTAAAAAATTTCAGATGCTCTTCACATGTGACAACATTATTTCTAGTAAACTTAGGGATCTTATCTCTTACCTCATTTGGGATAACATTCAACTGACCAGGGATACCATCAAAGAAAAATGGTCTATATCTATCCAAATGAACTGCTCTAATTTGAAAATTTTGTGGGACTTTTGTTCCTCCAATATTTTGACAAGAGACAGTTCCCATGATACCACCAGTCAATGGGATTGTTGGATTGGAATTTTGAACTGGTCCAAGTGCAACTTGTTTGGGGACTGAAATTTTGGGATTAGGCATTGTACCACATGGTTGGTTTTTTGGTACTATCCATATAGTAATAGGGTCTCAGCTACTAGTAGTTGTATTCATGTTGGCATGCAAGAAAGCAATCTTCCTTTTCAAATCATCTGCAACAGCCTCCAATTCCATTTTATCTAGCTGGATAGCTAAATCCTCCTTAATTTTTCTAGCATTTTCCAATTCTAAATTGTCTTGGGACACAACATTATGAATAATAGTATTCCTTTTGGTTTCATTTATGCTTATACCAACCACCTTTTGTTTTACTTTTTCAAATGCATCCCTTGTATTATTCCTAAGATCTTTGTTTCTCTTAATTTCTGATGGGTGCAACTGTCTTAGAATAGAACCTTCTCCTTCAAACTCATCTTTCTTAGGATTAGGCTCACTACCTTCAACTTTTTTTCTCAAACCTCCCATATCACCAAAAAATTCACTATCTAGACCCTTGAATTCTTGGTTTAAACTTTTAGCCTTGAGCTCATTACTCTTTATTTTTCTCATGAGTTCCTATCTTTCCATGAGTAACTCATAGATCTTTTGTTCTCGCACCTTTCTTCTATTATAAATTTATAACAATTTCTCACACTCCTTCTCTCTTAAGGCTATTACTTCTTCTCTCAACTTTTAAAAATCATAAGAGGTAGTCTCTGCAACAGAAGTTTCTCCTGGTTGGTCTAGACTTTCTCTTACAGGGAAAAACCCTATATCTATGACTTCATCTTCCTGAGAAGGATTGACTGCACTAGGTTTTGTTTTCCTAATAGATTCAAGATTATTAGAAGAAGAAGAGGCTTCTTTAGGAATAGGTGTGGAAATTTGATATCTAGAAAGTCTGAGAGAATTAGGATTAAAAAGACATCTCCTAGAACATTTTTTTCTACTAGGCATGTGAAGCTCATCACCCATACTACTTTTTGGGTGATCTTTATAGTATGAACTAGTGAACCTTTGTTAACTCATGGTGTTTTCAATGAAATATATACCAAAATTTTTACCACTATACTGACTACTAGTAAACACAAATATTAGAGTCACCACCCATGAATAAGTGGGGATACAAATTTATAAACTGGTTTGCAAACAAAATAATAGACGGATAACAAAGACTTAACAAGCCCATTGTACAATTTTGTTCCCCAATGGATTCGCCAATTTTTTTAGTACTTAAACTTGTAGATGAAAATGGAAATTAGAAACCTCTGACATATAACTCTAATATTCCCAACAGATGCATCTAACAAAATCAAACACTAAGGTACTAAGGTCTAAAGACCTTCTTCACTTTGAGCTTCAAGCTCGAGCGAGTTTACCTTACAGATTTACTTCATCAAAGCATTATAACAGTTATTCATGTCCTTGACACAAATAAGATATATTCAAATTATGCAACATAAAACTTAAAATGAATTGGTTATTTAAATTTTTGATTGTGAAATAATGCAAATCAAGCTAAGACCAATGCCAAATCCTAGGGCATTAGAGTCAGAAAACATACATCAATAGAAAAACCATTCAAACCAAATATCCCAAAACCCAAATGAGGTGCCTTGCACATCATCCTCCCATTTTCTTATCCTGTCATCAAATTCTAATATAAACTATGAATTCCCTAAGATCTCCCTTAAGATTTACCCTTCCCTTGAAAGAAACTTAACCTCAACCCCACTATCTACCTTGTAAACAATGCATTAAAATTCCTTACAAATTTAATACATAAAAGAATTCAACATCCATACATGAAGAAAATCAAGATATGCAAAGGAGTTTCAGTATATTTTTATTGATATTTTTCTACATCAATACATTTTTGACAGAGAAATTTTAGATAAAAAGTACAAATATCAAAACTCTCTTTACAATTGATATTCTCCACCCTCTAAGAAAGGAAAAACTTGCTACTTATATCATTGGCTATCTTCAAATCCATAGGGAAAGGATGGAACAATATTCTGATAACCACGATAGTGACTTGCACTAAAGACAAAAAGTACATTACATTATGAAAGAAAACTAAAAGAAACAAGAATTTGATTATCATCATAGTGAATCATCATAGGTGGCACCTTTGTGTGAGGATATTAATGAGTAATTGCATAAATTTGTTACATGAATGATGACTACCATTTTAGGATAACCTATATCATTCTCTATATGATAGTTACACTCCCTATTTTTAAGGGTCAGGTGCCATGTGTAATTCACTCCTCTTCTTCCTCTTCTAGCTCAATGGCAATTGGCTTCTTCTTCTTTGATTTGGTGCTCTTATCCCGAGCTGCAACATCATCTTATGATGGCCACATGTACCCCTTCAAGTCTCGCAATAGCTTGACTTGTTTGTCCCACCTAGAATCAGTGATGACTTTTGTGTCAATAAAAAACTTGGTACACTCATTTTCAATTTTAATCATGTCATCCAGAGTGTTGTTGCAACTATCAATGTCCAAAGAGCTATCATTATTTAGGAAGGCCTCTTTCCTAATTACCATCTAAACCATGCCTGATTTCCACTCTTTTAAGCCTATGATGTTACCATCATCTCCATATATCAAAGGCAAATATTTGTTGTAGCCTTGGCCAAACATGTCCATATTGGCCTTTATCTCATTTATTTTACCCTTGAAGAAACTCCAAGTGGTTCCTATTAGCTCTATCCTTTCTCCTACCTCAGAAACTCTCTCTTGGATGTCTAGCTGATGTGGTTGTAGTAGCTCAAGATTTTCAAATAGGGCACCCCTACTAGACCATATGTTAAAGAGTGGCTCCAAAGTAGCCACTGCATCCTTAACACTTTCATTGGTCTTTTGTAACATATTGCATGAATTATGGACTGGATCCATTTTCCCTTTAATATTTTCACATTTATGTTGTATAATGTTAGAGGTGGCCTTTAAAGGTATGTCTAGCTTGTTCTTCTTTGAATCATCTTCTATTTTGTTTGAAACCTCTACCACTAGTTATTCTACAGCCCCAATTTGTATAGCTGGAGGGGGATCTACCTTAGAAGCTTCTTCAAGTTTAGCTTTCAATTCCTCAAGCTCATCCTCCAAGACTTTGATTTTCATTAGCCCTTTATCTCTATCCTTTTCTAGACCAACAACCTCATTGAAAAATTTACCATATCTATTTGATAATTGGGCATTTTTAGCCTCATTCAAATGGGAAAAATGTGTCACAGCTTTTGACACTTCAAGATCACTAGTGTTTTGGACAGTCTAGATGATCTTCTCCCCCTCCATTTTTTCTTTTAAACTAACCAAAGAATATTTTTGAGTTCATGGTGCTAGAGACCACATTGACAAAGCTTGAGACTTAAGTTCATACCTACTTCTTGTGATCATGTCTCCAATATGGGCTTCATAAGACAACTTTCCCACAGGTTGCTTCCTCATCTGATATATTATAAATTCTAATGTCAAATCCCATCCAGGTACTAAGAGCATTCTACTGGATTTGACCATCTCCCTAGGCTCTTCAACAGAGATATTCTCTGATTCTGGGTCATATGAAGCTAGGGCCTTTAAAGTCTCATCATCAAGACCTATTCCCTTAGGTAATGCCTTAGCAATCTCTTGTTATTTTTTCCATATCAAAAAAGCTTTGAATTCCTCACTCTTGATGAATTGATCATCACTAAGCAATTCTTCTTGATAAATTTCTCTTTCATCCTTTCCAAGCAGTAAGGGTGATTCTTCTTCCTCTTGTGAGGCCACCTTCTTTCCTTCTCTGATATTTTTTCTCAGATGGTGATAATATGCTCTATCACCAGGCACTAAATTTGAAGCTTTATCTATCATTTTCCTTTGTTTTTTTTCTTAAGAGGGCCCCCTTTCCTCAAGTCTCTATTTTTTTTTGAAGAGGCTCAGAGACATCATCTACCTCAGGTGAATCCTAACTTACATCAATGATAAGGGGTTCATTGGCTTGGGGTGGACTATCACCTTCTTTTGGTTCATTAGTATACTCTTCATAGTCAGAAGAAGAGTAATATTTTCCTACTTCCAATTTCTCTTCAAGTTGGCCTTCAAATTGACTAGATAGAGTGTCATGCATTTATACCATTCTATCAATTCTCTTCAAATATGGAAGGTTAGGGAAGAAACCTCCAAAGGAAATTTTAGACTTTCTAACTTGAGCCTCTAATTTCAAAAGATAATAAAATTTGGTAAGCCTCTTACCAATCTCATCTTCATCTAAAATGTTTCTTATTCAATCCTCCTCATCACACCCCTCATGCTCCCTGATTGTACCAATACTAGGGATTAATGTCATTATGGCATTCCTGATAAAATTCTTAGAGTCCACATACCTTTAAATACCAAAAATCAACTTGAAATGATTTAACCATGAGCTAAGATGTGGCAATGCCCTTTTACCAATCAGGAATTTACCTACCCTAAACTGTCATGGAGTGAAAGTACCCTTTTTGTGGGGTGACAGATGCTCTTTGTATGTCCATATCAACTGCCAAATGAACTCTAATTGAGAAATTCTTGGAGGCACATATTTTGGGAGGATGTGTGGGGGTTGTAGGCATCCATACACTCTAATTAGTGTGAAATTCTCACCCAAGTAAAATTCACCCCAATTGTGGCCTACTTTCCATTTGTCAACATATTGTTGGGGCCTAAGGAGCCTTAACACCCTAATTGGTAGCCTTGTTATATTAGTGCCCAACATATTCAAATTTATAAAAACTATCTAATTTTGGAAAGCACAAAAATCACTCTCATTTGAAGTATAATTCCACGCCCTCAACCAATACTATACTAGATTAGGTTGTCCTTCAAACATTATCCTAGGCCTTAGAATTTTCCCATTCAAGCTATTATGATTGAAGTACAAAATCAAGTGCATCAAGAGGGAGTAATGCATGAAATTTGTTGCCTTCTTGTCTTGTTTAATCATCATTAACCCTTCATGCATTCTATCAATTACATACTAAATGTAATCATAGTTTGTGTTTTCATGTGAGTTCTGGATGTCCAAGATAATCATTAAAATATCTGCAGGCTTCATCTCTGCATCTCTATCCATCCCTAAAACTCTACACAACCCATAGGCTAGAAACTTCATATAAAAATTGAGGGATTTATACTCATAAAGAGCATTCATATATGATGGGAGAGGATCAATGTACTTTTCATTCTTAGGGATATGCCTGGCTATTTGAGTTTTCACAAGTTCTACTTGAATTTCATACTTTTCTTTTTCTCTACTTAGGTCTATCTCCATGGAAGATGAAGAATAGAAATCAAACACTTTCATAAAAGATCCCCTAATCCAGAGTTACTAAGGTTGACTGGTCAACTTTCCTAATGGTTTTTTATATGGGATCATATAGCCTAGCCAACTCAATTATGAGGTAGACATCCAAAAAGAGATCAAGGAAAATTAACTTAGTCATACCTAAGACCCATGCCTTTCAAATAGGGATAGCCTTACTTTTGTTGTTATAGAAATAACTAAATAATGTGTAACTAGAGCACTGTGGAGTAACAAGGTCCCTACAATCTGCCATATAATCGAGAAAAACCTCATCACTAGCCTTTTTGTTTAAATTCAATCAGAGAAGCTTGACAAATTCCTCTAAGAAATTTGGCTTCCCCTTGTCCTCACCACCATGTTCCATGGCCTCCCCATTGGATGAAGCTCAGCTTGATTCTGGTTGGCTCATCTTGTAAATCTAAACACCTCTGAATTTTGCAAAATCTTTCTACTCAAACACTCACTGCTAAAACTTAGAAATTCTCAATTTCTCTTAGAAAAATTGTTAAGTATCAATGCAAGGATGTCTTGTCTATACATCATCTAATATTGAATGCATTGAATTATCAAGATTGCGGAAAATCTACTCCTAGTCACCTCGGCATTCAATTCTACATAACACTAGATTCAAAGCAAGGCTAGCCATAATGTGAGATGTTGATAGGTTTAATTAAAAACTTGAAAAGAAAGAAAAAACAATGATCATAGTGTTAGGATTTAAAATGCTCAATTATTAATAAAAACCCTCAATTAGATATGATTGGCTAGATTTTTGCTTTATTCCAACTTGGCAAAGTACCTTTTCCATGTAACAACAACTCTTACCTTTTTCATTAATGAACACTTAACCATGCCTTGTTCGGAGATCCAGTGAAAGAAATAGTCTCTTGATCTCGAAATGATTTTCTTCACCCTGGGTTTATTTGGAGATCAAGTGACAAAGCCTATCTCATGATCTCTAAGTCTTTCCTTAACTCATGGTCTCATTAAGAGATCACGTGACCATCATCTCATCATGGATTGCATCGACATTCATTGCTTAATTTTCAAACCTTTACTTTAACTCAACTCTTATCCTTAGAACATGCAACCAAAGGCATTCTCTAAATCTTGAGGAAACCAAAATAACCATGGTTACCCTTTGACAATAAGCGACTAAAGAATTCACTTGATCTCGTAACCCTTTACTTAACTCATCATGCATCTGGTGATCCGATGACTAAAAGCTTCCTTCAAACCTAAGAACTTTAACTTGATTATAGTCCTTATTCGGAGAATCATTGACAACTGCATTTCTTGGTCTCAAAATGATTCAATTAACTCTTGGTTTATCACAAGATTTAGCGGCCATTGATTCTTTTATTCTTTGAATACTTTTACTAACCTTGGTTCTACCATGAGATTCATTGAAAACCTTTATTCTCCAATTTTCCAGATATTTCTCTTAGCTTAGGTTCAATCATGAGATTAAAGACAAGTTGTTGATCTTCAAAGCTATCTGTGGCTACCGTTGAATTGCCAAACATTTTAAGGCTTGACCATTTTATCATGAGATTGAGTGAACACTACATTGGCTAAGTCACTGAATAACTTAAGTCTTGACTACTAACTTGTATCCATAGATCATGTGACTAAAGAAACTTTATCCCTTTTGAAGATTTTTCATTGAATCGCTAGACATTTTTTATTTAACCATTGGGATCTGGAGATTACGTGAACACACTATTTTCTTAATCACAAAATACTTTCATGCTAACTACCAAAATCAAGAGAATAAGAGATAACCACTGTCATTGGATTGTTGAATATATCACTAACTGCATAGTCTATCATGAGATTTAAAGAGCAACATTGATCGGGTTTTACATCAATGGTCTATGCTTGATCGCTAAATGTTATAAGACTTAACCATTTAATCAAGTGAATGGGAGAAGACTATAGCATTGGATTTCTAAATGTTTGAAGGAAACCACCCAAGATCATGAGAATAGGAGACAATATAGTGGTTGAATTGCTAGAAAGGAATACTAACCGTCGATCACATCTGGAGATCAAGTGACTAAAGAGAACAAGATAGAGATCCAAACTATGTCGCTTGTTCGCTAAATGAAAAGTGACTTAACAAATATATCCTGAGATTCAGTGAACTATAAGAAAGAAAAAAGACCACGTACAAACATGAAGACTTAAGTGGCTCATAAAGTAACATGAAAACATAAGGATCTAGAGTACACTTAAGACAATTTTTAGGAACATAAACCCTACCGAGGACAAAAAGACCTAGGGAAAGGATACATAAGGATGTTCACAAGGTGGTCTTTGAAACTTAAAACCCTAAATGGATGAGGACACTTGCAGAGACACAAAAAAAGAAAGGCAAAGACCGAAAATGACATTTTCTCATAAAAACCTAAAATTACTCCAACAGTCCCTTGATTTGAATTGTGCTAGCATTAATGTTTATCTCATAACCCATACATGGTAGCCACTTAGTTCTATGTTTTACATCTCTTATGACACACATATGATCGGTATCAACCTCAAAAAAATCTCATCTTTGTATTATTCCACTAACTGAGGTGGAATTTTTAATCTTTTGTGCATTCTATCTTGAAATTTACTAAAATAACTATTCATGACCAAATCAAAATTATCTCCTATGCCTTAAATATGCTCATTAATTTGATAAACAATATTTTTATCTGCTTTCCAAGTTACTTCACTGACTGTGGGGAAATTTTTTTGAAAATACAAGAAAATACACACAAATAGTGGACCAAACTTCAAAGTATTGGACTTTTCTTTCCTTATGGTATTCATGTTGTCATCCAAGTGCTTCAATAATATTTCACACAAATCTATCTTCATATCCTTTTTGACAATCTTGTAAGCTATGTCAACTGCTCTATAGGGTACACTATCTACCTAAGATGATTGAAATATTTGGTAGGATATGATGTTGGATGCAAACTTCAAGTCAGGATCATCTACTATGGATAATTTCAATCCTCTTCCATCCCATTTAGATTTTTTAAGCTCACACATCTTGTTCTTATCAATTTTTTTATATGCCCTCGGTCTATTATCAACCAAAAATCTTGTTACTATGTGCAAGACATCTTTTGTGATCTCCATTGGTCCATCAAGCTACATGAACTGATCATGAACTTAGCTCAATAATATCCTCAGCCATTCATGTTTGAATACAGTTAGCACATGCATAGCATGGACTAAACCCTTGGTCTACAAATGTGTGTGGTCACTCTTCAAATTCTCATTCACACATAGATTCTTGTATAATGTGTTAATCTCCCCTTGGTATATATCTTCAATTTTGTAGTGATTGAAGGTGTGAACATATTCAATCAGATTACCCCTTGGTGGGATCGATGATAAGGCTCCAGCTTTGTCAATTTTTGTAGCAACGATGAGAGGAAACTTATACTTGGGATTAACGGTCCATCAATCTTCTCAACAATTATTGGTTTTTGTATCTTAGGTGCCATCTTGATCTTAGAAATATCCTTTAAACACTAAGATTCCACTTGAATAGTAATTAGAATTTGTGAACACCACTTGGTAAATGCTATAAATACCTTGAATGTTCTTTTTAGATGCTCGAAATGCTCAAATGATCACTCTAAATCACTCAGTGATTTCTATTCTATTAAATTATTCAAGTGCTTGCGAAAGTGTAAGGTATAAATGAAATGGCATACCCTCTATTTATAGTTTTTCCCTGATTAGGGATTCCAATGTCTATAAAGTTTGTATTAAATACTTTTTACCTACTTTATTTTACCGATAACTGAACTACACTTTCCTTTCACCGAATGGATAAAATAACTCATACATTATACCGATCAACATATGAAATGTTAACTTCATAACTTATATACAAAGTCATCTTATTATGTGGATATGGATCCTTTCACTAATTCTAGGAACCAATTGAAGATATAATTTAGGTTGTCAGCTTGTATACATACCTCTGACTGATTAAGTAAATATAGGTACGCTCAATCCAAAGGTTGTGGTGCCATCACTTGTTACAAGTTCTATTCCATCATCTTGAGTCTTCCTTCTCCAAGTCATATTCATCTAAAGTCTTATCTCATCAATGTTAACTTGATTCTTTTCAATTAGTTGCTCCTCAATTAAATTTTTATTTTGGTACTTGTAGTCTTTGGATAGGTGACCAACCTTGTGAAAATGGAAACAAGCCATTCAAGAATTTCTCCATGGTTTTATGTTGTTCATACCATACATCCTAAAGAAATTTTCAGCTATGTGACAAAAATCTTCCACATAGGGTACAAGTAATTCTTGTATTATAATCCCAAGGTATAGTTGGTCCTTGTCGGTTGTTTGCAACATTCTATTGAATAGGGACCCATTTCTCATTTTTATGACCATATCTCTTGTAGTTTTTACAGTAACCTTCAAATCTTGTCTTCCTTGGATTGTTAATGACTCTTTCGCTACATTCAAATGCCTTATGGCCATACTTACTATAGTTGTAACAATGATCCTTAAACTTAGGAGTACTTGGTGGATTACCTTTTTTTCTTCTACATATATTTTCTGTGTCATGGTTTTCTATAATGATAGCATGTAGGCTTCTTTATCTTATGTATATTGGCAGCATTATCTCAGTTAGCTACTTGATTGGAGGACTCACCCTTCTTGATGGTGTTGTTTGCATTGTATCCAAGTCCAGTAGTGTCTCTTGGTTGTCTCTGATTTCTTAGTTGTTCATCCAGAATCTTTAATGCTTCTTCATTTCTTTTTAATACTTCATTAGCATCTTTCTTAGATTTTAGATTGTTCTTTAGATGTTCATTCTCGGATCTCGGTTCAGTAATTTCTCTGACTTTTCTTGCAACATCTTGATTTGCACTAACTCATTGGTCTGTCCAATTGTTGGAGTTTGTGTAAACCTCATTATTTCCCTATCTTTCTCATATAGTCTTGTATTCATTTGTCTTCTCTCATCTTCATCTATTCTTTTGTCATCTTTAGCTTTTCCTTTTTGTTCTAGGATTTCACACATCATTACTGATTGTGCTTCTTGTTCTTTTTTCAATATTTTCACCTCATCAACTAGGTTTTTATTCTTTTTGGAAAGTTCTGATATTATAGCATCAAATTCATCAAAAATGTTTACCTCTGACTATTCTTCAAGTTCTTCAAAATGATCTTGAGTATCTTTCAATTGATTTGCAAGATCCTTCTTGTTGCTTGAATTTTTTAATTAATTGCTCAATTCTTCAACCTACTTATTAGCCATTTTGAGTTCCATTTCCATGTTCTCGACCACCCTTTCATACTTGTAGCTTTCCATCTTTCTAGATCTTTCCTATGAAGTGATTAAACTTCTTAATAAGAGACTGTGCTTTGATACCAATTGTTGGACTAAGTATTCAAGAGTGAGTATTAAGGGGAGGGATGAATCAGTACTGTAAAGCACTTTTTAACTAATTAAACTTTCCATCTTAACCATTTACTGAATCTGAATAGAGGTAAAAATGGATTCACCACTATTCAAATATGTGAGAGAGTGGATAGATAGATGTGTGGGGAAATATGAGATCTATTCCCAAATCCAAATTCCCAAAGGAGAAAACCAATTTGATCAACCAAAAGGTTAATACACAATCGAATCAATCTATGGAGAATATGAAAGAGAGAGAGAGAGAGAGAGAGAGAGAATAACCCTATGTTTCGCTATGGTTCAATTGAAGTCTTTAGGATTTGAAGTAATTGAAATACAAATACTAACCTCAAAATAGGGCAGATCTAGAAAATGTCAAATTTTGATGTCTATGTGTACTTTCAGGCAATTCTGCAACCTAATCTGGACTGCAAATGCCGAGATAGAGAAAACCCATAAATCTTTCTCAAGATGAGCTTAGGCCAAGTTTGACCCTCATAAAAGGTCAAATACTACATTCTTTATTTGAAGGCGGATTCTGATTTTGTTCGCAGATCTCGAAAGTTCACCGAAAAGGGTATCCAAATTTGCTCTCAGATCTGAAATCCCACACCTATACCTGCAAGAAAAGGAGAGTTTTTGTTGTTTGTTTGAGGGGTTTGCCTTGGTCAAACCCCAGTTTGGAATCAACCTTAATATTGAAATTGAAATAGGAATGCTAGCAAGTAGTAGAAAAGGATCTAACAATGAAGCTATGCAATTCAATGTATTTTGAATGTAAACAAGTATATTGATATGAAAGCTTGAACAAAAAAATAAATCAAACCTCCATGATTGTATGCTTGGAATCCACCTTGAGGGAAGAATGAAATGGATATTGAAGATGAAAAAAGGATCTTGAAGGAAGATCACACCATCATGATGGCTAGATCTAGGGTTTGAATGATGAATCTTGAATGCTTGAACCAAATCCCTTCAATGGCTTGAATGTTTGAATCCTTGATCTTCAATGGAGAACTTGGATGGAGAAGAGGACTTGAATGTTTGAATGGATGCTTTCTTGAACTTGAGAAAATCTTGAGAGCTTGGTATCTTGATCATGAAAGTGGATGGATATAATGAGAGAGGAAGGCCTCCTTTTATAGTGAACTAGGGCACAATCCTCTAGAGGGGCCACCTTGGAGAATTAAATCCCAATTAGGTCCTGACCTTTAGAAAATATACCTAGATTAAATGCAATTGAAGGATTTACCATTCTGAAACCCGAAATGGCCGACCTAGAGGTGGGAAAACAAATATCCTGAAATCTCGATGCCCGAAAATCAAGGATTCTGGAAATTTGAAGGAAGGGGGAAAAATCAAGGTTGGGACTGACCTAGTCAGGTTTGAGTTTGAACCTGACCTAGTCAGGTTCGAGCTCAATCCTGACCTAGTTAGGTTCAACCTCGAATTTGACCCTAGGCCCAGATTTAGTCAGAACCAGGACAGGAGGTCTCGGGGATGCCCAGAGACCTAGAAATGATATCAGAAAAGGACAAAATGTCAGTGATAAGCATAAAATCCTATGATAACTATGATGAAGGCTAGGAGGACCTATTTCTAAGTCCTACCTAGAAAATAGAGCCAAAAAAGAGGGAAATTAAGGAGAATCCTCGGGATCCTAACCCTAATTTCACCTAGAATGAAACAAGAAAGAAGTGGAAGGTGGGAAGAAGGCCAGATCAAAGAAAACATCAATCCAAGGCATTCAAGATGACCCCAAACCACTTACTCAGAGGGCTAAATGCTCTTATCATGGAAGTGCTTCCATTTTAAGATGATACATTAAGCCCCCACTTTAGCAAGAGTAAAGGAGAAGAAAAAGAAGATCCAAGTGGATTCACAACAAGATAAAATAACACTTAGCTAAGGACAAAAGCCCCCAGACTAAGGATTCTAACTCAACATACATGCACGAGGGTGCCAAAATAACAAAGGTTAGTACTAAATAACCCAAATCAATTAGCATAAGAAACCTCGCTAAAAAAAATATTTCTCATACTAATATCATATTTGGAAAGCTATCATAAAAGCATAAATGTTTACATAAGAAAGACAAGAGAAACACTATAAATAACATAGCTTCATGATCCAGTCATACTAGCATGGAAGATAAAAGAGAGAAAGGAGAAAGTGATTACCTCACCCAGTAAGATGCCCACCTTACCGTGAATCACCTTGGAGGGAGAGCCCAATAGGTTCACCCATAAACTATGCTTGCAATTGTAATGCATCTTCTGATGACTTCTAAAATGCCCATAGATCCACCTTCTTGTATCACTATGAATATGAAATGTGTGTCTCCTCAAGATTTAGCAACTTATGTGCGTTACCCTCAAAAGATTTAGCATATAGGTGCATGTCTTTTCAGGATTTAGCAACTTATGTGCATTACCTTCCAAGATTTATCATATTTGAAATTGGAAATGCATGTCCTTTCAGGATTTAGAAACTTATGTGTGTTACCTTCAAAGGATTTAGCATATTGAAAAACTTAAAAAATGTGTGTCTCCTCAGGATTTAGCAACTTATGTGCATTACCTTTGGAAGATTTAGCATATAAAAATAAAAAACTATAGTACAAGGGAGGCCCTATATATGCCCCCCTCCTTAATATGGAAAAAACATACTATTTTGACATGTTAAGGAAAGAAAAGAACAAGGATAAAGCCTTCTTTAGCATCAAGACAATATCCTCAATCAACACCCAGTCCAAGCCAAGAAGGTCACAGCTCCTATGAGGCCATGGAAAGGATGAATGTAAAGAGATATCATGCAAGAAGTGAAAAGAAATCAACCCTTATGAGGGATAGCACACAATTCAATTTCCAAGGTGAGAGATATATCAACCATGGAAACCCAATGTCAAACAACAAAAGAGGTTGTTATCAAGGACATAGGTCCTCAATGCAAACCAAAATTTTCATGTATGATTGGATGTCACATAATAGATAAATATTGATTAACCAAGGAAAGAGGTAAATCTTGGAAAGATAGAAAAGAAGGAGATGGCATCCTTGCCCCCCAAGTGTAGGAACAAGGATGAAAGAGGATACCTAATTCACAATGCAAGGAGATATCCTATTTAGAAACAATGTACACCATATCCTGAGTGAGGGATATTGACCCCTACATCCAAGAGTGTAGATAATCATGAAAAGGATATATTACTCATAAAAAAAGATCCTTAAAGAAAGAGATCTTATCAACAAGACCCCCACCAAAGAGGAGTGCTTTAGATAAAATATCATCTTTCAAAAGTGGGAACAAAGATTCAATCATCAAGCCCCCTACACAGAAAAGGAAGAGGAATCTTTGGAATGAGGGAAACAACTCTAACACCAAAGCAAGGGTGAGAGTTTATAAAGAACATAATTTACAAAATAGAGAAGAAGTGATGACTTAGGACAACAACTTCTCATATAAGAAGGTTATCCATAGTCAAAACATCTATCAATATGTTGAAATAATATTGCAATATAAAAGAATACCACTAAGCTAAGGAAAATAGTTCCCTAGACAAAGAGAAAAAAAGATTTACCTTACCCCCCAGAGATAGAGACAAGGGATACCTTCACAAAACAAATGTTTGAGAAAAGATATCTTGAATAGAAAATATAGATTCTATGGATGATTAAAAACATAATGCAAAGCCATAGAAAAAGAGGAGAGAAAGAATACCAATTAAACCCTAATAAAAGACCTAATGGATCCTAGGAGACTGGATGAAAATACACCTCTTTCCCCCTAGTCATGAGACAAGAGGAGAAGAACAATTACATTATATCTAAAGGAGGGGAATCCCCTATATCAAAATTATGAAGGAATTGTAAAACTGCATGAGAGTGAGATAGAATTCCTAAAGCAGCTCATTCTCTAACATATATCTTAAAATGTTTACAATCAACAAGTAAATGTTTGTTACTATAATGAAAAGGACATTTATATTTGTATAGAGCATCTATCAGCATAGGTCTAAAGATTTATTTTTTGGAATTGATTAGCTCAACGTATACCTTCTTAGCAATTTCTTAATGAGTAGTAGAGTTATCTAATATAGGTGTGGGGAGAAGAATTTGAAGAGGAGGATAATTTTTAGCATCACCTACCTTAACTTGAGACTTCAAACAACCAACACCATAAATATCCAGTTTAGGGGGGATATGAACTGGAAACCTAATACCATGCTCATTAACTCCTAGCCCTAAACCTTTATAACCTTGTTTACTCACCATATTATATCCAGTAGTGTACATATTATGTAAAGCTTCTACAGGAGGTAATTGTTTATCATGTTCATGAGTAAAGGTTGTATAAGGTGGGATAATAGGTTTTAAAGAGGTTTCTATACCCTTTCCTTTAATTTCATCATGAATAGGAGGAGAAGGTAAATCAAATAAATCTTGCACATCCACATCTTGAACTATAGCTTTAATCCCATCATAAGTACAGGAAGAGTGAGGATTAATAGATGGAGAATTAGGTATCGGATTAGGATTAGGAAGATTATGGGATGATGTGTCATCTACCAAATTCTTCACATAATCTAAAAGATGAATAAGGTTACCACATAAAGCCCTAAGAAAAGTTTTAAATGTAGGCAAACTAGTGTCAGTCAACTTCACAAAAGCATGGGCAAGAGCAAAGTGAAGGGTCACCAACATAAGGAAGTGAATGATACTCTCATAAACATCATAGGTAGTATAAAGAGATGCTAAAAGAAGAGTGATGAAGAACATTACCATGCACCAAAACATCTTAACAATCTCCATAGTAAATGCAAGAAATGTTTTTGTTTTTTTATTGAATATATAGATTTTTTTGTATTTTTGAATTTTGAAATGCAAGAGCATAAACTAGATCTAACAAGGCAATCCAACACCAAAAAGAAAGAGAGAAAGCTAGTCGGGTTCACCAAAATTAATAGAGGTAAAAATGGATTCACCACTATTCAAATATCTGAGAGAGTGGATAGATAGATGTGTGGGGAAATATGAGATCTATTCCCAAAGGAGAAATCCAATTTGATCAACCAAAAGGTTAATACACAATTGAATCAATCTATGGAGAATATGAAAGAGAGAGAGAGAATAACCCTATGTTTCCCTATGGTTGAATTGAAGTCTTTAGGATTTGAAGTAATTGAAATACAAATACTAACATCAAATTAGGGCAGATCAAGAAAATGTCAAATTATGATGTCTGTGTGAAATTTTAGGTAATTCTACAACCTACTCCAGACTGGAAATGCCGAGACAAAGAAAACCCAGAAATCTTTCTCAAGATGAGCTCAAGTCAAGTTTGACCCTCATAAAAGGTCAAATACTACATTCTTTATTTGAAGGCCGAGTCTGATTCTGTTCACAAATCTCAGAAGTTTTTTGAAAAGGGTATCCAAATTCTCTCTCAGATCTGAAATCCTATACCTATACCTACAAGAAAAGGAGGGTTTTTGTTGTTTGTTTGAGGGGTTTGCCTTGGTCAAACCCCGATTTGGAATCAACCTTAATATTGAAATTGAAATAGGAATGCTAGCAAGTAGTAGAAAAGGATCTAACAACGAAGCTATGCAATTCAATAGATATGCAATTGTATTTTGAATGTAAACAAGTATATTGATATGAAAGCTTAAACAAAACAATAAATCAAACCTCCCTGATTGTATGCATGGAATCCACCTTGAGGGAAGAATGAAATGGATATTGAAGATGAACAAAGGATCTTGTAGGAAGATCACACCTGTTAGAATAACTGAGAGGGGGGTGAATCAGTTATCCAATGTCCCAATTCCAGAATGTATAATCCAAAACAATTTTACTACTTCTACAAGTCGATAACCATAGAATACTTCCACTGTCTATGTATTTACCGATTGACAATATAAACTTTGTATTAATTACCAATTAAATCTAACATGTAATATGCAAAGTATTATCACAAACAAATATCACAATCAACACATAACACAAGAGATTTTAACGTGGAAACCCTGTAAAGGGAAAAACCACCTGGGACCAACAACCCAAAATTGTTCACTCTTCTAAAGTGAGGTCGGTGAAGACCCAACCCTGTTAAAGGTTTACAAACACACTGTTAAGTGTGACCTTGTTAGAGGATTTTAGACCAGAAGTTATCATCCAACCAGCAGTCACTCTGGGATTGACAGGATAACAATGTTCACTCTATGAATGAAACATCAAAAGACTTTCATAGTCCACTCGGTTAAGAGATTTAACTATGTACAATGGTTAAATGTGTAACAGTAGGTGATCTACCTAAATACAACTTTAGTTTGCAGTTTATAGATCAATGTTCAACTCATTCAAATACTTCTGACCAATATAACACTTCAGATTCAATACTATATCAACTTATTGTCCATCGGTAATAAATCTTTGTAGCTCGGTAACTGTTCTACAGCTCAGTTCTTATTAACCAGTATGATCAAAAAAACTTCTTCACGCTATTATTCTGCAGTATCTTCTTCTTCCAACATCCTTTCATAATGAAATCAATGTCTCTTATATAGATGAGTAAATCATTTTCTTTTCCTCCATCAAATTTTGTCGCTTAATCATATTCATAGATTTTGCTTCTTTAAGCCCCCTCGGCTGATGAGTCAGTAACACATTTCAATCTACTCCATTAGATCCTTTTGATTTATGTTAGCTGTCGATCTTCATAACAAACATTATCTGTTACCTTGATTTCATACACTTTATAGCTCATCACTTTATCGGCTAAACTGATCATTTAATTCCTTTCTATTTTGCTCGGTTAACAAAGAAATGTGTTGGTGAACACAAGCTCAGTTAATATTGCACTCGGTATACACTACACTTCGTCAATGTATACTGAAATGCTTTATTTACCGACAACACTGCTTTGTGTCTTTCAGCTCTATTCTTCATCATAGATGAATGCAACATAATAAAGTCAATTCCATCAAGTTATAGACTCATCAACAAGTTACTTAGTGTATTCCTTATCCTCATCTATCATATACATCTTCCTCATGTAGATATTTTTGTTCTTCATCTCTTTCACCTTCCTTCAGATGTGTTGGTATAGTAACTTACAAGATAAGTACTATCAAGATAATTGATATCAATGACAACATAATACTAATTTAATCATCTTGCATATCTAATCATCAACTCCTTAGTAATCTTTGAATTACAGATTCTTCATTCTGGTTCTGAATCAGTTGTAGTTCATCACACACCATCATCATGGCTAGATCTAGGGTTTGAATGATGAATCTTGAATGCTTGAACCAAATCCCTTCAATGGCTTGAATGCTTGAATCCTTGATCTTCAATGGAGAACTTGGATGGAGAAGAGGACTTGAATGTTTGAATGGATGCTTGCTTGAACTTGAGAAAATCTTGAGAGCTTAGTATCGTGATCATGAAAGTGGATGGATATAATGAGAGAGGAAGGCCTCCTTTTATAGTGAACTAGGGCACAATCCTCTAGAGGGGCCACCTTGGAGAATTAAATCCCAATTAGGTCCTAACCTTTAGAAAATATACCTAGATTAAATGCAATTGAAGGATTTACCATTTTGAAACTCGAAATGGCCGACCCGAAGGTGGGAAAACAAATATTCCGAAAGCCCGATGCCTAAAAATCAAGGATTCTAGAAATTTGAAGGAAGGGGGAAAATTTGAGGTTGAGACTGACCTAGTTAGGTTTGAGTTCGAACTTGACCTAGTCAGGTTTGAGCTCAATCCTGACCTAGTCAGGATCAACCTTGAATTTGACCGTGAGCCCATATTTAATCAGAACTAGGACAGGAGGTCTCGGGGATGCCCAGACACCTAGAAATGATATCAGATAGGGATAGAATGCTAGGGATAAGCATAAAATCTTATGATAATTGTGATGAAGGCTAGGAGGACCTATTTCTAAGTCCTACCTAGAAAATAGAGCCATGGAAGAGGAAAATTAAGGAGAATCCTTGGGATCCTAACCCTAATTTCACCTAGAATGAAATAGGAAAGAAGTGGAAGGTGAGGAGAGAGCCAAATCAAAGAAAAGATCAATCCAAGGCATTCAAGATGACCCCAAACTACTTACTTGGAGGGCTAAATGCTCTTATCATGGAAGTGCTTCCATTTTAAGACAATACATAATCTATATACTTTGCATGCATCTCATAAAACATATAAAAGATATAACAAATAACACAACACAATTATTTTGGTATCACATAAATCCTTGTTAGAGGATAAAACTGTGATGGGGATAACACCCACAAGACTTCACTACTACAACAAAAAAAATTCTTGGTTAGAGCTAAAATGTTTAGCTATTTCTAATAGCTTACCCTGTTAAGAGTATTAACTCAGTTAAGAGTCTTCAGACTATTAAGTCTACCTTGTGAAAGGATTTTACAATTATAATATAAGAACTAGACTTGGTTAAAGGATATACAAAATAAGATATGTTAGGATCTACTCAGTTAAGAGACTTTACAATCATGATTACTCATTAATTAGTAACACTAACTTGTCTATTAAACTTGTATAAAACATATGCATATTCGACTCTTTATACTCATTAACTTATTACCTCATACTATGTACCTCTCATAGTAAAAATTTAGCACTTGGTAGATTCACTTATGAATCACAATAAATTTTCAACTTTTTTCTTCTCTATACTCGGTGACTTCTCTATTCATCACCTTCTTAGTAATATCTACTTCATACATATAGTCTCCTCTTGCATTCATACATACTGCAACCACATTGATCTTCATACTCTAATCTATTTATATAAAATTCTAGAAGCACTGCTAGGAGTTATAGAATCATCTCTTCAAATGGTGCTAGCATTGGTTACTCCTCCAATTCATATTTCATAATTTATTCTCATTGAAAAATCTCACCTTGTAATCATGTGTAATCATCATGTTTCAATCTCCAATGTTTTGTTATACGATCTCCTCGATATTTGTAAACTATTTTCTATTTGGTGTCAAGGTTCAATGTAGTTAAAGATTCTTCTTGTGTCAGCCTGATATGCTCAGTAACACATTTCCCTAGAGCTCGATAACCATCTTCTCTTCTCGGTTTGGTTGATGTTATAGCTCAATATAAATTTCTTCTCGGTGCTTGGTTTTGCCTTGCTCGATGCCTAAACTTGCTTTGCTTTTACCAAAATTCCTTGTTCCTTATTTCCTTTATCAAATAACTTTGACAAACAATACATACTTCCTCATAACTAATGACAACAATAATAACTCTTAAGAGTATCAGCTAAATTATATCTTAATACATAAATTATTTTATTATCTACTAAATTATACTAATCCATAGGGATAAAAATACCTTATTACTAGAGGCCAACCTAGTTGACTAGCAATAATCTCAACTTCATTTTAATTTCCCCAAAGACATTTATACCCGTATTTCTTATAAACTAAAAAAAAAACTTATAGTAATGAACAATTCCTATGGTAAGGCATTTTTTTACCATTTATTATCTAGTTCTCAAGTATCTATTGCGAATAATATACATAAATCCATAGAAAAATGAGACATTGAGATGAACATTTTGAAGAAAAAAAACTTCACTTTCAGACACCTATTGTTGTAAAACTATTAAAAATTGAATGATGATGTAAACTAGTGACTTTTAGAATTTTGTTTGTAGTTTCAAATTTTATTTTATTTTAAATGGAATTTATTTTTATCTAATGGTATAATTAAGTATTCACTAATTACACTTTACTTAAGTTTACTTAGGATAATACATTTTCATATCAGTTGTCATTGAGACACCTAGGAGTTTGCATTTCATTTTATCACATGGTGGAGGAGAATTTCCACTTTAGGTGGTGATAGTTACTAACTCATTCCACTTTAGGTGTGATACCCACCTTTAGTACTCTTATCACATTATTATCTTCTCATTGTGGCACATGTTGCACATAGTTTGATGTACAATGGAGGATGATCCAACTTTGGTGGACATGTGATTCTACCTAGTATGGTCAATAGCTTATCATCTCCTTATCATGTAGTCTTATTGCATTGCCTATATATTCAAACATGTCTACATTGTACTTGGACTAATTGCATCTATTATCATTTTATTATTGATCATCATTGAATCCATTCATCTGCGGGTCATATCATTTTGTCTCTCTTATTGTGTTATCTATTGAGCTTCTAGATCTTGGCATTTCATTCTTTTCCTTAGCTAAATTCTTACATGGTATCAGATCCATAGGAGTCCTCATTGCATATCCATTGGAGATTCATTGTTGCTTCAACTTTGGGAGGGCCACGATTCAAATACAAAGGTGCAACAACTTGTGGGAGTGTCTAGAGAAAGATCTAGCATCACCATTACGTCTGGGTGGCCATTTCAATGAATTTTGACTATAAATGTACCTATTTTAGACAAAATTCAAATTTGAGGCAAAATATTTTTACAATCAGGCTGATACGACCCGATCTATGCAAGGGTATGATTTTCTTTAAAAAAATTATTTTATTTATTTCTATGATTTCTCCATTCTGTTTGCATTTTATTTTTCGTTATATTTTGTTGTGAAAAATATTTTTATTTTGTGTTATATCAGAGAGGTACATTTGTTAGAGAATTCTTAGGTTACAGGGCACTTAGATCTGACAATGAAGTCAACTACTACAATCCACATAATTTGGCAAGTTAGACACATTGGAACCAATGACTTATTTTGCTTTACATCTATGAAAATTATCTTATAAGGGGGCATGAATTTGAAATGGCATGAATGTGGGACTAAATAGTCCTACACACCAAAGTGGCTCTTCCCTACAAAATCACCTAGTTGCAACCAAAACTCCAAGGGTAACTCACCAAGCCTCCATTGACAAAACCACTCACATTGGCAATAGGTTCGTTTGATTTTGTTTATCAATGCAACACTTTAGTATGTAAAAAGAAAATTTACACCTAGAACCATGCATGTGGGATACATCCAAAAAAAATTGGCATTGACACTCATTTCACCGTCAATTTAAAAGCTCGTGAGGCACTAATGTTAGTACTTTTTTAAAAAAATTACCCCTCACGAATTGCATTCACATTTTTGGAGGTGATTTTCAAACGTGCACAACTCACTCATCTAAACTCCTTTTTTAATACCTTTTTTCCTTCGAGGTAGAACTTCGTGCTCTTTCTGTAAAAATCAATTTTTCATTTTGATGCACAGATTTTTCAAAAAAATCAATTTTTCACAACTCTAGTTGAACAATCCTCAATTTTGAAGCTTTAGAGGCTTTGTTCGGGCTCATACAAACACATTTTCAGGTGTCATTTTTTTTTAAAGTGTATTTTTTTTAGTAATTTCTAAATTTTCTATTAAATTATAGCCTTATTTGGGAAAAAATATCACATTTAGATCTAGGTCCTTTTTTGGCCTTGTATGATCATTGCAATGCTTGGATCTCGATTTGATTATGAACAATATTGATTTGAGTCTGATTTGGCCTCATTGAGGTGGTTATAAACACAAAAATCAAAACTCTACTTTGGCCCATTTTGGCAAGTTGCAATTGTACATGGACTAAATATAAAGTGCCAAAAGTACCATTTTTTTTATTTTGTTTTTCTTATTTTTATTTTTATTTTTTTCTTGGGGGGAAGTTCTTTGATTGAGTGAATTTTGGGGGTTTCTTG
Source organism: Chamaecyparis obtusa (assembly GCA_027943335.1). Taxonomy (NCBI): domain Eukaryota; kingdom Viridiplantae; phylum Streptophyta; class Pinopsida; order Cupressales; family Cupressaceae; genus Chamaecyparis; species Chamaecyparis obtusa. The sequence goes on from BSBK01009301.1 coordinate 131,096, forward strand.
TGTGCTTGTGTCTCTTTCTCTCTTGTACTCTTTTATTTTTGCATCATGGGTTCACCTAAATGTCCATTATTAACTTCACATAACTATGCTACATGGAAAGATAAAGTATGGAGTAAACTAATGGAAAAAGGGTTTAAATCTTTATATAAATGGCACAATTAACGAGCTTGTTATTCCTAATGTGGATGATAATGCAAAAACTAATTGGAAAATTATAGACAATATGGCTTCAGGAATTATAAGGAGTTGTGTTAATGAAGATGTCTTCTTCCACATTTCAAGCTTTAAGGCTACCAAGGGTGCTTGGAACAAACTTGAAGATTTGTATGGTAAAGTGGATGAGGAAAAGCGGTTCTCAATTGAGGATGATCTACTTCTCTTGGATCCTAGGAATTTTGGCAAAATTCAAGCCTATGTCAACAAAGCCAATGAATTGAGAGCACTACTTAAGGATTGTGGTAATCCCATGAAAGATGATAGGTCGAATCATCACATCTTGAAGATACTACCTTCAAACTATGCAACTTTTATCTTGACTTACAATACTCACAAGTTGACCATGGGAAGTGCCTTCACTAAGCCTTGATTTGATGCATTTGCAGAAATGTTGATGTTGGAACAGTCAAAATTGATGGATATGGGTATTCTCAAGTATTCAAAGTCTATGGCATTGATGACTAATAATGAGGACCAAAGAAATTAAGGTGGAAAAAGTTTCAAAAACAAAAAGAAGTGGAAGCCAAAATCACAATCAAAGACACAACAATCTTCCTCCTCACAAAAAAGAAAATCTTCTTTCAACAAGAAGGGAAACAACAACAAGGATAAACTATTTTGTGCATATTGTAAGAAACCAAATCATGATGACCATCATTGCAAGACTAAGATAATTGATGAGTTGGAAAACTTACTCAAGAAGAACAAAATAAATGTGCCAAATACTTCCAAGGATTCATCTCCATCTACTTCAAAGGGAAAAGGGAAAGCACTTATAGAAAGTTAAAGTTCTTTAGAGGAATTGATTCTTGATTGAGGTGTCACACATCATATGGGTACTTTAAAGGGGAAATTTTCTTCATTGGAGCTATTTAGGGTACCTCACCTCTTTGTAGGGAATGATACACAAGTGAAAGTTAAAGGGAAAGGACAAGTTGAGATGGATCATGGAGATTTCAAAGATGTTCTTTAGGTTCCAAACCTTAGCACCAATCTCCTTTAAATTTACCAAATCACTCACTATGGAGGTGGAAATAAAGTTTATTTCCTTCCTGATTCAGTAATGGTGTGAAATCTTAAGGATGATTCATTGGTTATAGTGGGTAAAGCTAATCATGGTACAAGGATTTATTCGTTATCCCACTTTGTGCCTAAGTCTCCTTCACATGCCTTGTTGACTCATATTCAATCACAAAGTAAATTATTGCATGAGTGGTTTGGACATCTTGAATTTTACTATCTTCAATATCTTAGTTCAAAACATATGGTCAAAGGTGTACCTACAATCAACTTTTCTAAGACTGAATATTCAACTTTTTAATGGATATACATCTAGAAGAGAAGTTTGAAAGGGGGAAGTCTTGGAGAATCAATTTTTCTTGAGTTGGTTCACAGTGTTCTAGTAGGCCTCTTTCTAGTGACATCAATCAACAAGGGTTGTTATTTACTCACTTTCATTGATGACTTTTCCCACTACACATGTGATGCAGGAGCATCCTGGGTGTAAGAGCAATCTTGCATCACCCAAAAAAATATTTTTGTTTGCTTTTCAATAAGGGCTATCTTATGCAAAGCTGCTATTTATGGAAACTTTCTATTTTTAGTAAGTTGGTCATATGATCTCGAAATGTTCTGATTTCACATGTGGAGATTCATCTTAGTCATATCAGCCTGCCAGTAAAGTTTCATGGCTAGATCAGGTCTAGTTTTGAAGATATTGAAGATTTTTGGTATTGGTAGCAGGGTACAGAAACTTTTAACTCAGTTTTGAAGGCTTTAGAGGCCCTAAAAAAGGTCAAATATTTGGCTAACTAGAGCTTGAAAAAATCACACACTATAGAGCTCCTTGTGCCCTTTCTAGATTGGGGTCATAATAGTCAATCAGGTCAACGGGTGATGGCTTATGGTCTCCAGAAATCAGGCCACCTAAAATGGTGGAAAATAATTTTCCTTTAAAATTTATGTTTGGGTTTCAAAATTTATTTTGAGCTGACTTTGATGTAACAAATTGAAAAATAAAATAATTCTAAGTTTGGTCAGCCCTTAGGGCTAAATTTCTGGAACCTTCTCGGGTGGTGGAAATTGCCTATATAAAGAAGGCCCGTAGTGTTGTCTAGGACAGTTCTGGGTAGATCTAGGTAATGATTCAAGGCTTTTTCCTACAAAATATTGTAAGGGGAATGCCCATGTGGCTTTGCATATTGTAATTCTAAAACTTTGTGATTCCACACTTGTGGAGATAATAAGAAGCCCATTTTCTATTCTTGCAAAATTGTTGTTGTTCTCTATTTTTGTTATGTGTTTGTGGTATTAAGGGGAGCACCCTTCATCAAGTGGTATTAGAGCGAGAGTTCCTGAGTGTGTAAATAGATCACCAACTATGAGGCAGTTTACACTAGGACCATGGTTAGGGTTTCAGCACGCATCGTGAAAATGCCTCCACAAAGGGAACGTGGCAGAAGAGTTGGTATTATAACACCTAATGTTAGGGAACTGTAGAGATAAGTGCGAGCATTGCAAGAGGAGATTCATAGAGGAATGAATCTTAATATCAGATATGAAAGTGAGGATGAAGCTGAGGGAGAAAGAAATTTTGATCAAGAAGAAGGCAAAATTTTAAACCAAGAGGAAGAAACACTTTTTTGAGCTATTTCCAAGATTGAGAAAAGACCTAAGATTGACGTTCCTACATTTTTAGGAAATCTTAACCCAGAAGATTTGATCGAATGGATCAATGAATGTGAAGAATATTTTGAGTATGAAGATATTGAGGATCTTGATAGGGTCAAATTTGTGAAGGCCAGACTGAAGGGTCATGCGAAGATGTAGTGGCAAGAGATTCAGTTGGAGTGAAATCAAAGATCCTATTGATTATGAACTTGATCTACTACAGAAAATGCAAAGTTTGAAGCAAGCAAGAAGATCTATTCAAGAGTATACAAAGGAGTTCTATCAAATCCCCATTAGAACAGGCCATGTAGAACCTGATAAGGAGAAATTTTCCCATTACCTTAATGGGTTGGGGCTGAGCATTCAAGAGGAGTTGAATCTAGTTTGAATGAATAGTATTGAAGAGGCATACCAATTTTCCCTAAAAGTAGAGGAAAAGTTAAATAGGAAGTTCGAGAGGAGATAAAATGGAAGAGGTCACGGTGGATGATCTGGTGGATGGTCCTATGGAGGCTGAAATGAAGATCTGAAAAAGAAGGATGAGGCCAGTAGCAATCATAATCAAAGAGGAAATAATTCCAATCACTTCTAGGATCAAAGTAATAGAGATTAGAGAGGAAGAGGAAGAGGACAAGGATCTGGAAGAGGAGACTTTTATGGAACATGTTTTCACTGTGGAGAAGAAGGTCATAGGGCATTTGAATGTCCTCAGCACCAAGGAAGAATAGACAAGAGAAATGAAGGCCAGGCCAGAGTTGCACATGTAGATGAAGATGCTAGATCATCAAATTCTAAATATGTTAAAAGAGGAAAAATGTTGATTAATACAAGAGTTCTGTTGAGTGGTGAGAATGAACCTAAGAAAAGGAGGATCCTATTTCACACTAGATGCAAGTGTGAGGGTAAATGTTGTGATGTGATTATTGATAGTGGAAGCACTGACAATTTAGTATCAGAAGAGATGGTAACAAAGTTGAAGCTCAAGAGACAGAAATACCCACATCCATACCAGATTCCTTGGGTGCAGGATGACCACAAGGTCATGGTCAATGAACAATGCCTAGTGAAGTTCAAGATTAGTGGATACCATGGTACTGTGTGATATCATATATATGGATGCATGTCATATGCTGTTAGGTAGACCATGGCAGTTTGACAGATGTGTTGCACATGATGGCTATGTGAATACATATTTCCTAACAAAGAATGGAGTGCAACATAAGATAAAGTCATTGAATGACATAGAAGAAAGGGTATGTGGTAGTGCAAAAATAACTTTTTTTGATGGAAGAAAATTCCTAGATGGTATGAGGCATGAGCATGTGTGTTTTTCTTTAAATCCAAAAGTTGGTAAAGAGGAAGTAGAGGAGGTACCTGTAGAGGTTACATATTTGTTGAATGAGTTTCAAGATATTGTATCTGATAATGTACCTAATGGATTACCACCGGTAAGAAAGATCAATCATCAGATGGATTTGATTCCAGGAGCTAGTTTTCCAAATAGGGCAGCACACAGAATGACACCAACAGAAAGTGAAGAGTTGAACAGACAAGTACATGAATTGTTACAGAAGGGATTGATTCAGGAGAGCCTAAGTCCATGTGTTGTACCAACAATATTAGCACCAAAGAAGAATGGAGAATGGAGGATGTGTATAGATTCTAGGGCTATAAGCAAGATCATAATCAAGTACAAGTTTCCATTGCCACGAATGGATGATATTATGGACTATTTGAGTGGAGTTTTGCATTTATCAAAGATAGATCTGAAGAGTGGATATCATCAGATTTGGATCAGAGAAGGAGATGAGTGGAAGACTACCTTCTAGACAAAGGAAGGACTGTATGAGTGATTAGTCATGCCTTTTGGGCTAACTAATGCAACGAGAACTTTCATGCCGCTCATGAACAAGGTTCTGAAAGAATTTTTAGGTAAGTTTGTCATTGTTTACCTAGATGATATTTTGATCTTTAGTAAGACATTGGAGGAGCATATGATACATATTCGTAGGGTGTTTGAGAAGTTGAGATAAGAAAAATTGTTGATAAATTTGAAGAAGTGCAGTTTTGTAAAGAAAGAGTTAGTGTATTTGGGATTTGTAGTTTCAGCAGAAGGTCTAAAAATGGACCTAGAGAAAGTGGAGGCTATCCTTGAATGGCCTACCCCAAGGATTCCTACTGAGGTAAGATATTTTCATGGTTTGGCCATCTTTTACAAAAAATTTATCAAAAATTTTAGCAGTATTTGTGGACCCTTGACTGAAACAATGAGAGGGGATAGAAAAGAGTTCAAGTGGACTAATGGGGCAGATAAGAGTTTTAAACTATTGAAATAGAAAGTTACAGAAGAGCTTGTTTTAGCACTTTCAAATTTTAATAAGGTGTTTCAAGTAGACTATGATAATAGTGGTGCTACAATAGGAGCTCTTATGAGCCAAGAAGGTAAACCTATTGCTTATTTTAGTGAAAAGTTAAATGACACCAAGAGGAAATATTTTGTTTATGATCAGGAATTTTATGCTATAGTTCAAGCATTGAAGAAATGGATACACTATCTGCTTCCTAAGGAGTTTGTTTTGTATACTGATCATCAAGCTTTACAATATTTGAATAGTCAAGGAAAGTTGAATCAAAGGCATTTGAAATGGGTTGAGTTTTTGCAGAGTTATACATTTATTTTAAAACACAGGAGTGGAAAGTCTAATAGGGTTGCAGATGCAGTTAGCAGAAGGAAACTATTGATGACAAAGATGCAAATTGAGGTGGTTGGGTTCAAGGAACTCAAAAATTTGTATCCAGAGGATCCTGATTTTGGTGAAGCTTGGAAAGCTTGCACAGAACCTATTACTCTAGACAGAATGAAGTGGTTGGATTTCATCATTCAGGATGATATGCTATTCAGAGGGAGTCAATTATGCATTCCATGAAGTTCTATGAGGGAGAATCTCATCAAGGAGAAACATAGCGGAGGACTGGTTGGATATTTTGGTCATGATAAAACCCTTGCTTTGGTTAGTGAGAATTATTATTGGCCACAGTTGCAGCAAGATGTGAAGAAGTTTGTACAAAGTTGTAGAGTATGTCAGATGGTGAAAGGAGTGAAGTAGAATATAGGATTGTATCAACCATTACCTATACCAGAGAAGCCTTAGGAGGATATAAGTATGGACTTTGTTCTTGGTTTACCAAGGACTCAGTGGGGACATGATTCAATTTTTGTGGTGGTTGACAAATTTTTGAAGATGTCACATTTCATTCCATGCAAGAAGACTAATGATGTTGTACATGTAGTAGAATTTTTTTTCAAAGAAGTAGTGAGACTACATGGTTTGCCAAAGGCCATAGTTTAAGATTGAGACACTAAGTTTGTTGGATATTTTTGGTGAACATTGTGGAAGAAGTTAAAGATAGATTTGAAGTTTAGTTCATCACATCATCCACATACTGATGGACAGACAGAGGTGGTGAATAGGAGTTTGGGGAATTTGCTGAGATGTTTGGTTGGAGATAAGCCAATAGGATGGAATTTGATTTTACCACAAGAATAATTTGCATATAATAATTGTGTTAATAGGAGCACTGGTAAATCACCATTCTAGATTGTATATGGAAGTATTCCCAAAAATGCATCTGAGTTGAGAAAGCTAGATAAAAGGGAAATAAGTAGTGTTGAAGCTGAGGATTTTGCAGAACACTTGAAGAACATCCATGAGGAGGTGAGAAAGCATATTACCAAGATGAATGCGTAGTATAAGGCTAAGGAAGATGAGAAAAGGAGGCATAAGGAATTTCAAGTTGGAGATGAAGTCATGGTTCATTTGTAGAAGGAGTGATTTCTAGTTGGTACATATAACAAGTTGAAAATGAAGAAGTTTGGACCATGTAAGATACTGAAGAAGCATGATTTAGGAAATGCATATGAGGTAGAATTGCCTACTGAGATGAATATTTCACTAGTGTTTAACATTTCAGATCTGATAGAGTATCATGAAGGAGGTGTTGAAGATGAGATCACAATAGCACAGTGGAGTATTCCAGCAACTAGTTTAGATACCAAAGAGATTGAGGATATAGTGGATAGTCATGTTGGCAGAAGTACAAGGAACAGGATATATGAATAATATTTGGTCAAGTGGAAAGGATGACTTATTGAAGATTCATCATGGCTGACAAGGGAGGAGGTTAACCATCTTGGTTTTCCTCTTCATACCTGAGATGTGATGGGGTCACTTCTCAAATTACTCTAGGTGTCTGATGCAGGAGCATCTTGGGTGTAAGAGCAATCTTGCATCACCCAAAAAAATATTTATGTTTGCTTTTCAATAAGGGCTATCTTGTGCAGGGCTACTATTTATGGAAACTTGCTATTTTTATTAAGTTGGTCATACAATCTTGGAATGTTCTGATTTCACATGTGGAGGTTCATCTCAGTCATATCAGCCTGCCAGTAAAGTTTCATGGCTAGATTAGGTCTATTTTTGAAGATATTGAAGATTTTCGGTATTGGTAGCAAGGTACAGAAACTTTGAACTCAATTTTGAAGGCTTTAGAGACCCCAAATGAGGTCAAAACTTCGGCTGAATGGAACTTGCATGAGTGAGGCACTATAGATCTCCTTGTGCCCTTTTCAGATTGGGGTCATAATAGTCAATCGGGTCAACCGGTGATGACTTATGGTCTCCGAAAGTTGGGCCAGTTGAAATGGTAGAAAATAATTTTCCTTCAAAATTTGTGTTTGGGTTTCAAAAATTATTTTGAGCTGACTTTGATGTAATAAATTGAAAAATAAAATAATTCTAAGTTTAGTCGGCCCTTAGGGCTAAATTTTTGGAACCTTCTCAAGTGGTGGAAATTGCCTATATAAAGAAAGCTCGTAGTTTTGTCTAGGATAGTTCTGGGTAGATCTGGGTAATGATTCAAGGCTTTGTCCTATAGAATATTGTAATGGGAATGCCCATGTGGCTTTGCATATTGTAATTCTAAAAATTTGTAATTCCACACTTGTGGAGATAATAAGAAGCCCATTTTCTGTTCTTGCAAAATTATTGGTGTTCTTTGTTTTTGTTATGTGTTTGTGGTATTAAGGGAAGCACCCTTCATCAACATGGGTCTACTTTATTGGTCACAAAAGCTAAGTGTTTGCTAAGTTTCTAACCTTAAAGAGTCATGTTGAGAAGAAATAAAGTAAATCCATCAAGGTTCTCCATGTAGATAATGAAAGTAGACATGTGAACTCAAGACTTAGAGACTTTTGTGAACTCAAGGGTATTGATCTTCATAATCCAATTGCATTTAGTCCACAATAAACAAGAGTTGAAGATATGAAGATTAGCACTCTTAAGGAAATGGAAAGTTGCATGATTGAAGTGTGGTCCCTTTATCCATCACTTATGGTAGAAGCTATAAGTTTTTCCAATCACATCGTTAATAGATCTCCTCATAATGTCTTGGATGGAATGACTCCTTTTGAGGCATGGTGTAGAAGAAAAATGGTTGTAAAACACTTCAAAGTATTTGGTTGTCCAACATGGACAAACATATCTTCATAGAAATGCAAGGAACCTCTATCAAGGCCTTGTACATTCATTGGATATGAAGAAGGTGTTAAGACATATAGACTTATAGATCCTGAGACTCATGAGATCTTCATACAGAGGAATGTTCACTTTGAGGAAAGTTCACCTAGCTTATCCTCTACTCCTCTCCATACTTTAGATATTATGGACTGTGACAAAAGTGGAAGTGATTCAAATGGTTCATATACCTCAACCCCTACCCATAGGATTACACCTTTTCTTGGTAAACTTAAGGTTGAAGATAATCCTTCATCGTCATCTTCCACTAGACTTCATTGGGTTAGAAAAACTATTGATTCGATAGGTTCACTTGTGGGGGATGCTTCAGATAGTCAAAGGACAAGGTCACAACATCAACATATTCCACATGCATATATTTCTACAGTGATAGGTCCATATGATTCAACACTATAGGGTATACCTTATCTTCTAGTTACAACTTTAGGGGATGACTACTTGACAAACATTATAGGTTTTTTTGTGGATTCCTACATTGCAGATATGGGGGACATCATTGACGATATAAATCTTCTATTTGATGAGGAAGATCCTTCTTCAATTGTTGGGAGGGAATACTCTGACCCTCTTGTCCATTTTCTGTTAGAGTACTAAAGTGTTTTCTTATTAATTAAATCATGTTTGATTTAATTATTAAGTCACTTATTATCTCTTTCTACTTAAGCTAAACTTTAGGCATATAATAATTAATTGATTTATTAATTATTATTGTGTAACCTAGGTTTTACCCTTTTAGGGTTTTAGATATCTATTTATAAGGATTGATCTCCTTTGTACTCATAGTAGATTTAATAATAGATTATTCATTATTGAATTGCAACTTTTGTTTTTGTACATCAAGAATGATTTCTCCTCTCTTGTGGATCAATGTGTTCAAGCCTCCATAGCTTCTTTCTTCTTCTCTCTCTTTTTGTGATAGGTGTTTGCATGCAAGTATTCTTGGGTGCTGTGGGTTTTTTACTCATCAACTCCAATATGGTATCAGAGCTTCAGATCTATTTTCCCATGTCCTCTTCCTGAGAGATTCGGTCGTGTTTATCAAATCTTATTTTTTAGAAGGTTTTCTATCAAATCTAGGGGACCTATTTTTCTGGTCATCTTGGCTTCAAATGGACCTCACAGTTGTGTTCAGAGCATCCAAGAACCCCCAGATCCACATAAAATCTGTCCAATTTAGGCAAAGTTGGAATCTATGGAAAATTTGTTTTGCAATTTGCCTTGGCATAGATCCTAAGGTGGTCACTATTTTTTGGAGCATTTTGGCCCAAATAGACCTCAAGGTTGCATCTATAGTACCCAAAAACCCCTATTTCCATATAAGGCATGTCCAATTTGGACAACTTTGAATTTTGGGGCATTTTTTGTACCAGATGGCTTGGCACACTTCTCGAGATAGAATTTGTATAGACTAGCACACAAATCGAGGCATAATTTTACATCCCAGCATGAAAATTAGAGCAAAAAAAATTTGGTACTCTGGCACATAAAGATTCATATGACTGGCACTAATCCCAATGCATGCATACGATTTTGCAAAAAAAATTATTTTTTTTGGCAGCAACGGCCATTTGGCCGTCAAATTTAAGCCATGTGGATGCATTCTCAGCCCCTGGTCATATGGTGACCAGAGGGCCAGTCTTTTAGCTCCAAGGGCCTATTATGCTGCAAGGACCATTTGGTTGTCAATTTTAGCCCTGTGAAGTGCTGGCGTCAGCACATCTGGACACCATTTTGGGCCCTCCCAAGCACTCAATAGTTTTTGGCTCATATCTTGAGCATACCATGTCAAAAATGGGCAAACAGGATATCATCAAAAAGCTAGTTCCAAGCTCTATCTAGATCTAGAGGTCTGAATTTTTTATTTTGTTTTTTTATGGTTTTTTTTACTATCAAATCCAGATGTTTAGTTTTGCACTTTGGGAGCTCTATCTTGCCCATCCAGAATCTATTTTTGGAAAATGATATATCGTTGGAAAGCTTGTTCTGAGAGCTTTCCAGTGCTATGAGTTTTTTTTCCAAATTTTGATCCAGGTACATTTTATTTAGATTTTTTTATTTTTACAATCCGATGGATATCATGGATGTTTCAGGTCCTGAGATCTCTTCCCTTTGAGGGATGGCTCATCATAGGCTATTGTTTTGTTTCAGTAGCCTTTTCTCTTCTTTGAGTAGTGCGTACTTCACTTTTATAGCATTCTTTTATGCACATGCACTAAGATTAATTTTCATTCTATTGCATGTATGGGATCTTGCACATGTTCATGCTCTTTGTACTTGCACTCCAGTATAAAGTGCCAGGGGGGTTTGATGGTTTCCTTTGTTTTCCATATAATTTTGTCATGAGAGCATTCCTCCAACAACATTAGCCTCATGTATCTTTATTTGTGTTTGTACTCTCTCTACACCTTTGATGTTTTTGGTATCATGTAGTTCATATTGGATGATCTTTTCAGTGTACTTATCATTACTCCCTTGTTAGCATTATGGGGGGTTTCTACTATTAGTTCTACTACTTCCTTGGTTCGATAGTGTGAGCTATGTATTCATTATTTGATTCTATGTACTAGGTGGATGCAGTGCCTGGATACCTATTCATTTTGGTGAGATGGATCATTTACCATATGGACACTCTTTCTTTCATGTTTTTGGATGCACTCTTCCAGCTTTGATTGATCAACTCTTCAGAATTTTGGTGTTTTATGCCATCTGTATTTTTGAGTTCAGGTGTTTGCCTCTTTTTGCCTCCTAATTTGAGTGGTGTCATTTGAGGGCACTCGTGCACATTACACTATTTTGTATCTTCGACTTCATTTGGTTGCCTCCTGTTTCAAGTAGTATCATTTGAGGGCATTCATGCAAATTACAGTCTTCTCTACCTGGTCATATTTTGGTGGAGGATCTTCAGATCATCAGCTAATTTTTTATAGATTTTGCAATTTCTTTCTTTAGTGATGTTTTACATGTTCATCCTTGTTCCTATTTTCTAGAACATTCCTAGTTTTGGAGGCTTCTTCAGTCTTTCAGACTAGTCTTTATCTCTATTTGGAGTAGATTTTTTCCCATATGGTTTTCTCTATTTCTCCACTTTATAGAGACTCTCTTTTGTACTTGGGTACCTAATCAGGCCTTTTTTGTTAGGACCCATTTGCTTTCAGTAGTTCTTTCTAGGTTTTTAGCTTCTCCCAATGTTCATCTTAAGGGGGGGTGTTAGAGTAATAAAGTGTTTTCTTATTAATTAAATCATGTTTGATTTAATTATTAAGTCACTTATTATCTCTTTCTACTTAAGCTAAACTTTAGGCATATAATAATTAATTTCTTTATTAATTATTATTGTGCAACCTAGGTTTTACCCTTTTAGGGTTTCAAATCTCCTTTTATAGGGATTAATCTCCTTTGTATTCATAACAGATTGTATAACAGATTATTCATTATTGAATTTCAACTTTTGTTTTTGCACATCCAGAATGATTTCTCCTCTCTCTTGGATCAATGTGTTTAGGCCTCCATAGCTCCTTGTGTCTTCTCTCTCTTTTGGCGACAAGTGTTTGCATGCAAGTGTTCTTGGGAGTTGTGGCTTGTTTACTCATCAACTCCAATATTCTCTACATGCTCAATCTTTTGAGGTTGATGTGATTGGGGGTCCTTATGTACAATAGTTGTAGGAGGTCTCTTTATCATTAGGGGAGACAATTGGTTCTTTGGTACATATTATACATCCATCCTTGTTTGATCCTAACTTGTTCTTTTAAGTATTATTTGAAGGGGGAACCTTCAGTATTGACATAGGGATAGTTGAGCAGTATTTCAGAGACATCATTCATATTGAGGTTTCTTCCTATAGATTGGTGAGACATCTCATATATACCTATTGTATACACCTAAAAATAGTCACCTAGACTATTAGCCCCTTTTGCTAAATCATAAATTGCTTATTCTTGATCAAATCTTAGTTCTATCATTTATTTGATTATTTTCTATGGGCTAACCATCTTATCCTAAGTCTTTATTTATTAAAAGGAATATTTCCTCCCCTTTTATTAAATAAAAATCCCCACTTTTCTTCTTATCCTAAGTTGCACAAATAAAGCATTTAATTCTTATTTATAAAGAAAAATAAAATAAAAAATAAAAGAAAAGCACTTTTTGTCTCACATGGACATAAAGTAAATGCTCAACATAAAGTAAATGCTTCTAATTTTCCTATTGGAGGATATTTGTGCACAAGGATCAAGCTTCTTTTTTTCTCCACCGTTGATTAAATGTTTTGCCTCTTAATCTCCATGGTCCATTGATTTTTCACCTCCTATAAAAGAAGAGCTCTCTTCCTCATTTGCACACACAATTTTTTATGCTATTGTTATGCTAAAGGTTTTCTAGGTCATCTTGGAGCTTTTGGAGATATTCTTGCATCTAGGGTTTGAAGATTTGGAGCATTTTTGGCATTCATCTTGGATCTTCATCAACACTCTATCTTCTTGTCTTCATTCTTGCATCATCATGGCTTTCTTGCTTCATAGTTAGATTTCTTTTCTTGCATAGTAGTTTCATTTTCATGGCATTCTTAGTTTAGATTTTCTTTATGCTTTAGATTAATTCATTGAATCTCTCATTGCATGGTTTACTAGCAAGGTTATTGGCTTAATAGCTCTAGCTGAGAGCATTCTTAAAACCCTTGCACTCCATGCCTAGGGAGCTATGGATCGATTTGTGAGGGCTCATTCTTGAGTTTCCTTGCATGTAATGATTCATAGAAGTGTGGTCACATTTTTACCATACATTTTTGGTGCCCACCGTGGGGCAACCCACTTTTTACATGCTGGTTTTGATTATTTTTGGAGCTAACACTTGCTGGTTCTAATTATTTTTGGAGTTAACCCTTGTGCAGATTTGTTTGGAGATGGGAAACCCTAGATTTTAAAGATTTGATCATATCTCCCAAACTGCTTGGTTTTTTGGTCTGAAAAGTGTTTTTCAGGTTGGTGACATATCAGAGAAGCTCCAAAAAAAAATTTAGAATTTTTGGAGGTGATTTGTATTTTTTATGATTTTTTCTTTATTTTTCACAAAAAATTGATTTCTGGCGCAAATCAGTGTATTTTTTGGAAATTCTTACATTTTTGAAAAGGTCTTGGAATTCTATAGGGGGTCTATTCACTGTTTTTTTAATTTAGAGATCATATCATAGCTCATTTGGTTGATTTACAAAAACTAGTCTATTTTGGTAAAATGGCTCTCTAGAGCACAAATGAAGAGATTTTTTTGAAATTTTTACATTTCTGGAAAGCTCTCTATTTTTTGACAAAGGTCTCTTTTCTGCATTTTTGGTTTAAGATCCGAATTCATGTTGTAAAAATCAGATCTTGTTGACTAGGTCAAATGCAAAAAAAATAAAATTTTGTGATGGGTATGCACTTATTTTTCATTGTTCAATGCATGATATGAGTTATCATTTGGATTATTTGCTGGTTATCATTGCTCCTAAAAATTGATTTTCAGATCTAACCCTAGGGTTTGCATAAGTTGAATATACATTGCATATCTTGTTTGCTTATTTTCTTATCTTGTTCATTTGAAGATGCTCTTGCTTTCATGGAAAATGCTTAAAACAAAGCGTTGGACTTGAGGTACTTTCTTCCATCTCTACAACATTTGGATCTTGAGATTAAAATTGAAAGTCTCATGTGTTTGGCTTGAGTGTTTACATGCTTTCATAGAACACATTTCAATTGATGCTCTTAATGGGAAATGAATGAACATAGATTTGCTTTCATACAAGTTTGTGTAAGTGAATGCTTGTGTTTAAACCTTAAGTAATTCTTGGTTTCAATATCAAATATCTCATTGAGTGATTGAGGGCATGGATTCATTCCTTGTTTACATAAGGAGTTAAATGCACCACTTTGTGGACTCACTCTATGTTTGCTTGAAAAGTTAAATATTCCATTGATTCAACCCTTTGTCATTTGTGAGTAGTATTGATAAGAAACTTTAGATTACTTGTGATTGATCTAGATTTCTATCTTGGGTTATTGGACTCGCTAATCCACTGACCCCTCATTTCTGCCCCGTAGTTGCAAGATCAGTGCTACATTAAAGAGGAGGGGTCTACAGGAAAGAAGCGTTAAGTGCTCCACTTGGCAACCCTTTTGTGCCTTTGGAACTCACTTGTTTTCTAAAGTGTGGACTCACTTTGAGTTGATGTGAGGAGTTAAATGTTCCACTTTTGGGCTCACTTTGAGTTGGTGTGAGGAGTTAAATGTTCCACTTTTGGACTCACTTTAAGTTGGTGTGAAGAGTTAAATGTTCCACTTTTGGACTCACTTTGAGTTTGTGTGAAGGGTTAAGTGTTCCACTTTTTGGACTCACTTCACATTCTCTTGAAGGGTTAAATGTTCCACTTTTGGACTCGCTTCACATTATCTTAAAGGGTTAAATGTTCCACTTTTGGACTCGCTTCACAATCACTTGAAGGGTTAAGTGTCCCACTTTTGGACTCACTTTGCATTTACTTGAAGAGTTAAGTTTTCCACCTTTAGTGCTCTAAATACTTTTGATAGTGAATTACTTAGCTTTTATTTTAGAAGGCCTACTTGGGGACACACCACCTCAAGGGATGACCTTAACTCCTATGTTCCGGTGGAGTATAAATAGCGGGTGGTGAATCGAAAGACACCTCTCTTGGGAATTGAGTTTGATATCACTCTTGGCTAAGCCTCAAAGAACTTTATACCTTTGAGAAGTGAAGGAGGAGATTTGGGTTACCGTCTCCCCCCGGCTGTGTGATTTCAGATTCTTCTCATCTACGGATTTTGGCCTCACGTACCTTGTGTATATCGAGGACTCCTTAGAAAAGCCATGTATATCCTTGTAGACAGCTTGATAAGGTGTTGTTGTGTTCTAAGTGCCTACTAAAACATTTTCAAGAACATACACAAGTAGGATCTTTAAGGAGTAGATATACTAAGTCACTATTCTTGTTCATGTGCAAGGTTACTTTGCCCCTTGCTCATTGTTTGAAGACAACTACTTGCTTGAACTCCTTGATTGCTATCTTATGTGCTTGATCCATGATAAAAATCTATTGATATACTTACTTGATCTTTTAAAATGCTTTAAAACTAAGATTTTTATATTCATTGGTCATAGAGTCGTATGACTCTGCAACAGTGTCACCCAAAACCTTTTTGCTGTCTTGTTGTTGTTGCAATCTAGAGCTGCTAAACTTGCATTTTAACCGGTCGTAGAGTGTCTTTTTTTGTTCTTACCTGAAGCTGGTCTGTTATCTACATGCTTAGACTTGTTCTAGACTGAAACAAATGAGCTAAAACTATTGGATTTGAGCTTAATGAATGCTACTCTTGATCACTTGTCACATCACGGTTACCTCTCTAGCTACTTGCTTATTGAGCTTCTTGCTCGCTGCTCAGCTTTAGTCAATTGATTGTTGTAAGTGCTTGAGCACTTTTGATGAGCCATCTCTCTATTGTTCTACTTTGACAAGTGATCTTTATTAACTTTTCTTATCTCAAATCTGAGAAACTTTGTCTCATTCTATTAGTCAACCAACATCTCTTTTCATGCCGGTTACAACTCGGTCTCAATTTGACCAGGAGAGTCATCCTTCGTTCAATTACACATAGTTACCTTCTCCAACTAGACGTTCCAAAGCACCCATTAGCAATGACAGTTCTAGTTCTGACCAATCTGAGAATTCTAAGGCTACCCCATGGTACAAAGGAGGTTTCCTCTTTTCCACATTCAAGACCCCCAGAAACATAGACAGTGTCTCACTCACTTTGACTGAACAAGAAAAGTTTCAACTCTTGCAAGAACACTTTGAGCATAAGGATAATCAAGTGCACTTAGACAAAGAACACAATCAACAAAGGATGGATGCTACTAGGTGCATGGCTTATAGAGGGACATTTCATGAGCAACCTGAGACTAGTAATCATGAGCATAGACCTCTTTTTAACAATGGAAACAATGACAACAACACGCCACCAAGATCTCCTCCAAGGCCAACTTTTGCTATGCCTTCTTCACCACCTAGACCTCCTCCCTCTCAACATGAGGCAGAGGCTAATGATGAGATTTCTAGTGAGGATCTTATGAGATGTGAACAAGATGTGGATTTCCAACGAATGATGCATAAGCTTTTAGAGCGTAATGGCGATCAATATTTTCAATATATGACTTCTAAAGGATACAAGCTTCCTCCCGGCTATGATGTCAGACAAATTGTCCAACAAAGAGTACCAACTGAATTGGAAGTCCTTCAAGAAGAATTACATCGGACAAATCAATGCCTTACCCAAATGGCATTAGAAAGAGAGCCTCCAAAGGTCTCTTTTGTAGAATCAATTTGTGCTCTTCCTTTTGATAAAGATCTATACATGGTCCCGTTTCCTAAGGATATTGAGGTTCCTAAATATGACAAGTATGATGGAAATGGTGACCCTCATGACCATGTGTGTCATTTTTATGCTCTTAGTATGGACTTTCTTCATGAAGACACATATCTTCTACGCTTATTCCCTCAAAGCTTAAGAGGCCAGGCTTTAGAATGGTTTGCAAAATTGACACCACCTCTTAAGACTTTTGATGAGTTGGCTCAGTGATTTACCCAGCAGTACTCTTACAACATCCAACAACCTGTCACTGTGATAGATCTCGGTAATCTAAGACAACATCAAGGTGAGCCATTTGCAACTTACTTACAATGTTGGAGGTCATTGTATTCTCGATATCCTCGTCAGCTACCCGAAAGAGAAAAGATTGACATTTTCATCAACACACTTGTGCCTGAGCTATTTTATGATCTAAGGAAGCAACTGTTCTCCTCCTTCCATGACATGGTTAAAAGTGCATATCAGATTGAGGATGTAGCTATAAGAAAAGGGGATATTGTTATTAATAAAGATGCTAAAGGCAATGGTAAAGACAAGAACAAACCTTGGAATAAGAACAAGTATGTTGTTAATGATGGGGTTGTTGACGCTCCTAAAGTTAAAGACCCTGCTTTCAATCTTTCCAATGCTATCTATGCAGCAAAACAACAAGAAGCTGCCAACATTCACAGTGCTCCTAAACCTCAATATGCAGATAAGCCTAAGAAGTCATTTCGAAAGCGAGTCTATACCAAGTTGGTAGAACCATACGATGTGATCCTTAAGACTTTGGTTGACAATGGATATCTTACGCTTCCTGATAAACCTGGTAACTGGGATTCGATAAATAAGCCTAATTGGTGGAGAGAGGATCATTACTGCTATTATCATAGAAACAAGGGACATCCAATAGATAATTGTTTTAGGCTTAAGGATGATATTCAGGATCTTATTGAGAGTGGCACAATCTCCACTGATGGCTTAACTAAAAATTCTGATCACACAGCTTTCAAAGATCCTCTACCTAAGCATGATAAGGGGGAAACCTCTCAAACACATAAGAAGAATCATGATGCAAAGATCAATTACACGTATCCTTCTAATACGCTTGTGATTAACATGGTAGAGCCCATTGAGAGTGTTCTAATGATGAGGTCTCAGGATGATAATAACACCAATCATGGTAAGCCAAAGTTAGTCTTGCAAACACGTGGTAGTTCATCTTCCCGAAGTGAGACACTGAATGTTGTTACTAGGGGGCAAGCCAAGATTGTCCTTAAAATTGTGCAAGATCCCAAGAAAGCTTTTCCTTCCAAACAAGTGGCTCCTTCAGCCACCCCTAGCTATGATCTTGTCCAACATTTGCAAAAGACACCAGCACAAATATCTATCCTTGAGTTGCTTCGGTTATCCTCTTCGCATAGAGAGATTCTTGATGAGGCTCTACATACAACACATGTTCCCAATGACATTGATCCAAATCAATTTCAGGCTATGGTCAACCACATTTCATCTCCGCTATCTCTCTCCTTTTCTGCAGAAGATGACATATCTATTGCTCACCCACATAATCTATCTTTACACATTGAAGTTCTAGTCTACAATACCTGAGTCCGCCGAGTCCTGATAGACAATGGTGTAGGGTTAAATATTGTTTCTTTCAATGTCATACAACAATTGGGTTTGTCAGAATTCACTGTGGATTCTAAAAAGAAGATTACTATAAAAGCTTACGATGAAGTGGAAAGATCTTCCAAAGGTCTTGTCACGCTGCTTGTCCGAGTGGGCCCTATCACGAAAGATATTAGCTTCCAAGTATTGGACATCCCACTCGCATATAACATTCTTTTGGGTCATCCTTGGATCCATGACATGCAGGCTGTTCCTTCCACTTATCATTAGTGCATCAAATTTCCATGCAATGGCACTGAAGTTGTGATTCCTAGAGACCATACTATTGCTATTAATGCTCTTGATGCTGCTGAAAAATTTGTTCCTCACAATGAACCTTCTATTGATCCTAGTACATCTCTAGTTGCTACTGAGAAATCACTTAAGATGATGAGCCTTGGTATGGGTGAATATACGCTGGGTTCCTTTGCTTCTATACCCGTTTCTCCTAGGTCATATGGGAAACCTTTTGATCTGATGAAGCCTTCCACTTCTGCTATGGTGATCTTTGATACTTTTGTTCCTCCATCCATTCCTTTAGAGGCAGAACAAGAAGAACAAGCTGTCCAAGAGTGGATCTATAAAGATGATTCGAGAAATACTCCCATGCTCAGTAATTCAGACACAGATACAGATGAGTCACCACTGCACACTATGGCTCACATGGGAGATGATCTTCCCTCTACTTCACTTCTTTGGGGAGAAAAATGTATATCTACTGATGATATGGATGTTGATATGGTTCATTCTTGTAGTAACCATCCCGACTTGGTTGATGGGTCTTGTGTGGGGTTTGATGAGTTTGTTCCTCGTATTGCCTTAGTGGACCACGCTGGTTCTTCTATGACAAGTCTAGATCTAGCTACTTTTGGAGCTTACCCTATAGGCTCAACCTCTCTTGTTACCAGAGATGACACCCCTCACATAAATGCTATTGAACCAGTCACTTCATTTCATCTTGCATCCACACCTGTTACTTCTTCCACCAATGAACTAGCCACAAAAAAGATTGAATCAGCAATCAAACATCACAGTCATCAAGTCAAAAGAAAAGAGTAATGGTCGGATGGCAAAAGCCACATTGTGGTGGTATCCGAACCTAAGAAAAGTAAAAATAAAAATCTGCTCAAAAATATTGATTATCAAATAAAAGATGACAAGCTGATTCTCTACAAAAAAATGATGCACTACTTCAAGCATGATCTCATATTTGTTACACTTCAACCCATTCCTAGAGCTAAGAACAAAGTTGGTAATGCCTTGGTTACTTCAACATCCATCTTACAAATGAAAAAGCATAAATTTCGCTTCAAGTTTCTGGTGGACGAATTACGCTATCCTGCTCACAAATCTTCCAATCCTACCATCTTTTCATGTCTTCCACCATGCCATTCTTTTTGCCATCCCTTACACTTTTCCTTTGTCTCTGGTGACTTGTATAGGAAGGGTTTAGACAGAACTCTCCTTAAGTGTCTAGAAATAGAGGAGTCAGAAAAAGTACTAGCTGAAATCCACGATGGCATATGTGGATCACATTCTAACGATCCTCTGCTAGCTCATACATTGCTTAGGGCTGGTTATTATTGGTCGAACTGGTTGAGACCTCCTATCATCACAACTACAGCATTTGGGCCTGGGTCCTATCAATTCTCTACATCAGAGGAAGCAGATTCTTGATGCTCATTTCTGTCTCGGGCATCCTTTGTACATATTTTATGATCCTGAAAAAATACCAAAAAAAATCATATATGATGTTGAAAAAATCCTAAAAAGCATAAAAAGTAATGAAAAAATGAGCATCCTAGTGAAAACCTAGCAATAGGCGATTTTATGCCTCACCAAAAAATTCAAAAATCAAAAAAAAAATTTGAAAAAGTGCCTTGGTGAAAACCTGGAAACAGGCACCTTGGTAGCAAAAATACAAAAAAATTATAAAAAGTCCTGAAAAAAAAAATTGCAATAAATCTATCAAGTGGTGAAAACCTGGAAATAGGCGCTACTTGAGACCCTCTGCACCTCTATCTATTAGTCTTGTGTGGCACTCCTTCGCTCCACTTCTCACTTTGTCTCTCCTAGCCTGGAATTGACTCTTGTCTTAGTCTAGGGGGCATACGTCGTTTTAAGCTTATCTTGGGTCTCTTTGGCATCTGGGTTTCTTAGGCACCTCACAAACAGTGTTCTTCAACACTACCTTAGCGTCGAGTGTTTCTTAACACTTATCAGATATCCTACCTGCAGTCTAGATGATGCAATATTTCTCACTGGCAGATGCGATACTCAAAGTTTGACTCTATGACCAACACACATGCACTTAAACAATCAACTTGTTGAGATATGATGACTTTATTTTTCTTTGTTTGCTGTCTATGATGATTTCTTTGATGAGTGGTCTCTCCCTAAGAATTTTTTGATGATGCATCGTTAGAAGACTGAGGGTGTGAGAACATGTTTTATTTCTTTATCTGCTTGTGGGTATATTTTGTTGATCCTAACTATCATGAGCATTTATGCTGGTCTTACTTGACACTATGGACCTACAAGGTATTATCCTTGACTGTTTCACAAGTGCATGCTTATAGCCATCTTGACTTTCTTGTGTCTTGATGCGAGCATAATCTTGCTATATCAAACTTAGGTAATCTCACTGCACTAGTCATCTTGACCTACATGTCTTTGATGCCTAGGTGGGATTTCCATATTTCTATCTGATATAGATCATATTCATATCCACATAGTTATGCTAGTGTGCATTGTATGATCTTACGGTGCTACCTAATGCTCGATGATGATAATTAGATGTCTATTGGCTTTGTAACCTTGCAAGTAAACCACTTCTCATGTAGCTTGCATTCTTAAGTTCATGTTAGTTAGTTTTGCATCTTGCATATGGAGAGAGCTCTTCTTTATCTTTCGTGGACTTGTTAAGCAACTGTACTCACCTTTTGCTTCTTCCTGATCATGTCTTTCACTTCTTGTCTTTCATATCCCATCGTTTTCCTTTCATTTTTTGATCAAAACTAAAATCTGAGTTCACCTTGATTATTCCCATCACTTTTCTCCTTCTTCCATGTGCTTGGTTAACCTTTTGAGGCCTAATCCTTCAATCTTCATTGGGGCATTCTTCACCTCTTCATCTCCATCTCTTTCAAACTTCTAGTCTTTCATTCACTTTCAAATCCCAAGTTCAACTCCTCTCTCCATGGTGTTTTCGGGTTGAGGGACCGCTTGGTTCGTGCCTCGGGTCCCATGTGTGGGGCATATCTTCACTGCTTGATGGTTATTCTGTTCTCTCTTTCCGATTATGATTTCTAGTGATTTGATCATGCTGCTCTTGCTTCTACTTTCCCTCTACCTGGATTTCACTTTTGATCCCGAGGGGGCAGACACATCATATCTTATTGGCTATCTCTTTCCTAAGTGTTCAGTACTGTCACTACCAGGCTGACCATGCAGGATTGGTTATCTCTCTGCACTTCATTCTTTGGAGTCAGAACGCTATTGCTTTCCTTCTTGGCTATCTCTTGCTTTCTTGGCTAATCTGAGTTGCTTTGTGATCCCAAATCGATCTCACATTTCAACTTCATTCTTTGACTGCATGTGTTCCCAGATCGATCACACATTAGTCAAAGAGGGACAAATGTATACACCTAAAAATGGTCACCTAGACTATTAGCCCCTTTTGCTAAATCATAAATTGCTTATTCTTGATCAAATCTTAGTTCTATCATTTATTTGATTATTTTCTATGGGCTAACCATCTTATCCTAAGTCTTTATTTATTAAAAGGAATATTTCCTCCCCTTTTATTAAATAAAAAGCCCCACTTTTCTTCTTATCCTAAGTTGCACAAATAAAGCATTTAATTCTTATTTATAAAGAAAAATAAAATAAAAAATAAAAGAAAAGCACTTTTTGTCTCACATGGACATAAAGTAAATGCTCAACATAAAGTAAATCCTTCTAATTTTCCTATTGGAGGATATTTGTGCACAAGGATCAAGCTTTTTTTTTTCTCCACCGTTGATTAAATGTTTTGCCTCTTAATCTCCATGGTCCATTGATTTTTCACCTCCTATAAAAGAAGAGCTCTCTTCCTCATTTGCACACACAAATTTTTATGCTATTGTTATGCTACAGGTTTTCTAGGTCATCTTGGAGCTTTTGGAGATATTCTTGCATCTAGGGTTTGAAGATTTGGAGCATTGTTGGCATTCATCTTGGATCTTCATCAACACTCTATCTTCTTGTCTTCATTCTTGCATCATCATGGCTTTCTTTCTTCATAGTTAGATTTATTTTCTTGCATAGTAGTTTCATTTTCATGGCATTCTTAGTTTAGATTTTCTTTATGCTTTAGATTAATTCATTGAATCTCTCATTGCATGGTTTACTAGCAAGGTTATTGGCTTAATAGCTCTAGTTGAGAGCATTCTTAAAACCCTTGCACTCCATGCCTAGGGAGCTATGGATCGATTTTTGAGGGCTCATCCTTGAGTTTCCTTGCATGTAATGATTCATAGAAGTGTGGTCACATTTTTACCATACACCTATGGAATTGTTTCTTCCTAAGGGCAAGAATGTTGTTTGACATTCATGGACTAGCTTCAACATTCATCTTGGAGTAGCAATCATTGATGGGCATTCTACATTTAGGGGGGCTACCATGTCTCTCTTCTTTCACTACTTCTCTCTTATAGGGGGACTTTTTCCTCATATGGGGTTTTGTCCTTCTCATACTTCTCTACTGTATATACATGATGTATGTCATAATGGGAGGTCTTTATTACTCCAACCATCCATGCATTTTTTTTTTCATCTCTCTTTTTGGGGGAGGGTTCTTTCCATGAGGTTTTCCCTCTTATTTCACTTTATGAGAGATTTAATTGCATTTCTCTTGCATATTTTACATGGGTACCTAACATGTCCTAGTAGCTGAGACCCATCATGCATTGTCATCTAGCATTATGAGCTTAAGTGCATTATCCTTTAGTGCTCTTATCACATTTTCATCCTCTCATTGTTGCACATACTTTTATGTACAATGGAGGATGATTCACCTTTGTTGGACATGTGATTCCACCTAGTGTGGTTGATAGCTTATCATCTCCTTATCATCTAGTCTTATTGCATTGCCTATGTATTCAAGCATGTCTACATTGTACTTCGATTGATTACATCAATTATCATTTGATAATTGATCATAATTGAATTCGGTCATTTGAGGATCATATCATTTTGTCTCTCTTGTTTTGCTATCTATTGACCTTTTAGATCTTGTCATTTCATTCTTTTCCTTATGCAAATTCTTATAGTATACATTTTTCCTTATCCTTCAAAAAGTAGTTTGTATTTAAAAAAAACATTTATAAGGGGTGACAATTAGTTTTTCAAGAATAACATTTTTCTAAAAATGATAAAAATGTAATTCTTTCAAATTTAGGTTTTTAACACTAATATCTAGGGCATCCAATTAGTTTCATTCAATTTGGTTAAATATTTTACATTTTATCGAGTTGCAAAGTGACATTAACTGTTATTTGGACATAGGTTCATTTTGTGTTGTCTAACTTGATATGTATTAATTAAATTATTTTTTTATTTTTCTGTTAGAAAGATAACATAAATATCTAATTCCTAGATATTTTCATAATTTTTTCCCACTAATTTACTATTTTTCTAGAACTATTGAACCAAGAAGTTTCTAAATGGTTAGACAACCTATGTGTTAATTATAGTAGATTCGATCAGATAGAGGATAAAATTAATATAATATATAATTATTGATTATATCAGATATAATAATATATGTATAGATAAAATAATAACAATAATATAAATATTATTATATTGATATCATTATTAATATTAATATCTATTATATCGAATGTTATCTATTATTATTAATATCTATTATATTGAATGTTATTGATATCTATTATATCAAATAGTATTGATGGATCAAATATTATCGAATGTTATGTTTACCGATAACACCAAAAGTGTTATGCAGGCACTAAGGGGTTACGTCTCATAGACGTGACTGGTATGAACAGTCACGCCTATGATAGGTGTGACTCCCTGAGGATTCACATCTATCATAGAGGTGACTTTCTTACATTCTCTCTTGCATATAAATAATAAGTTATCACATTTGATGAACACATATAGAAATTGAAAATATTGGGTTCATCACAGCATATTAAATAAAACTTATTTCCTTAGTTTATCTAGTATTTAATAACTCATATTAATATATGAGATTTTCTGCAAAAATCAAGAAAAGGATTCTAACTAGTGACAGGTTAGAGAGGTTAAACATTTACATGGCCTTCAATTGTGTGCTATGCAATGAGGAAGTGGAGACAAGAGATCATCTTTTTGCAAGTTGTCCAATGGCATACCAATGTTGGAGATTCGTGCTAAAAAATTTAAGCTTTCACACCCCCCTTCAAAATAACATAAGGGACATATTCCAAGCTTGGCCAATTCTGCATCCCAGGGCCTTGTTCACAAGACTTTGGAAATGTACCCCGGCAATAGTCTTATGGGCCATTTGGTGGGAGAGAAATAAGAGGATCTTTAGGAAAGAATCAACCTCTATAGAAAAGGTGTTGGAAGGCATTGAAAGATCAATTGCAGAGGTTACAAATGTGAGCCTCAGCCGATGTAAGGTAAATCATGTTATCACTCCTTGGGACAACAAGATGCTTAGGGAATGGAAAACATTAGTCATCCCAATAGGATGCGGCTCTTCAAATATAGCACAACCAAAAGTAGATCAAGCTTCTGTATAATGGCATACACCTATCACAGGGCATGTGAAGCTCAACTTCGATGGGGCTTCCAGAGGAAATCCTAGAAAATCAGGGTTAGGAGCTTGTATTAGAGATTGCAATGGATCTGTTTTAGCAATCACGGTGGCTCCATTACCAGATGGAACAAACAACATTGCAGAAGCTCAAGCTCTGCTTGCAGGTCTAGTTCTTGTCAAAAAAGGGAAGTTCAATAGAGTACACATTGAAGGTGACTCGAAGTTAATCATAAACACTTGCATTAAGAGAGAAATATTCAATTGGTAGCTCAACTATATTATGTAGCAAATTTGGAATCTTGTGGATCAATGTCAGGAGATTTGCATATCTCATATGTTAAGGGAGGGGAATAAAGTTGTCGACTGTCTTTCAAACTTAGGATGTGAAGGAATCACAATTTCAACACTGCAGCCGAGCTCCTTCATTGAGAAATATGAGGAGATACAAACATTAATCAAGACTGACATTGACAAGTGTCAATACTAATTGCATTGCATTTCAACACATATGACATTAGTGCAGTCGCATCATCAACATTATGATTCTATGAGTATGGTTAATTAGTTACTGCCACCTTGGGGTCATCATCTCTGTACCTCACACACATTTGAAGTACGTGACCATCATGTCACCAAGTGCGATTTTGATACGGTGACAATTTATCTAATATTGTTCACATGGCCGCTAGTACTTCATATCACCCGAGCGTGTTATGGGTGATTATTTTTTATTCCCATTAGAATTCACATTCAAGACAAGGATCCTCGCTTATTTATGTCCCTATAATCCTCTTTTTTTTGCACTCGACACAAGATTAGCCCTCAGGATGTTACTCCCATCAGATGTTTGCGTCAAATGTGATTCTTGCCACCAATTCCATAAATCAGTCCTCCCAAAAAATTACAGAATTTGGATTCAGCCAATGGTGGATGAGGATGCTCTCCCTCATTTTTTAGATGATGCAATCATGGATACTATGTTCTCTATTCACTCTACATCAATTCGGCGGGCAATATGACATGTAATTAGGGAGGAAACTTTTTCTCCCTCCTCAAGGAAAGTTCTGTTCCCTACAAACTTGGTGTTGATTTTCTTGTCCAATGCAATGGACTTACTACAGTCAGCCTCGCTGTTGGAAATAATTGCAATGAAAGTGGTATACCTGAAATTCTGGACAGAAAATAAGTTAAAAGTGGCAATGCAGCATTATGATTTGTGGGCTGGAAATGCTTTGGTGGGTGGTTTGTTCACGAGGTCTCAACTCCTATAGAAACATGAGGTCTTGGCTACCTTTGAGGTGCTCCAAAAATATTTTGAAAAGTAGAGTCTACGACTTATGAAGTTCACCCTGCAAGTCACGGTGAGAGCATTGGGACACCAACTAGAGGAGGGCGTGAAGAGAAAGGGCTTTGCCTTGCTTAACATTTTGGGGCTGCTAAATAGAGATGTCCTAGTTATGCATGGTCAAAGGGTGTCTCTAGGGTGGATGTCAGGCTCCCAAATTGGGACTGAAGGTGGATTGGTAGTGTCTTCGGCTGGTGTGTGCCTTGTGTTGGGTTTATTCTTATTTTTTTGAGGTTTTGTCCAATTTTTGTTTTAGTTTCCTTGTAAATGCCTTGCCTGGTCTGGATCTTGTAAAATTCTTGAAAATAGTCATGACCAAGCTCAAAAACATTTACCCTAGGTTTTGTCCTCAAAGAAATTTGAATTCATATGAAAACCCTCGAAATAGCCTTAAGTCTCTTAATTCATCATTACTTTTGGGCTGTTTAAGTTCTTAGAAGTGCATGTGACTATTTCCTTTAGTTGTTTGCTGAGTCACGTAATGTTATGTCACATAATTAATCTTTCAAGAGAACTGGTGAATGTGTCAAAAATGCTAAGTGTTATCCTTGATCGCAGAGTCTCCAATTATCAGGCGGTTATCAAAAAACTTTAAGCGACTTGGCGAATGCATTATCTCTTATTCACATATTCCTTGGCAGTTCTGTGCTTATACTCAATGACCTGGTGACAACGGTTATCACTCATTCTCTTAATCGAGCGATCAAGGGAAAAGTAATCTAGCGACCTAGCGAGAACCATAGATCATTAACAGGATCAACAGTTATGATTAAATCTCAAGTATTATTGGGTCCTACATGTTTCACTTGGCGAATGAGTGATTGTGTATAGTTTTCTAAGTGTGGTGGCTCTGATAGTTTGGCTTGATGAATTTGGCGGAAAGGGTTGTTTCAAGTGTTTGCTTGTTCTCAAAATAAATTAGTGAGAGGCTAAGTAATCTAGCGATTCAGTGAATCATATGGTCGCGAGTTCTCTTAAAGGAAAGGTAAAAGCTAGAAGTATTTGGCAAATGGGCAAATCAAAGGATTAGTAAAGTTTTAAGTCTTCAGTTGCTTAATCATGAAATGCAATATTCAATGTTTGAAGTATCTAGTGATTCAGTGAACCCTTTGTTCGTTGATTCTCGTAATCAAATAACTAAAGATTATATGTTTTGATGAAATGGTCAACTAACCGCATTCACCAAGCTGCGTGATGTTGGCAGTCAAAGCTACATGATTCAGTGATTCAGAGATAAGTTGTTCACCAAGTCATCAGATATCCAGGTAGTTAGCATTAACATCTAGTGAATGGGCGAAGCATACAGTCGCTAAGTCTTAGAATAAAGGTGACGGTTAAGGAAAGATTTAGTGACTCAGAGAGTAAAAGCTTCACCAGTTCTCTAAATAATCAGGTGGTTAAGTATTTCATTAAGCGAATGCGTGAACCCTTTGTTCGCTAAATCTCCAAGAAAATTAATAGTTAGCTAGGACATTAAGAGAATGGGAGATGACCTTATTTGCCAGTTCTCTAAATGATAACTATAGTCAAGTGCTCGAAGGTGATCACTTTAGTCGCTGATTCACTAAGATGATGAAGAGTTAAGAATTTCATTGTGAGAACCCGCGAAGGCTTTGGTCGCTAGTTCTCTAAATATAAGCTCAGATTAACATTGTATTAAGCGATCATGAGAAGATTTCAGTCGCTGATTCGCTGAATGAGCTCAGTTGGAAAAGGAGATGAAGGAAAAGAAAAGAACCATTGCCTACATGGATAAAGTACATTGTCAAGCTGGAAAGTAAACTAAGTATCCATCCAATCAGTTTTAAAAGACAGATTTCATGATGCCAATAGGATGTTAAAGTACAGAGTAGTAATCATTGCCTTTGTGCCTTGTTTTCAAGTCTTTTAAAAATCTATCTGTCAACATCTGTGCATCGGCTAGCTCTGCTTTGAAAACTGGTGATATGCGAAATTGAATGCGGGAGCAATTAAGTATTGATTTGCAACAATTGTGGTAGTTGTACACACTTGATCCACATTGATAAATAAGCTAAGCTCATTGTTTCTTGTGTCCAAAATTAGTTGAAGAGAATTGTGTCATTCTGAAGTGATTTCTAAGCACCAAGTGAATCCAGTTTGCAGAGATTAAAGATAATTCTGTAGCAAAGATGAGTCAACCTGAGAGGAGCGCAGTATCTTCCAGCAGTGAAGCAAAATCCAAGAGTGGTGAAGACAAAGGCAAACCAAATTATTCAGATGAATTTTTGAAATTGCTACCTGGTTCCAATCAGAACAAAAGAGCTCCTAATGATGTTTTCAAAGATGTTCTAGGGTTTTTCAAAGATCCTATCATACCGAATAGCATAGGTTATACTATCTTCAACTTCTTTTATAAAAATAGAGATAGTCATGTCCCTGTATGTAATGGTTGGGCTTTGGAGTTAGGGAAATTAGTAGTGCCTGATGTATTCCTGGATGCAGATTTAATTGTTGCTCTAGCTAGGCGTTATGACCCCATTTCCAAGAATATTAGGAAAGAGGACCAGTTAGCTTTGGTTACTCTTGATAGGGGCTCATTCATGAAGGTTTTTAATGTCTATAAATCCTCCTCTACTAAAATCGACCTGAGCAAAGAAAAGGAGAGGTACAAGAATAACATAGGGATAGTGAAGGACCAAATGATGAAGCATATCCCAAAATAGGATAAGTATATAGCTCCCCTCCCTGCTCACATGAATGCCCCTTACCAATTTAAATCCCTTCAGCATTACATGAGGCAAACTTGTTATGGGTTGTCTAGGGTTTTGGGAATTGATGGGGATGCAGAGTTTTTACCAGCTAATCTTTTGATGATTATCCTAGACATCTAGAATTCCTTGGTTAATATTGACTATGATTACATTTAGTATATCATTGATAGAATGCATGAGGGTTTGATTTCTGTCAAGGATAGTAAGAGCCCAATTAAGTTCATGCATTATTCTTTGCTAATGCACTTAATTTTGTTCTTCAACATTAATAGTTTTGATTCGAACATGCTAAAGCCAAGGTTCAACTTTGAAGGCTAGTATAATTCGGTGCAATTATGGGTGAGGAAGTGGAATTCTACTTCCAATGAAGGGGATTTTTGTATCTTTCAAAATTTCATTGTTTATCCTATTATAAGGATGTTAGGTATCAATACTACAAGGATATCCCCAAGGGTCCTTAGGCTCCTACAACCAGTGCAGTTTGTGGACAAATGGGAGGGAGATCATAATTGGGGTGATTTTTACTTGGGGTAAAATGCTACAATTTTGAGAGTCTACGGTTGCCCCCAACCCCCACATTTGTTACCAAAATTTGTGCCTCCAAGAGTTACTTGTTTGGAATTTGTGTGGTAGTTGATGTGGACAGATAGAGAACTTCTAGCCCCTCACAGGAAGGGTACATTCACACCTAGGAAATTCAAGATAGGTGACTTCCTGGTAGGAAAGAGGGAATTTCCTCAAATTACTGCATGGTTAAATCAGTTCAAAATGGTTGCTGGTGCTTATAGACATGTAGATCCTGAGGACTTTATCAAAATTGCTAGGATTCTCTATATTCCAAACATTGGTGTGATTAAGGAACATGAGGGTTTGGATGAAGAAGATGTAGTCAGAAACATTATAGATGATGATGAGGTCAAAAGGAGATGGAACAGGTACTTTGATTTGATAGACTTGTCAAAACAAGTGATGGCAGCCCAGCTTCCTTTTGAGGGTTTCTTCCCTGACCTTCCCTATTTAAAAAGAATTGACAAGATGATAGAGATGCATGACACTCTATCAAATTAGTTAGAGAAGTTGATTGACCAGAGTCAACCAAAGAAAAGGAAAGACTATTCATCTTCTGATCAAGAGGAGTCTTCTAATGAGTCCCCGGAAGGGAATAGCCCACCACCAATTGAGGATGTACAGAGTGTTAAGCCTGTTGAAGACCAACCAAAAATAGGGGATTCTCTAGAGCTGCCTTTGAAGAAACAAAGGCTTGAGGAAGGAGAGCCTTCAAGGTAGGAAAAATAGAAGAGAATAATTGATAGAGCATCTACTCTAGTGCTAGGTGATAGGGTTTACCATCACCAATTGAGAAAAGCAATAAGAGAAGGAAAGAAGGTGGCCACTGATGAAACAGATAAGGAACAGTCCCTGTGGTTAGAAAAGGATATCAGAGAGGTCTATCAGGAGGAATTTTTGAGTGATGACCAGTTTATTAAAACTGATGAATTCAAGAGTTTCCTTATTTGGAATAAGCAACAAGAAGTGAGGAAAATTCTACCTGAAGGTATGGAGCCAAGTGAAGAGACATTGAGAGCCTTAGCTTCTTATGATCCTAGCCTTGATCCTATAACTGCAGATGAAGCTAGACAACTGGTCAAGTCAAGTGGAATGCTATTGACTCCAAGATGGGATCTGGCTTCTGCATTCACCATAGATCAAATAAGAAAGCAACCACAGGGTAGCCTGTCATATGAAGTTCACATTGGTGATATGATAAGAGGAAGTGGCTATGACCCTAAATCTCAAGTTGTTGCAATGTGGTCTATGGCCCCTAGGACCCAAAAGCCATCTCTGTTAAGTATAGAGGATAAAATGGAAGGGAATAAGATTATATGGACTGTGCAGAATACAACTAACCTTGAAGTTTCCAAGGCAGTAACTCATTGGGCTAACCTGAATGAAGCAAAGAGAGTTAAATTATCTGAAAGGTATTCAAAATTGTTTGAAAGTGTAAACCTGGTGGCCAAGGATAGAGACTTAAAATTGATGAAGATCAAGTAGTTAGAGGATGAATTGGCAGAAATAAAAGTTAAGCTTGAAGAAGCTTCAAAGGTAGTTGTTTCCCCCCTGTGCAGATTGAAGTCCCTATTCAGATTGATGAAGAAGTCCCTGAGAGACCTACTGAAGATTTGGAGAAGATAAGGATAGAGGCATCTTTGGACACTATGTCAAAGATTGTGCAATATAGGTGGGATAAGATAATAGAGAAGATGGATACAGTTTATCAATCAGTTAGCCAATTGCACCAGACCAACATAAAGGTAAATGAATCATTGGCTGCTTTGGAGCTGCTTCATAGTGTTTGGTCTAGGAGAATTTTGTTGTTTGATAAACTTGATAGTCTACAGGAGCATAAGCCTGAGATCCCTGGGGTAGTGATAGAAGTTTTTGAGAAGATTGGCTTAGTCAGTGTTGTTTCAAAGTTTTTTAAAGGTAAGTCCAACTAGGTGAAGGCTAGGTTGTTTATGTTTGATAAAAATTATAGCAAGTATCTGCCATCAATATGTGATGACAATGGAAATGTGATCAAGTTGGAAGAATGGAAACTGTCAATGGATCAGTTGGAAATTACACAAGATGCTTTCCTTAATAGTGACAATACTTTGGATTTTGAGAGGTGTAATAGCATAATTGACAGTCTTTTTAAAATTGAAAATGATTGCATACGCTTTGTGGCAAAGGCCAAAAATATAACTAACTCCATGTGGGATAAGCAAGTCAAATTATTATAGGAATTGTAGACTTACAACTGGCCATTGGATGATGATTTAGCAGCTTGGGAGAAGCTAACAATAAAGAAGAAGAAGAGGCCAGTTGTCTAGCTTATAGAAGAAGAGCAAGAATAGAGCTGCAAATGGCACCTGATCCAAAAAATTGGGGGAGAGCAAGTTTCAAACAAAGGATGATGTAAGTTAGCCAAAATGGCAGTCATCATTCATGCAACAAATTTAGCAACTGCTCTGAAATATCCTTAGACAAAGATGTCACCTGCGAAATTGTTGAGAAAAGATATTTGTAATATGTTGTTACAATCTTTTTGTTAGTTTATAATCTTGTCTCTAGTGTAGGATCTTTTCTAGCCATCCCAAGCTTGTTGCATCCTTTCAAGGATTCCAAGATGGCTAAGATATATATATAGCAAGTCTCTGCTCATTCAAAGGTGGTGGGAAAATACTCTGTAAAAAAGGTTCTGAATACAAAACCTTATTTTTCTAAAAGTGAGAGGATACTGTATCAATGCATTTTGACCGTTAATACAAAATATTGGAGCTCTATTACTACAATTTTGTTGTCTTTGTGTATGGAATGTTTTAGTTTTCTTATGTATTTAAATTGCAAGGCTTCTTAAATGCATTATTCACAAGGTGAATATAGGGGTTAAGCTTAAGTTTCTTTCAAGGAAAGAGTAAAATCTTAGGGGAGATCTCTGGGAACAAATATTCCATGTATGAATTTGATGAAAGTAGTAGGAGTTAAAAGGATGGTATGTTAGGCATGTCATTTGAGTTTCAAGATACTTGTTTTGATAGTTATATGTAGAGGTAGAGTTTGACTATATCACCCGAGTGGATAAGGCACTAGTTTTGATCCATTTACATTGATTTGCCACCCAAAATATAAATAACTGTTTCATTTTACCTTACTCGTACAATCGTAGACCTGAATCATCCTATGACAAGTTCATAGATGTGTTTTGTAATGCTTTGTAGAAGCACTAAATGAGGTTATCCTTCCTTGAGTTTAACTCTAAAAAGAAGGATGAATATTCTTAAACCATTGTTTCGTGTTGCTGCTTTCATGATTTCTATTATAATATTATGTATCAGGATAATTTGGGCCGTACTTAGAGTTCTCTCATCTTACTCAGTTGAGTTTGGAAGCAAGGACAAAGTAGTGAAGGAGCTAGTTCGCAATTCAGAGCATAATTAAACAATGAATTGATATAGGTACACCCGCCTGAGTATTCGTACTCGAAGTGAAGAAGGTTTTCTAACCTTAGTACCTTAGTGTTTGCATTTTGCTAGATTATGTCCATTGGGATTATATGAGTATTTGATAATCTGCAGATTTGAGCACTAACACCTTGGTTACCCTGTTTCTGCTATTCAAGGCTTGGGATAGTCTCCTCCTTCATATAAAGCCTAGGAAATAGGATGGGATGTGCTTCCTAGCAATGTGTCTAAGGTCATCGATGCTGCAAGTTCGGGCTCAGGTTGGGAGTCCACTTCATCACCTCACATGGATTTCAGGTGGGGTTATTCTATGCAAGATGGAAAGGCCTCGGCCTCGGGTGATGGTGTTGCATGCAAAGAAATGGAGGAGTGAAAACGTAACATTGTTTGCTTGGAAAACTTTGTAAACACCATGGAAAGTAGAATGTTTTGAAATTTTGGAGGATAATGTGATTTTCGGGTATGAAGGCTAAAAAGTCTGAAATATTGTAAAAATTAGATTAATTTCAAAATTTGGAGGAAGCTTTATCTCCATATTATACTTAGAATTTTGACCATCGATATAAGTATGTTGTAAATATCGATGCTTTTAACATTTATATATAGCGACAATGCTAGGTTTTCTTACCGGTTCTTTCCTGGTTGAGCACTTTTTGAATCAGATTTATTTAATAAATATATTCAGTGGCTAGTCCACTTTTGCTAGAAAAAAAAAATTAATAATAAATTTTGGTTGCATTTACATGGTATCAGAGCCAAGTTAGGAAGGGTCCTAGCAACTGAGTTTGAGAAATTCAAATTTAATCCAAAAAACATTACATTTCCTTGTGGCTACTATAATCCAATTTGAAGACAAACTAGAAGGAGGAAATAATTTCTCATCATGGAAATTCAGAATTATGATGATATTAAAAGAAAATAAAGTTGAGTCATTTGTGAAAGAGAATAAACCAGAACCTGAGAATGACCCAAAGAAAATAGCATGGACTGAAGGAAATGAAAAATCCATGAAAATCATAGTTGATGGAGTTAGAGATCATATTGTACAAATGTTGACAAAATATGAAACTACATATCATATGTTTAAAGCACTTGAAAGTACATATGAAATAAATAACTCTAGCAGAACCTTGGCCCTTAAGAGAGAAATCAATCATATAAGTATGAACAAAGGAGAATCTGTCAATGCATATTTTAGGAGGATATCAACTCTAAGGGATCAATTATCAACTCTTGGATATCAAATTAAAAGTAAGGATCTAACACTTATCGCCCTAGATGGCCTACCAAACTCCTGGAAAAATTTTATTCAAGGCATTAGTGCAAGGTCTAAATTCCTAAAATTTGACCGATTAAGATCTAACTGTCTTCAAGAAGAATCAAGACAAAAAAAGAAAGGATTAAATCAAAAGAACATAGATGAAGATCTTCATGTTTTGAATGCAAACTCCCACAAGAAAGGAAAGAAAAAGGTCTTTCAAAAGAGGAAAAGCCATCCTGAGAAAGGTTCTTCCAAGAAAGATTATTCCAACATCCAATGTTTTAGATGCGACAAATATGGGCACTATGCAGTCAAATATCCTGACAGAACCAAGCAACAAGTATCATATGCCAAAGTAAGAAATTCCAAAGGGAAGCATGAACCTAAGAAATATGTATTCTACTCTACACTTTCACATCAAGTATCAACTAAATCAAACTCATGGGTCATAGATAGTGGTTCATCAAGGCACATCACAAGATTCAAAGAACTCCTAGACTCTATGGTAGAAGAAACTGATGAAGAAGTAACAATTGGAGATGATTCTTCACATCCAGTCAAAGGTGTTGGGACCTGCACTATCAAATTAAGATCTGGCATCTCAATTCAACTCATCAGAGTACTATTTGTCCCTAGCATAAAAGAAACTTGGTCTCCATATCCGCACTTGAAAATAATGGATATAGAGTAACCTTCATGGATAGTAAAGTGTTAGCATGACCAAATAATTATATCATCATGAAAGCTAAAACTATAGTACATAGACAAGGTTATTTGTATGAGTTATGTACTGAACCAAATCTAGCACTAATCCATGACATTGCAGACTCTAATAAAATATGACATAGAAGATTAGGACATCTCAATTTATGTTCCCAATCTTCTATGGAAAAGTTAGTCACAAGTGTACCTAAACTTAAACAATATAATTGAAGGGTGTGCAAGGGGAGTGCCTTAGGTAAAAATACTAAGGGGTGTTTTCAAAATTGTACTAGCAAAACAAACAATGTCTTAGAGTTAGTCCACTCAAACTTATGTGGACCTATGTTTGTACCTTCTCTAGGAGGGTTTCTATACTATATAATCTTTATTGATGATTTCTCCAGGAAAACATGGATCTACTTTCTTAAATGTAAAGAATCACAAGAGATTCTTAAAAGATTCAAATAATTCAAATCCCTTAAATGGAAAATTCTTCTGGGAGAAAAATAAAAAACCTAAGGATAGATAATGGAAAAGAATACACATCAGACATCTTTAAAGAATTTTGTATAAGTGTTGGGATTAAGAGGGAGTTCATTGTTCCTTACAACCCTCAACAAAATGGTGTTGCTGAAAGGAAAAATAGAACAATTATAGAAGCTGTCAAGGCCATGCTACTTGATCAAAATATAGAAAATTCACTTTGGGCTGAAGCCTCTAGTATTGCAGTCTACATTCAAAATAGATGGCCTCACTCCCATATTAATGACAAAACTCCCAAAGAAGCCTTCACAGGTATGAAACCTGATATTAGTCACTTTAGGATATTTGGTTGTCCTGTCTACATTCATGTACCCAAAGAGAAAAGGACTAAATTAGAACCTTCTGGGAGAAAAGATATTTTCATAGGCTATAGTGAAACTTCAAAAGCCTATAGAATATACATTCCTGGTCAGAGATAGATTGAACTAAGTAGAGATGTGATTTTTGAGGAAGATATAGCTTTTAAAAGGGCTAGAAATTCCATTGAGTCTAAAATTCAAACTTCCCACATGGATCTAGAAGAGGATCCCACTCCTGAGATTCAGAGGGAGTGTCATGAGGAAGATAGAAATGAAGAAAAAATCACATCTTTGGAGAGCCCTAAAAGAAGACTACTTTGGGATACCAAAACAATGGAAGAAGCAAAAACTTTTATAGCTCCATCAGGGACTTTTAGAGAAAGTAAAAGACCTAAGAGATTCTCTAGCTATGTGGCCTTAATGAGTGAACTCATAAAATCTAAACCTACCAATGTTAGTCAAGCTCTTCAACACCAAGTATGGAAGGATGCCATAATAGAGGAATATCAATCCATTCTGAAGAATGATGTATGGAAGATAGTACCTAGACCAAAAGAGAAGTCAGTTGTTTCTTCTAAATGGCTCTTCAAAATCAGGCATATTGCAAATGGAAGTATAGAGAAATATAAAGCAAGATTTGTAGCCAGAGATTTTTCATAGAAAGAGGGAATTGACTATGAGGAAATATTTGCACCAGTTGCATGATACACCTCAGTGAGAGTATTCCTTTCCATTACAGTAGCCAAAGGATAGAAAGTTCATTAGATGGATGTAAAAACTACCTTCTTAAATGGAACCATTGAAGAAGAAATCTACTTAGAACAACCTAAAGGATTTGAAATTCACAATGAAAAATCATATGCATGTGTAAATTAAAGAAATCTCTTTATCGACTTAAACAGGCTCCCAGAGCTTGGTATGAAAGGATTGACAAATACCTAATGGGATTAGGTTTTTCTAAAAATAATGCAGATCCAAATCTCTACTTCAAACAAAGCAAAGGTGATATATTAATATTAATATTATATGTTGATGATCTATTGATTACAGGAGAAGATCACCTCATCGAACAATATAAGAAAGATTTGGCCTCATAATTTGAGATGAAAGACCTAGGTCTCCTTCACTATTTCCTTGGACTTGAATTCTAGCAGAAATTAGATAGTATTGTCCTAAATCAAGGGAAGTACAATATTGATATATTAAAGAGATTTGGTATGATGAACTAAAGACCTATGTCAACTCCCATGGAAACAAACCTTCATAAACTAATGGAAGTAGCAACAGATTCTCCATTAGTAGATCCCTCTCTCTACAGATAGATAATTGGATCCTTGATGTATGCGGTTAATACCAGACCTAACATCTGCTATGTTGTAAATCCCTTGAGTCATTTTACGTGTGAGTCCAAGGAGATACATCTTGTGGCTGTGAAGCATATATTAAGATATCTTAAAGGTACTATTAATTATGGTCTAAAGTATGAGAAGGTTGACTTAGATCTTCATGGATTCACAGATTCAAACTGGGCTGGAAGTGTAACTGACTAAAAGAGCACCTCCTGATGTTGTTTCAGCTTAGGATTAGCTATGATATCATGGATTATAAAAAAATAGTCCTCAGTAGCTCAGAGTTCTACAGAAGCCAAATATATTGCAGCATCCATGATTGCTAGAGAAGCAGTTTGGCTCAGGAAACTACTTGTGGGACTATTCAGTAAACCTCTAAATCCAACTATCATCCACTGTGACAACCAAAGTTGTATCAAGCTGTCAGTGAATCCTTTATTTCATGATAGATCTAAGCATATTTAAATTCCTTATCACTATGTGAGAGATATGGTGGAAAGGAACGTAATCCAGTTGGAGTATATCAGTATAGGAGATCAAACAGCAAACATCCTCACCAAAGCCCTTCTCAAAGTGAAAGTTGATCACTTTAGAAAGAAGCTTGGTATGATTGAAATGTAAATTTTTTATTTGTACTAATATATTAAAGATGTTTAATGTGTAAACTTCTTTTGACATATGTGTGACTATGTGACTTTATGGGCCTACCATTCCTGTATATGTTTTTAAAAGGTGACAACCTTTTGGAAAACTAACACTTGTATTTTTAAACATTGTAAGGTGACAATCTTATAATGTTTAGTAAGACTAAT
Source organism: Chamaecyparis obtusa (assembly GCA_027943335.1). NCBI lineage: Eukaryota > Viridiplantae > Streptophyta > Pinopsida > Cupressales > Cupressaceae > Chamaecyparis > Chamaecyparis obtusa. The sequence goes on from BSBK01009301.1 coordinate 169,498, forward strand.
ATCATGTGACTTGATATTAGCAGTTATGGTAGACATTATGTGATGTAATGTCAGTGCACATACCATAACTAGGATATATATAAGGAGAATGTAATGTTCTCTAGCATAGTATATCCTTAGTATCATGAGATACATGATACTATTTATCACAAGATAGGTGATAATATATATCATGAGATATGTGATAACCCATATCACGAGGTATGTGATATGTGATACTATTTATCATGAGATAGGTGATAATCTATTTCATGAGGTATGTGATATATGTGATATGTAATTCTATTTATCATGAGATATGTGATACTACTTATCATGAGGCATGTGATAAGATATGTGCTATCATTTATCACGAGGTATGTGATAAAACATGTAATATGTGATATATGTTATTATGTCTATCCTCCCGAGCTAAGAGGGAGTGTTAATTATAGTAGCTTCGATCAGATAAAGGATAAAATTAATATAATATATAATTATATTAATAATAATAATAAATATATAATAATATTTGATATATTATTATTAATATTAATATAATATATAATTATTGATTATATTAGATATAATAATATATATATATAAAATAATAATAATATCAATATTATTATATTGATATCATTAATAATATTAATTTCTATTATATCAAATGTTATCTATTATTATCTATTATCTATTATATTGGATGTTATTAATATCTAGTATATCGAATAGTATTAATGGATCAAATATTATCGAAGGTTATGTTTACCGATAACACCAAAAGTGTTATGCAGGCATTGAGGGGTTACATCTCATAGACGTGACTGGTATGAATAGTCACGCCTATGATAGGCGTGACTCCCTGAGAAGTCATGTCTATCATAGACATAACCTTCTTATGTTCTCTCTTGCATATAAATAATAAGTTATCACATTCGATGAACACACATAGAAATCAAAAATACTGGGTTCATCACAGCATATTAAATAAAACTTGTTTCCTCAGTTTATCTAGTATTTAATAAGTCAAATTAATATATGAGATTTTCTGCAGATTGAATTTAATAATAAATTTTGGTTGCATTTACACTATGTTTAGTAAAACTAAAAATACAAAATCATAATAAAAGTAATATATATTAAAATCATAATCATTGGAAATATTTCTCTACGTAGTACCACCCTACATCTAGTTTTGTCAAATTAATTAATTTTATCCCCGAAAAATCTAATGTCAAAGTGATTTTTCGTCATCATTTTGATAGGTGCAAAGGAGACTCGATTGCAGGTGTGACTAAGAACTACAATGATTACATTAAAAAGATCTTGATCTAAGAGCCTTTTATCCAGCCATTTTTAATTTACTCCATCAAATGGAGCTTCTTAAGGATTAAACCATTGTATTTTCTTAAAAAAGTGTAATTTGAGTAAAAATATGGATGCTCAAAAAAGTGGGACACACTATCATAGGACCACCCAAAAATAAGATAAGCTTGAGACTTGTGCTCTATTGGATGTAGGGCTCATATGGTGTTTTAATGTATATAAGAAATGAATTCATACCTATATGATATCCAACATGGATAATGTGAAAGGAACAGTTAACTAAGCAGTTGTAAGCAAAGCCTTGACTCAAGATCATATTGTTAAAGAAATATATGAGCAGGATGAACCAAATAATTTGTAAAATAGGAGACTATTTCTAAAAGGATAACTATAATGGAGGGTATAGTATCCTACAAATGACCAACAATGAGAAATGTCTTCTTAGATTCTTGAATAACTAAAACATGTCTATATGTTGTGGAATAAAAGAGTGGAGCTAAGGAAAATTTCAAAGAATAATATAGGAGTATAGATAGAAATAAAACTCAAAAATCTAAAACCATATTTATATGAACATTTTTATTTTCAAATAATAAGAAAATAAATAAATCCTAATTGGAAAATCACAAAATTTGAAGATGATAACTCAGTGAATAATATTTTGGAACGAGGGTAAAATCTCTCCAGTCAAAGTCTTTGAGTTGGAACTATCTTTTCCACTCGATGTAAGTTGACCAAGATTTTGGAATGATAATCATTTCTGCAATATCTCATACCTATTGATTTTCCTTTGCTTACAATATTATATTTAAAATATGGTTTTTTGACATCTTGGAGTCATGGAGGATTTATGGAGTCTTTGGTATATGTGTTGTATATGCTTTTTTGACATGTTATTATTACTTGACAGGTGATGTTTATTTTAGAGTATGGTTATTATTATGTCATGAAGCACTCTTGATTATAGATTAGGGTTTTGGCATTATAGATTATTGTTGAGACCATGTTATGTTCACTTGGAGCATCTAATTTAAATTAAAATGAGATGGTTAAATAATGATGTTTTTAGGTTCTTGATTCTACAATTAGAGCTTTAACATTGATCTCAATTAATCGAATACATGATCATTTACTTGATTACTTCAGGATAGTGTCATGTTGCATTTGGATTTTTTCATGGATTGATTGGTTATAGGTGCTCATGGATATATGAAGATTGAGTTAAAGTTGAATTTCTCTTGTATATTAGAGACATATCTTGAGATAGTTGTTTTTTACAACAAGAAGGCCAATGATCTTTTAGTTGGTATGGATTGAGAGGATATTGTCATTGGATGATTCATGTTGGCATTGATAGGTTGGATGAGAATTCTCATTCCCACTCAGATTGTTCTACTTTGTGGTTTACTACTTGAGAGGTATAGCCCACTTTCCTTTCAGATGCATTAGATATGCTAACACAATCTAGATCTAGATCCTTAAAATGGATCTTTTATCTCTTCTTCATGACAATCAGTCTCTTTATACCGAAGTTCCATATCCTTCCTCTTAATCAATAACTTTATGAGTTCTTCTTTGGCTTCCTTGAATTGTTCAATGTAGATCTGCATCTATATTCTCTAATTCTCAATAGTCTTGTCAAGCTTATACCTTTCCATCCTTAATATATGTCTTCAATGGTTAAACTTTATTAACAAGAGAACTAGCTTTGATACCAATTGATGGAATTATGGGAAAGTGTATATTGAGAGGGGAGGGGTGAATCAATATCCTTAAAACTTTTCAAAGTAATCCTTGTGAATATCAACTTCAATAACTAAATGTATAACTTTTTATTCAATATACATTCAATAGTATAGCTAAAATGTAAATGCATGAAAGTAAATCAATAAAACATTCATGAAACTTCAATACACATTGACACATGTATTTGGTATCATAGAAGCCATTGTTAGAAGGTAAAAAATATGGTGGGGATGGACCCACAAAGCTTCACTTCTGCACAAATAAAGTTGTTGGTTAAGGCTTATAAGAATGATCATTTCTAGTGATCTTACCTTGTTAGGAGTAACAAAAAGATTAGCTAGATCTACTGTGTTAAAATATTTTACCAACACAATATATGTGTGCACTTAATTAAGAGATTTGACTAAGAACATTTAAGTCCACTCTGGTAGGAGATTTTGAATCTGTTATAATTGTTAGAGAGTAACAATGATATATGACATGTATGTAATACAACTCAAATTGTTGATATAATATCCTTTACATAAAAGAAAGATATCACCTTTCTATGATGAGTATATCCTTTTGAATTGCTCAGTAGGCTTATAATTATTTTGGTAAATTGAATACTTCCTTCGAAATCCTTCTGTCAAAATCTTGTTTGAACTTCAAATGTCCCTAAGTGCGGCTACTCCATGAAGATACTTGTCAAAATGACATCCTTAAAAATTATATATCAAAATGACCTTGACCTAATTAGGGTTTTACAATATCTTAGAAAACCTAAGATCAATGATTCACAAAAATAACCTAGATCATCATTATATAGGAATCATCATTCATTAAATGATTGCATCTGCAATAAATATTCACCTCGATCTTTGTAAACTATTTTCTTACTCAGAAATAAGTTGTTCACCTTGAAGAATATGTCAGTCCAAACTTTTATGTGAACTCTAGATTACTCGGTAAATAATGTCTCTCAGTATTGGTTATTATTGGTACTCAATAATCCTGTGTACTTGGTAAATTTTATACTCAGAGATCTTTCTTCTAGGTGACTACTATGTACATTGATAACTGGCAGAACTATCTTCCTATGTTTACTGACTATACAACTGAATATTAATAGTGTCGTCCTTCTAGCTATGAACAAATATTTTGGTAACATAGGTCATCAAAGCCATGCAGTCTTTCCATATAAGAAATAAGCTCGCCTTTATGCAGATTATCCTAGACCTCCTTCTCTTCCTTCCATCTCTTACAATTCTTGGGTTCCCGGTGATTCAGCTCCCCACCCATACTAGTAGCAGCGCCTTTAGACTAGACAGGATTCACAACAAGAGGCTTGCACAAGAAAAAAACAATGACAAAGGAAAAACTTGTCACCACTCTAATAAACTCGTGTCTTCTCCTCTCATTCTTGGGAAAGCCAAAACTTTTCATAATGATATTACAACCCTTACTAAAAATGTCTTGTCATTATTACTACGAAGATATTCCAAATCATCCCTCTAACTATGAATCTTATCATACTCCACCTTAGCTTTCAAATCAAAATTAATTTTACTATCATCATACCAAGTCATGATAGCCTCCGAATGGACAGCCAAGATAGCCATAGCATCAACTATCCCATTGGCCTCACAATACACATGTGAGATTCGTACATCATAAAAAGTATTAATTATTTCAAGAGCATCTTTAATAAATGCTCTAATTATCCATGATGATTTAAATTTACCTTCGATGCAAATGAAGATGTTCATAGAATCACCCTCAATCAAAAATTTATTACACTTGGATAAATCCATAAGTTTTAAGGTCTAGAGCAGGCTCATCGCTTATGCTAGGTGGTTAGATTGAATACCAATAGGGTAGGCCACAACAGCATGACAGTTAGCCTCGTCATCCCTAATAATACCGTCACACCTTGCAGGGCCCTAGTTTCCCTTAGAGGCCCCATCAAAATTGACTTTAATCCAACCTTTGTGGGGAGAGAGCCAAATAGCATTCTCCAACAAATATTTAGGGGGGAGCATTTCCCTTAAGGTTTATTGGTGGGGTTTAATTTGACTTAGCTATAGGGTTATACTTGGTTAGTTTATTAGTTAGGATTAGGGTTGGTGTTTAAGTTAATTTAGTCTAAGAATTTAGTTTAATTTAATTTCATGTTAGTGTTTGATTTGGTTTAGTGCCAATGTTAGAGATCATTTTAGTTTAGAGTTTGTATTTAAATTTCCATAGGGTTGGAGTTGAACTTGGTATCCATGTTATTTCATGAATTAGGTATAGGATTTAGTATTACATTTATTATAGTGTTCATTTAGGTTTAAGGTTTAGATTTATCTTACTTTAGTTTCATGTTTATATTCTATATATATTTATGATTATATTAAATGATCAATTAAAGGTTTTCATTGGTTTAAATGTTTAGTTAGGTGTAGGGTTTTGGCTCAATTTTAAAGGGTTTAATTTAATTTAATGTTAGTGTTATGATATAATTTAGTTTTCTTAGAGGGTTCAATTTAGTTTAATGTTTAAATACGTTTAAAGTGTAGGGTTCAACTTAGTTTTTTGTAGGGGTTTGATATTGTTTAATGTTAGTATTAGGGTTTCCTTTAGTTTAACATATGAATTAAATTTTAATTACGTAGGGTTAGAGTAAAACTTGTTTCAATACTCAGTTAGATTTAGGGTTTTAATTCAATCGATTTTATTGTAAGGGATTATATTTGAAATTTTATAGGGTTATGGTTTAATTCAGTTTAGTATTATTATCAGTGTATAGCTTTTTTTTTATAATGCTACAATTTTGTTTATTATTCGATTAGTCTTAGGGCCATGGTTCTATTTGATTCAAGATAAGGGTTCAACATAGTATATTGTTCGGGTGCAATTTTTCTTAAGATAAGTATGAATGTTTATTTTGATTTAGGGGATTTCAATTTGGTATAGGATTATTGTTAGGTTTTACAAGAGTTATGATAAGGCTTCAATTTAGTTTAGTGTTATGGCTCAATTTGCTTTAGTGCTCAATTAGTTTTAGAGTTTTTGTTCAATAAGATTTAGTGTTATATTTAGGGTTGATGAATATGAAGGAGTAAGGTTAAATTTAGTTTTATTAAAGGGTTCCATTTGGTTAAATATGTAACTAGGTGTAAAATTTTGACTCAATTTTTATTAGGGTTAGTATTTAATTTAATTATGTGTTAGTATTGAGGTATAATTTGGTTTAGAATTATGGTTTAATTTTATTTAATTTTTAATTACGTTCAATGTTATGGCTCAATTTGGTTCACTTTTTAATTATTTTAATGGTTATGGTTCAATTTGGCTTACTGTTATAGTTAGGGTTCAATTTGATTTATGACTCAAGTTAAATTTAGATTTCTTGAAGGATAGAGTTTGGTTTAATGTTTAATTAGGTATAGGGCTAGGGTTCTATTTAGTTTAGTCTTGGGGTTTGATTTGGTTTAATGTTAGTATTGGGGTTTATTTTTTATTCAAATCTTAGTTAGGTTTAGGTTACAATTCAATTGAGTTTTCTAAATTATTAGAAATTTGGTTTAGTTTTATTAGGGTTCGGGTTCAATTTAGTTTATTTTTAGTGGTAGGATATAATTTGGTTTGTGATTAGGTTTCAATTTTGTTTGTTTTCACTTAGTTTAAGGGTCGTTGTTCAATTTACTTTAGTGAAATAGTTAGTGTTTGAGTTGGTTTAGAAACAAGGTTTTTTTTTTACGCTAAGGGTTCAGCTTGGCTTAATATTAAACTAGGATTAGGATTAGGGTTCAATTTACTTTAGTGTTGGGGTCCAATTTATTTTAATATTAATATGAGGATTCAATTTAATTTAAGCATTAGATAGATTCTAGTATAGGGTTATTCTTAGGTTGTAAAAGTTTTATGAACAGAATTCAAATTTGGTTGAGGGTGAGGGTTAGGGTTGGAGTTAGAATTTTCAAGATTATTCATTACTTTCTTAATTGAATTAGGATTTAATTTTGATTTAGTATTCTTATAATGATATATTTGGAATTGAATTTGGTTTCATGTTCTAGTAATCTTTCAGTTAGTGTTTAATTATATTTTCTACTAAGATGCAATTCAGTTTACTATTTAATTTGGTTTAGGGAAAGAAATTAATTTTGTTTAGTGTTAAGGTTATGGTTAAATTAGGTTTAAGTTTATAGTAAAATTTTATTTGGGGTCATTCAATTATGTTTAGATGTAGGTGTAGTTAGGGTTTGACTCAATTTATAATTGGGGTGAGGTCCAAAATGGTCTAGTTTTCAGTTAGGCTTGGGATTAGGGTTCATGTTTGTTTAGTGATAGAGTTAGGATTACATGTAGCACTAGAATTTTTAATACATTTTTTTTATTGTCCAACCAAGTTTATTTTTATTTTGAGTTGGGGTTCAATTCAATTTATTCTTAGACTTATGGGTACATTTTGTTTATTAATATATTTAATATTTATAACTTGTTTAAGATTTGAAGTTACAATTTCTTTATTGAACATAGGTTTAGGATTCATTTTGATGGAAGGATGTGGTTATTGTTCAATTTAGTTTATGATTCTGGGTAGTTTTTGTTTATAATTTGGGTCATGTAAGTTTATGATTATGACTTATTTTGGTTTACAATAAGGGTTTATTTAATATTAAACCATATCAAACCCTAATCCTAATATAATAATATTATATTAGTATTGGTTTTGTACCATAACGATAATGGTAAGCCAAATTAGATGCTAATCACTCTAACCCACTTAAACCCTATTTATAACAAAATAGTACTGTTGAACATATTTGAATGGCAATACTAGTAGAATGTATTCAACATAACCCTATTTGATCCTTGATAAACCATAATTAATCTAATCAAACAATAATAAAACCTAACCCTAAATAGTCCTAAACAGAATTGAAAGCAAACTATAATTGAATCCTTATTCTACCCTTGTTTAATCTCTATTTCTAAACCTACTCAAACCCTAACATTAAGCCTTAGTAAAATCTATGAAAAATTAACCCTAACCATTATCGATCAATAATTTTAATCCTTATAAACCTATAACCCTAACTTATCCCCAATTGTTACCCTAACCAAAAAATTCATACATATTTATTCCTAACTCAAATTGTTATTGATTCCTACATATAACCTTCAATGAACACTATCCCTAATTGATACATAACTCTAGTCAAGTCCGAAATCTAATTTAATGGCAATCTTACAGTTGAGGATTATAATTCACTTATTTTAGGATTACGATTCAATTATATTTATAAGAATGATAATATTTTGTTTATGATTAGGGATCATTTAAGTATATGACTATGATTAGATTTTTTATGATTAGTTTTTATTTAAGTATATGATTACAGATCATTTTGGTTTATAATTAGGATTCATTTAACAATAAACCATATCAAGCTCTAATCTTTATATAATAATATTGTATTAGGTTTCATTTTTTATCTTAACCATAATTGAAAATTAAATTGCACTCGAATCACCCCAAACTCATTTAACTCCTAAATGTAACAAAACATTACCCCTCAACATCTTTTAATAGTAATCCTAGGTAAATATATTACCTCATTTAATTTGTTCCTTAATAAAACCTAATAAATTCCTAGCTATAATATTAATCAGTAACCCTAAACACCCCTAAACATAATTAAAATATAAATCTAATCATATCTTCACCCACTCCCATTTGATCTCTAATTATAAGCCCACTTTAACCCTAACTTAAGCTTAGTAAACCCTAAAAAAAATGAACCCTAATCATAACAAATCAATAACCATTATCCTAATTTTGGATTATGGAGAGGAGCGTGAATTAGTAATCCTTGAATTTCTTTACCTTAAAACCTTTTTTCTAATTCAACTCGGTGTCAACTTGGTGAGACACGCTTCAATATTAATCAGCAACACTAAATTAACTTTATTAATCAACAAAAACTACTATGAGAATTATTAGTCACTAAAAAATAATGTTCTGAAGTACGCTTGGTTAAAAGCTAATTTGGTTAAGATTACAATGTACATTGTTAAATTTAACCCTATTAGCAGATTTGTCTTAGATTTTTTAGGATCTTCACCCTTACAGGAGTGGCCTAGTTAAAGGCATTCAAACACTTTTCTAGAATGTCACCTCTTGCAATGATTTGCAATAATACTATTAGGTCTACAATAGTGGGTTACACTTTTTAAGACATGTTGATTTTTGCTGAAATAACATATGATAATTTAAGCCTTGACAAATGGTTAGCTCAAAGCCCTTTAGATAAAAAAAATATTTATATAACATCTATATCCTCATTCATACCTACAATGGAATCTCTTTCCATTTGACAAACCTATCTATGTAGTAAGGTACTACGGATTAAAATCTTTCCAATGACAAACCGTATGTCTACCTTTATATTTGACACTTATGAAAAAATAGTAAATGAAAAAAAAAAATTCTAAAAAATATCTATGCCCTAGGTGTCAAATTCTCTTTATAAAAAAATGAAATTAGACAAATACACGACAAGTTATAAAACTAAATTCAAAAAAATCACATTGATATCTATTTTAGAGAAAAATTTATAAAAATAATGTAACTTTTTAAAAATCATGTTTAAACCATTCAAATCAATTCAAATATATATATATATATATATATAGAATCTAGACAAAAAAATCTTAAAAGATCCTAATTTATTACGTTAACGAGAATATGCATTCGAATCTAAAAGTTTTTTTTTAAATGTAAAGTTCTTTGTCTCTATGATCTATAAATATACAACTACCTCTTTCTTGAATTATAAATTGATTTATAAATATGTAACTCCCTCTTGCTTATTTAGATGCATTGTGTGCTCTTTGTGTTCACTTCATTCCCTCACTTTCCACTAGCTTCAAGACTTCAACAAACTCAGCTTTGTGACTCAAAATTCAACCTTTTCCTTGTTATACTTAACAACTCTACTAGCATTTTCTAAAAAAAAATCTTAAATTTTATGGAGAATAATTTTAAATGAACTTAAGAAAAAGTCTAATTAATTTTTTCAAATACACAGTTGTTCAATATGATATAATTCAATATAGTTGTTTTGTTAAATTTTGTTAAACTTAAAATGTACATATAGACTGTATAAAAAAATAATTTATTACAAAATTAAAAACTATTAAATTTTAATTGATTGAAATTAATTAATTTCAATCACCAGCTAACTCTAAAATGATGCAATAATAGAAATAGTAGCCTAAGAGTAAGTGACTACGAATTCCCGGAAAGAATTTACAGCGGGAGCTTCCTTTTATTTGGTTTTAACAATTATGACTGCTTTATCTGTAATTTCTGTTGCACAAGCTCCCAATGGCTCCAACTGTAATTTCTGCTGCACAAGCTCCCAATGGCTATTACCACACCAAAATCTGAATTACTATTTCTCAGCAGCCACAACTCACATTCTTACTACTTTATTAAACAAGTATTCTATACTCCAATGACAAGAATACAGTTAGAACTTTGTAATAGCTCCATAAGGCAATAAAGGAATAGACTAACAATTTAAATAATAAACAATAATGGTAATAGATAATAGAAAATTATACATATGTAAATCTCCCAGCTACTGTATTGTTTATTGGAAAATTATAGGTATATTAAAAAAATAACTGAAAGATGGATGATACATATGTCTCTTCAAGATATTTTGTTTGCAGATTCTATTATCTATTTTTAAAAGTAATAAGTTTGTACAGAGTCTGAGCTTTGTGTAATAAGTTTGTACAAAGTCTGAGGTTTGTGTAAGGTCGGCAATTTTGGGGTTTAGTTGTCAGTCATACCATGTTTGACGTGAAATATATCTGTATAATCAAAAAAATTTAAGTATCTGAAGGTGATATGGTTTGTAGGAAGGCTCTGTTATATGATGTAAGGGTTTCAGTGTGTCATTTTGGGTTGTATAGGGGTCCCTGGTGGTTTTAATTTTGGGATACTTGGTATTCAGTTCATGCCCTTGGGGTCAAATTGGGAGGTTTTGTGTTATGTTATTGCGGTGTATATTTGGTCTGATCTGTTCTTTTGTAATCGAGCGAGGAATGGGGTTTTCTTATGCTAGTTATTTCCCCGCAGGAGCTATCGAATCAGGTTTATATATTATTAAAAGTATATAGTCCATCAGTTTTATTATAAAAAAAAAAAAGATTTCTTAACTCTGACAATTTTTCATCTACCATTAATAGAAAATGACAGCGGCTATGCTCCTGACAAAATGCACTCAGAATGCAAATCATAAAGAACAGATGCTGAAAATTTCACAAAAATCTGTTGTGTTTTCGGATTTTTCAAATTTGGTCAATAGTACATTCTGTCTGGAAGATAGCCGCATTCATAAAAAATAGAAAATAAATAATAAAATCAATCAATAAAAACTTGTAGACATAAAAAAATAAATCAATCACATAAAACTGGATGAGAATCTATAAGGCAAGAAGGAAAATCGGCAAGGTAATCCTTCACTGCTTGGTCTCTGGCAGGGGAAATTTCTTGCGCAGTGAACACCTTCACATAATGCCTAACAAAGGCTTGAAGGATATCTGGTAGCTCAGAGAGCACCGTTTGACCTTCTTTGATGCACTTGATACTATGAGAAGAATGGCGATCCCTCAGAGTGATGAAAAAATCAACAACTTGCTTTTGGTGGCACCTCTGGCAACATGGTAATAAACAACTTGCTTTTGGTGGCGAAATTGAGCAACCATGACCTACAAATCTCAGCAGAAGGGGTTCGGTGGCAGAATAGGGATCTTTTGTGTTTGCATCTTAAGAACGTCAACAGTACATGGTCAATTGTCTGTCCTAAATGTGGACAAAGTTTGTGATGGAGTCATTTCACCAAGAAATCTAGGCAATTGGTTGAGTGGGCCTAAGATCGAAGTTCCAAACCCGTTGAATGTGGGTCATAGTGAGTTGATGATGAAGCAATGACATGGTCAGGAAGAATTAAGTCTTGGAAGGATGCATCCAAGCTGTCTTTCATTCAATACTAAACTTTATGGGGTACTGATCTGACAAAGTAACATCAAGAGACAGATAAATCTTGATATATTTCTAGAAGGAAAAAACAATTAAGCTGTGATTATGGCATTATTCAGCCATTTAAACACTATGTTAGAACTTAGGTTGCATGGGTATTCGTGATGGAAGGTAATAATTTCTTCTATCACGCAAACTTCCTGCTGTACCAGAACTGGAGATAAAGAATTAATATTTGAACTGCTGTCCACATTTGCTTAAATTGCTCCAATCTCATCCACCACATATGGAGCCAGCTGTAGGGGTTGTTAATAGTCTGTTTTAGTTTCCATAATATTTGCCATGTTTCCTAATAATATGGTAGACTCCTTCCACCCACACCTCAAACTCTGCCCACGTAGAAGGAAGTTCATAAATTAGTTTTTAGACTATTTCTTTGCAGTCCTCTATATATAGAGGCAATGTAATCAGTTTATTAAAGTAATGTAATCGGTTTATTTTCTGTTGTGAAGTTTCATGTTAATTATGTTCTGTGTTATATGCTGTAGCATGTTGTTTTAATAACAGCAGAATTACATATGTTATGTAATTTGTTTTTACTCTTTCAAATTGGTATATGCATCATAGGGAGATCTGAAGCTATTGTTAGCTAAAGGGAAGTGCTACTGTTGGAGAAAATCAGAGGTTTGCTGTAGCAGATCATATTTTTAATATGGCAGCAAGTAGCAGTATTTCTCAGTCTCAAATTCCT